>OY987246.1:17562810-17916806 GCA_963920765.1 Ulota crispa | reverse complement strand
TCTTTTTTTTTTTTTTTTTTTTCTTATAGATTTCAACTTCCTGCCTCAAGACCCTTCTCGGAACCTAGGAGGCCTACTTGTGCACGTTATGGATTTTGTAAAGAAGTCACAAAATTTGTTAATTGCATAATTCATAGTAATGATTGCATTTACTAGGCAAAAAGTAGATAAATTTGACAATTGTCTCTAAAAAGGTCATTATAGCTAATTTCTAGCAACCACAACTAAACTACTTATTCAATATCCAAAATTATGTTGAGCTTTCATGAATTGTGCAGTCAACAAATTTTGTGACTTCTTTACAAAATCCATAACACGCACAAGTAGGCCTCTTGGGTTCCAAGAAGGGTCCTGAGGCTGGAAGTTGAAATCTATAAGGAAAAAAAAAAAAAAAAAAAAAAACCTTTTTTTTGAGAAAAACAAAATTGCTATTTTTAGAAGTGCTCCTCCAATTCCGAGGAGTCCTTTACAGAATCCATAACCACCAAAATTAGGCCTCTTGGGTTCCGAGAAGGGTCATGAGGTAGGAAGTTGAAATCTATAAGAAAAAAAAAAAAAAAAAAAAGAAAAATCTTGAGGAAAAAAAAAAAAAAAAAAATCTATTTTTAGAATTGTTCCTAGGATTTTTGAGGAGCCCTCTATAGAATCCATGACCACCACAAGTAGGCCTCCTGGGTTCCGAGAAGGGTCATTAGGTAGAAAATTGAAATCTGTAAAAATAATAATAATAATAAAATAAAATAAAAAATAAAAAAAGAATTGCTATTTTTAGAAGTGCTCCTCCGATTCCAAGGAGCTCTTTACAGAATCCATAACCACCACAAGTAAGCCTCCTGGGTTCCAAGAAGGGTTTTGAGGCAGAAAATTGGAATGCTCCTTGGAATCCGAGGAGCCCTGTATGGAATCCAAAACCACCATGAGTAGGCCTCTCGGGTTCTGACAATGGTCCTAAAACACAAAAACAAAATCCATAATAAAAAAACAAAAACAAAAAAGGGGAAAAAATAAAAAATAAACAAATAATAGTAATAATAATTATAATTTTAAAAGCCCTCTTAGATTCCAAGAGGGCTCTTTACAAAACCCGTAACAAGCAAAAGTAGACCTCTTGGGTTCCAAGAGGGGTCTTATGACACTAAGACCAAACTTTGTAAAAAGCAAAAAAAAGAATTGGATACCAAAAAAACAAAAAACAAGAAATAAATAGTGCTTCTACAGCAAGTGAAAACGAAACTTTGTTCAAAACACAAATTAGTTGAACCCTCATACATCCCACCCAAGTTCCAAGTACGTCCCAAAAGGCCACTACTCTATTTTGTACAACAAAAATTATTGCTCTTAACGTGCCCAATGTAAAAAAGATTTGTGTTGCAAAAGCATATGAAACCAACAATATTTAAGATTCTATGCAAACTACCTCAACATATAATTTTCAAAATCATAATTGTCAAAATAAAATTCTCTTGAAATAAGCACTATAAAAGTCAATGATGGTTTTTCTGGCATTTACCAAATTTGGAGAGTTTTAGATGGACATTGTTAACTTAGAGTTTTGTAGAAAGTAACAACATAAGCAATCAATAGTTAGAACTATGTCTAAGTTCCAAGCTACCTTTATTATGTGAAATTTTTAGCTCATGAAAAGCTAGGCCGGTAAGTCTAGGATTTAATCTAACATGTAGTAGTGTTCTAATATGCCATTTTGTTGGATAGAGAAGAGTTGTAATAGCCGCATAAAGTAGCAAGCTCAAATTTGAGTTGAGTATTTCAAACCGCTTATATAGAATTGCCAAATATGTTATAGAGAGTTTTTTAAATGAATCACATTTTCTATGGCTTGAAATTGTCCTTGTAAATGCACAATTTCAAAAACTTAACAAAATGATCACTAAAAGCTATTGTTCAATGGGTTTTGTTGGTCATATTTGTATATATGGTTAATTTAGCATTATGGATGGTATTAAATTGTTTTGGATTGCAATTAGAGACAAAAATAGATTTCACTATATTACATTTCTCATTTTAGGTTTCAAATGAGTATTGACTATACAATCACGACCATAAAATCAAGAACATTAAAAAAGTACAAAAAAGAATGCCATCTGCAGCAAATCAAATATGTTGTGTGAATTGTTCTATTTTTTTGATGTGGCATAAGTAGTGACATTTACTGCTCTATCTTATTGTTTTTGTCAAGGTATACCAAGAGCACATTTTGCATAATCAATTGACCATATTTTAAGTCAAACAAACTAGTCTTGTAAACTCAAGGCTCTTTGGATTCTAAGGAGGCTTAATATGTATTGTTCCTAAGGTTGTTAGTTTAGCTTATTTGTCATTTACAAATTGTAACTTTGTCATTTTGTGACCTAATATAATTTAGAAGGAGAGTACCTTTTTGTACCAATAAATTTGTAAGCATGAATTTCCTATAGTTGGAGCCTCCTTGGAGTTTGAGGAGGTTGTTATTATATCATATTTATGGCAGTTAATTTAGATTTTTAGTCTTTGACAAATTTTGTGGCAACTCCTTTGATACCTCTTTGGTTCCTAGCGGGGATTTAGTATGTGCCAATAAATTTGTCAATATGAGCTCAATATAGTCTGCACCCTTCTCAAAATCCAAGGAGGCGGTCTAAAAGTCAAAATTATGCATGTATGTTTAGTTGTATAACTTTTGACAATTCACATGGCAAGTTATGTAATACCTATTTGGTTCCGAAGAGGGGATCTCTAGTATACAAGTGAAGTTGTAAATGTGAGTATATTGTAACTCGAAGCATCCTCAAAATCCAGGAAATTGTCTTAATTTCATATTTATGCATGCCTATTCATTATGTACCCAAAATCCATGTCATAATCTCATTTTTTGGATGATCTTTGGATGGATGATTGAATGAATGTTTTTTGACCATGGAAGACTGAAATTCAATTATCATCCAATTCAAAGTTCTCTTTATGTGCATAAAATAGAATTTCTACCATTTTTGCCTTTGTAAACATTAGTTGGACATTAAATGAATTTATAAAAGCTCTTTTCCTCCAAGTTTACTTAGTAATTTGTCAATTTTATTAGTTTTTTCATTACTATTTTTTGGCTTAACTTCACTTTTTCTTATTTTAAAATGTACATTTTTTGGTAAATTGGGAATTTTCACTGCTCAAATCCAACTGCTCATTGCTCAACGCTCAACACTCATTGCTCCCTGCTTAAACCTTAGCATTGTTGTTTTTTGAGGGCTAAAGTGGTTAAACACCATAACTTATAAGTTAATCACCTTACTAAAGCAGCCGAGAGTGAGGCCGCGTGTCAATGCACTATTTGATAACAATTTTTTCTTGCGGGGGCCTCCAAAGATTTGAAGGCCAGACTGTTAATCCTTTAAAGACCACACACATTTTCACAAAATCCATTAGAAACTAGGGTAGTAAACTTGAATGTGCATTTGAATCAATTATGGACCCAATTTCAATAATCCAACTGTACAAATGAGAAATAGACCTTGTTTATTGTAACCCCTAAAGGACTAAGCCTATTTTCCGGGAAAATCACTCAAAACTACCACTTTTGGGGGGGGTGAGTAAGAAGGTAATTCTTTTTGAAAATTTGGGAAATTCAACCATAGGATCTTGCCCTAGACTGAATTAGGTACTTGTGGGAAAAAAAATCAGGTCATTCCAGATGGACATGAGTGAGATATTTACATCTAAAGTGAAAACAAAAGTTTTTTTTCATGCTGCCCCAAAATTTCAAAAGCCTTTGACCATTCTTACATGAAGATAATTGCTCTACGCAACTTTGCGCTTTATTTTTCCCATGTAGGAGATCAAGTTAGCTATGTGTGGGAGAATTTTCAAATCAATCGGAACTACACAACACATAGGAAAAATCAGTAAGTAAAAAGAAGTAGAGAATGAGTCAAATCACTAAATTGTTAAGAATTTAATTATGGAAATGAAAAATGCAAATCCCAACGGTGATAATGTTGTGATAAACAATGTACATCCTTTGGTTTTGTTTTTTTTCCAAAATAATAGAAATTGAGTAAAATAAAGGACTTCAAAGTTTATTTTAGAGTAAAGATTCCATAATTGCCGCAAACAAAAACTCCTCATAACTTTCATGTCATTGATTGAAATTGATTGATTCAAAGCTTCTCATGAATAAAAAAATCTAAAGAACCAATTTCAAATTTTAAAAAAAAAAAAGAAATTTAAAGAAGTTTTTGGGCTGCTCGAGCAAGCAGTCCTCCTTTGCTTTTCAGATTTTCATGCATAACTTCTTCAAAAATTGTCGGAATGAGGAAAAAATTAGATGCCCGCGTAGATCCTTGAATTCCCCACCTTCAATAAAAGTTTCAGAAAATCACCCAAAGTAGCTTATCCAAAGGTACATGCCCAAACTCCCACTTGTCTCCCAAAGGGACAATCGTCCTTTAGGGGTTGCATCAAAATCTCAATTAGATCTACCATTGGAGGTGATACATTATTATAAATGAGTGAGTTGTAGGCAAGAATTCTCTAGTTTTCATGCTTGTGTGGTTTTGGATCTTACTGCTTCATACAATCTTTGCTTGCGAAGAGCCTTATATTTCTAGAAAGCTGGGTTTCCCACCTTTCCAATAAGACTAGTTTCACACAAAATGGATAAAAATAACAATCACAAGGTGTAGCTAAGTGGACAAAAAGGGTCAAAAATCCCACTTTCTTTGCTACCCAAAAATTTTTTTACAAGAAACTCAATAAATGCTATGGAACATTCAATTGGTGAAAACAATAAAGAATTGGCCTTAAATGTAGGACAAAAAATTTTTAAGATAAAATGATAGCACCATTTCAATAGATCTTCAAATACTACAATTATACTACTATCGTATAGGAAACCAATACAAGCATATTTCTTGAGCAATCTGAATTTTTTTAGGATGGCATAATTGAAATTTGACATTCTTCTTAGATGTTTCATGTGTTGTGTTGTTGCTTTGATCCATCTTTGACCAAATATGAATACGTATTTTGAGGCCATGTTGTATAAACATTACTATTTATCAACTCACATGCCTGATTTCATTGTTTTTTATTTGGTTGGATGCAAAATTCTTGTGATCACAAGCGTTCTTCAAGACCCATTTCCAGATTATTGAGCAATTTTACTCTATACGCCAAAAACCACTCTGCTGAACCAAAATATGGTTTGGTGGTCTCTAAAGGGTTAAAACTCATGGGGTGTGGACACCTTACCTGGCTGGGGCTTGCCTTGTACTAGGAATTATTGGTCTAAAATTCATGAATAGGCTGAGACGTGGCATCTCTTTATTGGACACTCTCAAAATTTTCACATAAAACTAGACTCTTACTCTACACTAAATATTGCATCTACAATGCCTTGACAATTAGGTTGCCTTACCCTGGATAGTTTACCTCACAACTCATCATTTGACCACTTGGAGGCACATGTAACTCTCTAAATATTTAGATTTCACGTGGTTTACAACTTGAATGTAGCTATTTTGTTTTTTTGCAGCATTTTTGTTGTTACCAAACCCTATAAAAATTGTTTGTTACAATAATTATTGATGTAAATTACTTTAACAACAATAAATATTTATATAGTGTAAAATGTTGAGATATTAGTGTGGGGCAACCTAAATGCAATATTCAATGTAGACTAACATGCTCCAGAGTTCCCTTGAGTTCATGCTTGGAAACTAGTCTAGAATGCTTTGCCCCTCAGGGCATCTTTAGTCAAGGCACGAGTAAGAGCCCCAAAAAATGGTAAAAGGAGGGCCTTGTCATGTGTGCAATTCCTATGGCGACCTCAGTGCAGAGTTTGTGGGCCTAATGCTTGGCCGGCTTTGTAGCCACCAAGGATGTGGAGAGGATGATCATAGGAGAGATGGAAGAATTGCAGAAGGAATTGTTGGAGATTCAGTTGCACTTGCCAACCAAACTCAAATAGCAACCAATTCTTTGGGATGTGCAAGTTCTCTTTGAAGGATGGCTAGGATTGCTCTTGAGCTAAGGTGAGGTTCCTATTTGACTTTGCGGCCGCATTGGGGATTATTTTCTCTCATTATGCTCAAATACACCTCCATTGTATTTTTGTTGTATATTAATCTTGGCTGGATTGAAAACGCCCTTATATGGGCAAAGGCATGTTGTTCTCAAACTTTGTTACAATGGTAAAAGAAGCAAAACTATTATCAAGTAGTCCTAACCAACACAACTCTAATCAAAATGTCCAAATTAAGACATCCTATTCAATGTAATTACACTAATTCAGTTCTTATCATATAGTAATGCAATTTCTTATACCAACACACATGTTTGCAAAAAACTTGATACTTTCTTCATGTATTTATCTATTCCTTTTTATCCATCTATAAAAAATAAAAAATAAAAATTTATATGATTTTTATTTTTAATAGTTCTACTGTAGCAATCACAAGGGAACATATGGCAAAACCCTCTAGTAAAAACTCCGCTTGTAGACCTTGTAGAACATTGTAACTTTGCTATAAAACTCATTGTTGATTGTTTCACAATAGAATCCCATATTGTACCATAATCTGTTTGTTTGTAGATAAGATTTGCAAGAGAAGAGTGTGGAGGTGTATACATGGTTAGGGACAAGTGGACCAATCATATAATTTTAGTGAACCGATTTGCATGATACGTAGAGGAAAATCTAGTGGAAAAATTATCCAATTTTTCTATCAATAACAAATTGACACCAAATCCTCAATTGGTTAACTTGGAGTTATAATCATGTATTTGGCCATTTTTTGTATACAATATTCCATTGAGGCAAAAGTTGTAAAAAATGAGGATATAACTTGATTTTGAACATATGTGTGTGCAAACTCATTTGGTTCTCACTTTTTGAGATTAAATTACAATTACAAATTTTATAGCATGAAAAATGCTTAGAATAGTTTCCAAAATAGTAATAAATGAAGCCTTTTATGATGGTATCTGATTACAAAAACCTTTTTTCTTTTCAAATAATCAAGTAATTTTTGAATAACAAGGAAGATTACAATGATATGGACATCATTGTGCAATTGGTGATATCGGGTGTCCTTTTATCAGCTCACATTAAAAGAGAACAAAAACAATACAAAAATGTTCAAATTCAAGGGATGGGTTTTTCAAAGGCGTTGCAATTAGTTGTGTTTTTAAGTGACTACATATGTCTATATCACACTAAAAAATCTACTAGCATTTGTTTGCTAGTTATATTCTTCCTTGAGTAACCACAACAAAGAACGTGTAACTTCAAGTTCTAAAAATAGGTGATATTTTATAGTTAAAGAAGTACCGATTTTGTATAATCTTGTTGATTTAGTGCTATTCCAATGAAGGACAACTCTCTAAGGTTTAAAAGAATGTGTTGTATGGATACCAAATGCAGATTTTTAAGGTTCGAAGTATTGGTTTTCAATAGTGTAATGCCAAAACAAGTACAAATGTTAAACCAACAAACGTGGTTGTTAACCTTTAATGACCGAAAGGCCCTTTGCGATCAGGACAATACGAGGTATTTTTCTTTTATTTGGAATGGATCCACACCTTTATTACATTTGAGACCAACAAAGAAGTTGGAGAATAGATAAATGCAATTCTAGTGAGCTACTTGAGATCCCAAATTAAAATTTGTTATTGGTAGCAAATGACAATTATATGTCAATGTATATACAGTTCCTTGTGATCGTTTAAGGGTTCAGGGGGTGTATATCCTCACTCAATGTATTTATCATGCAAGGCTTTAACTTGAATATGTGTCACTATTTGGTAACATTTGGAGAGTCTTTTGAACTTCACAAGTAATTAACCTCCATTTCCCATATTCAACCTATTATAGCTTCAATAGTTTAGTTCCTTTTTTTGTACAACAACAAAAAACAGTTAATTAAAAATGGGATTTGTTGTCTTAAGGGTGTTTTTATATTTTCTTTTACTATTTTACTTTTTCATTTGGTTTTCTTTTTTAGTTCGTTTTTGTCTGATTTTGATTTCATCTATTTTGAATTCTCTTTTTTCTTTCCTTTTCTTTATCCTTTTCCTTCTCCTTTTCCTTTTTCTTTTCATTTCCTCTTCCTTTTCTTTTTCCTTTTGGGTTCTCTAGTTTAACCCTTAAAGGACCATAGGGCATAGTATATATGCTACCATATAATTGATATTTGCTACCAGTAAGAAAATTTAATTTGGAATCTCAAGTAGCTCACTAGAATCGCTTTGATCTATTCTCCAACTTCTTTTTGTTGATCTCAAATGTAGTAAAGGAATGAATTCATTCCAAATACAAGAAAAATACCCCATATTGTACTGATCACAACGGCACGCTCAATCCTCTAGAAGTTAAAATTTCTATTGGTTTCTTTAATAGGCGTCGTTTTGTATTTACATTTGCATTTGCATTAGGGGTCCCAAAGCTTACTAGACTTCTCGTCAAAACCCATTTTTTTCTCTTTGTTTCTTATTACATGAGGGAAATGAATCTTGACTTCGGACGATGGTTTTCAAGATCGGGTTCTTGTTGTGTTCCTACTTGTCTCATGCAAGAGAACGGAACCCATTCTTGCACTTTTTGCACCTTACTACGTGCACAAAAGTTTCCAACTTTCTCATGAGAAAATGCAATTTTCTGCGTGGTAGATATTCCATTTTCTTTTGCTAATAATAATTTGTTTTCCTCGAGATCTGAACCTCCTTTTAGGTTATAGTATTGGAAGCGGCGGTTGTGTTGGATTATTGCAATTAAGCGCCCCCCCCCCCCCTCCCCCCCGCTTTCTTTGAATATGGGTACAGCTGGCAATGAGGAGGTATGGCTGAGCCCTCACCACCCTCAAGTCACAAAAGCAATGCCCCTCTTCTGCGATGCACAGGTGCTGCCCTGGCTTGGCAACGCATCTACCATTCTCATGCACTCCTTGCATGTTTCCCAATTTAACTGATTTATTAGAGCGACCCCTTTAGAGCAAATATACAAAAAGGAAAAAGAAAAAAAGAAAAGGAAAAGGTAAACAAAATGAAAAGGGAAAGAAAATGAAAAGAAAAGGAAAAGAAAAGGACAAGAAAAGGACAAGAAAAGGAAATGATAAGAAAATGAAAAGAAAATGAAAAGAAAAGGTAAAGAAAAGGACAATACAAGGAAAGAAAGAAAAGGAAATGAAAAGAAAAGATAAGACAAGAAACAAAATGAAAAGAAGAGAAAGAAAAGAATATGATAGGTTCTCCTTTTGATTATTTCATTTTCTTTTTAGAATCTTTGGATCCTTGGAATGGGGGAGGATTTGAACTAAAGTCTACAAGTGAATTCTCCAATAGATGAAGGGATTCTAGTGAAGCCCACAACTCAAATTGAAACATCTTAGATGTTTTTTAGACATAGTGTCTATACATGTGAAGGGATAAGAGGAGCAATGAAAATCAACGTACATAATTTTTGGATCTTTTTTTTTGCCCTACAATTGTTGGGACATGGCTCACTCAAGTTGGTTCTCCAATTTTGCTAAATTTTATTCTTAAAGCAAAGTTGCACATTCTAGATGCGACCATTTCCAAAATGTGGTGGTGTAGACATTTCCAAATGAATTTGGATTTAGAACTTGAAATAGTGTGCAAAGCAGCTAATCCCAATACCAAAAATTTAGAGTGGGTCAGGAAGGGGAACATAGTGTAAATCCCTCCTCAAAATTGCTTTACACCAAGAGTCAAGGCCATTTTGAAGTCCAAAAAAATCCCAAAAAATAGTTTGTTATTAGTTGAATTTTTGAAAATTAGGCACGCAACCATGATACTAGGAATGAGGGTTGAAATTAATGCTCAAAAGCCAAAAAAAAATAACGCATGGTCAACACCAAGAGTTAGATTTAGCTAGATTGATTTGTACACTTCATTATAAAAATTATTTTTGTAATAAATTTAGTCACTTCTCAATTGAGAATAAAGTAGAAAGTATTTTATTAGTGATACAAGGGTATGATAGTGTGTATTTTACCCGGAAAATTTGGAGTAGAAATTGTGGCTTGATGGTAAAGTGATTGTAGAATTTTAAAGAATTTTGGAATGGCTAGAAAGTAAAAACAAAAACAGCCGGAGTATTGCTTTTGCTCAACATATATCCCATAATGGCTAACACACATCATGCAACATTGCAAGGTATAATTTTGATTTTGATTTCATGTACCTATTTAACAATTTGAAGTAAACAGTAGCATGATAGAAGTAATAAAGGATTAAAGATCTTGCATATCAAGGAAGCTTTGCCATTGAGAAACCATGTCCATTTGACCATGATGTTATGAATCAATTATTGTGATGCTTGGATAATGTCAATGCCTTGGGCGAGAAATAACATACACCATATCAAAGTTTGATTGTCAACAAAACACCCCATTTAACTCGTCTTAGGCTCCCTTTACACTAGAGGTGAGAAACCGTGAAGAAAATCCTCCATGGGCCATGGCTTTCTTTTGAGAGGCCAGCCTTCAGAGGTCAAGGCTTCTTGTTGTAGTGTAAAGTGAGAAGGAACCATTTTTTTTTTTGGCCTTCCTTTTTTGTCCTAGAAAGTTGCCCATACGCAATTCAGATCAAAATGCATATGAGCCATTTTTTTCAAAATTTTTTTTTGTCCTTTTTTTGTCCCAAAAAGTGGCCAATATGCATTTCAGATCCAAAATGCATGTTAGTTATTTTTTGGGACAAACAAAAGGACAAATGAAAGACCAACAATAAGAATAACAATAATAATAATGATAATTTGAAAAATTGGCCAATATGCATTTCGGATCCGAAATGCATATGAGCCATTTTTTTCAAAGTGTTTTTCTTTTTTTGTCCCAAAAATATGGCTAATATGCAATTCGGATCCAAATTGCATATTCGCCACTTTTTGGAATTAAAAAAAAGACAAAAGAAAGGCAAGAAAAAAAGAAAGATTGGCCAAAAAAAATCAATTAAAAAATTCCCTAAAAGAATTCTAAATAAATTTGATTGGTTGCAAGGATTTTGGAGCTTGGAGTCCCCTGGAATTCTTGTTAGGCCCACCTCTTTAGGTGGGCTTGACTATAATTCCGGGGCCCCAACCTTGTGCTTTTTCATTACCACGGAGGACAAAAGTGTTGTCCACCTCATTTTCTCCTTTCCTTGTCCCTTGGAAAAAGAATTCCCATCTAAAGTGGAGTTTCTTGGTCTTCTCAATTCTTGAAGTTCTCATTGGCTGAAATTTTGCTCTCTAGGGCTTCTTGGCTCTAGTGTAAAGGGGGCCTTAGAATATAAAAAAGACAAGGGGGACTTTCACGCTATCCAAATTTTTTTTGACAAAGGTTGACCTTATCCAGATATCATTATAGCAAGGAAGGGAAACTCTTGACGTCAAATTTACTCTAATTTGAAATAAAACTTTTTTTTGTAGGTGAATACAAAAACTAACTTTGTCTTCAGATTTTTCTTAAATTATGCTTGAGCCTTAGAACAAACAATCTCCAAATCTTACATGTGAACTTGGTTGATGAATAGCTTTACTTTTTTCAAAGATTTCCACCAAGAAGTTATTTGGATTAACCCCTAAAGGACCAAGCCCTTTTTTTGTGTGAAAGTCACTGAAAATTGCCACTTTTAGAGGAATGAGTAGAAAGGTAGCATAAAAAGTTCTTTTTAAAAACACAACTAGTGGATATTGCCCAAGACTACAAGAGGTACTTGTGGAAAGAAAATCAACTCATTTCAAATGGAGAGGAGTAAGATATTGACATTTGTAGTGGGAAAAATAAAACGCCTTCTTGCCCAAAAATTTCAAAAGCCTTTGACCACTGCTATAGCAAAAGATTTACTCTATACAAAGTTGAAGTTTAATTGCTCCATGTAAAAGACCAAGTTAGTTGTGTATGGGAGAATTTTCAAATGAACTAGAGGTTGACAACATAAAAATTGAATGCCGGAAGGTCTCAAAATTTGCAATTACACTAGGCAAAATTGGAGGCTTTATGGAAAATTCAAAACTTGAATTATAGTAATGTAAACAATTAAAAGCAAAGACTCTTTAGTTCACTATAACTTGGAAAAAGAATAAATTAAAAAAAAAAAAAAAAACCAAATTGCTCAAAAAAAATAAAGTACCAATTTTTACAAGGGGCAAAAGGAATGGAGGGTTTGGAGTTTCCCAATGTGGGCTCATTTCACTCTACTCCCCTTTGCCCAAGTGTTCACACTTTGTGCTTGTAAGGCGATCCTCTTTGGAGTCAACACCCACTTACAAAGGAGAGGCCCCAACTAAACTTTCCTCCTCCCCTAGTTTTGGTAAATTCTCAATGCATGACTTCTTCATTGAATGTCAAAATGAAGAAAAATTAAATGCCCATGTAAATCTTTGAATTTCCCACCTTCCATAAAAGTCTCAAAAAATCATACATAATAGTTTAACCATAACTACATGCCCAAACTCCCATTTGTCCTCTAAGGGGACAATGGTCCTATAGGGGTTAATTTAAACATTTAATTATGCATAGACTACATGCTCTCATAGGTGAGGTTACTTGAATGTCCAACAACTTTTCATACCGCAAATCCACTTTTACCTATATCATTTTTGTATAATTTTTTTGTATCTAGGGTAATACAATGTACAAAAGTGAAACCAAATTTTACATTTGCTATTGTTGAACACACAATCTAATTATAAGAGCAACACCAAGTGGATTGTCAAAAAAATTCTTTCTACAATGTATTTTGTATAGGGCAATGCCTCCTAGGAGGGGATTGCAGGGAAAAAAGGGCTGACGAGAAGGGCAGAGCTCGATGAGGAGGCTAGTGTTTTCCCACAATTCCCTCTTCCGGCAGCATTGTCCAACATAAACAAATGCAAGAAAATGGTCAAATGGGATGAAGGTTGTGACATTGAACTAGATGAGATTTTTTTTGGATGAAAAAAACATAATTCTTGATTATGTGAGCAAAAACATGTAATTGATTGGTTGCAACACAAAACCCACCCCGCAAATGAACATGACATTTTCATGTGGTGGTTTACGTGTATGAATTCAAATCAACAATAAATATGGATTTGACACAAAGAAATGAATACTAGCATTGAGGTATAAGTTTTGAAATCTTCTTAAACTATTTAGTAATAAAATTACCATATACTTTGTCAAACAATTTCAAATTTAATGGAACCAAAGCCATCAAAAAGGCTAACTTTGATAATGCACCATTTAAAAGATGGAATCAAAGAATGATTAAACTCTTGATATATCTATTTTCCCAAAATAAAAAGAACAAGAGCTTGATTTGAGATTCATGGATGTCAAAAGGGTTAAACCCTAAATTCTTTTGTGTTTAGAGGTTCAAACTGCTTCAAAATACTAGTTCCCAAAGCAAGGTCAAAATCTTAATTGAAATTTATTTTTTAACAAATCTACCCGGAGGATCCTTTGGTCAACTTGCACAAGTACATTGTCCCAAAATTTCAGAATGAATATCCCCACCAATTGCAAGATCAATGTACCTAAACTTTAAAATGTAAGATTTTCTAGTCTTTCTAGAAGGCAAAGTTTTGTATTTCAAACTTTTTAGAAAAAAAAATGTATGTTGTGTTTCTTGTGCAATTTTGGCAATATGTTGGAAGATGGGTTGAAAGCATATATAAAAAAATTAACCAAAAAAAACTTTGGGTTCATTTTTACGAAAGTTGTAAGTGAAAGGTATTGATGAATGAAAGATATAACTAATATGCTAATAAGTTTTGGAAGAATTTGAAAATTGTTAATCCCAACAGTGAGAATGATCTATCAGACAATTAGTGACTTTCCTTTTCATTTTCATTTGAATATTTTCAAAATTGAGAGTAAAAGATAATTTTATATGCTTTTTCTACCCTCTTCCTACCTTTGTTGCTTGCAAAATAAAACTCCTTTTAACTCTTACCTCATTATTTGGAATTGAGTAATTCCTTTTTCTTTGGGTAGGTATCAATCTATACAATTCTATAAATAAATTTCAAAAAATTAGAAAATAATTTTTGCTGCCTAGTTTGACATTGAAATTGAAAAAACCTTCTAACTTCTGCATTACTAATCGGAATGCCATAAAATAAAGCTTCACATGTAGAGTATGATGAGTAGCATCTATCTTTAAAATCTCATGAAAAAATTCCAAATTATGAAGTCAAAAGAGCGTGCCTAGTTCTCATAAAGCCCAAAGTGGGCTCCTTGGTCCTTTAGGGGTTAACAAGGAACTAATTTCAGTTTTCTTTCTTCTCCCAAATAGAAAGATGCGATATTCATACACCTAATATCAAACCAAATATGAATTGATATTAGGGGGTTTCAATTATGGCATTTTGCACCAAAAATGTGCACATGAATAAGATTCATGAAAAACCTGGGCAAGTCACTCTGTGAACAAGCCATGACAACCTTCGAAAATCATGACAACGTATTCACTAGTGAACAAAAATTCATTCACGACCATTTGTTCACTATTTTTTTTAGATATTTGAAACCCCTTATTAGGGGGCTTCAAACTTAAACTTTTTCAGATGACTCACATTGCAATTCACCTCTGTGAATTCACTAGTGAATCGTGGCGTGACTCACCTTTGGACTTCACTCCTAACGTGATTCACGTGACGAGTGAACTTCAAAAACTCACTTTCATGGCTTTACAAGGCTCATTCACCTACTTCTTCAAACCCCGATATTTTTTTGCAGAAACTTCCGCAAACTCACAAATATCTCAAACTTTGCGCATGCGAGGGAACGAAAGCAATTCACTAGTGAGCGGAGACCCTTTGAAGTGAGAAGTTTGAAGACCAGATTTTATGTTTGAAGCCCCTATTATTTGCATGTAGAGAGCCATTCCATGAGTATTGAGTGAACCAAATATAAAGGTGTATAGTAGGTTTATTATTGTTTAATTATGCATACATTTGAAGCAATTCAATATTCAAGTACCGACTTGAAAATAAATCGATGTGAAAGGCAAAAAAATTAGGGAATTGACATGTGCACACTAGGGGTTGATATTTGCACACCCCCTAGGGTTAAATTTTAGATTTCTATCATCAAAAAGTTGAATTTGAGAAGTTTGAATTCAAAATTGGATTTAGAGACCATGATTTTGTCTAGAACCATGAAAAAGGTTGCAATTGAACAACACCCAGTGAATAAGCTTAGCTAGGGGAAAAAATGATACTTTTCTTTTGTTTGTAAAAAAAGATAAATTTTTTCATTGGGTGTTGTTCAATTGCAACCGTATTTATGGTTCGAGACAAAATCATGGTCTGTAAGTCCAAATCTAAATTCAAAATTCTCAAATTCAACTTTTTGATGATAGAAATATGTAATTTTATCCCCAGGGGAATGCAAATGTCAACCCCCCGGTGTGCACATATCAATTCCCAAAAACAAACTCTTGACGTATATATTCTGTATACAACCCATAATGCAACACTTCTATTGAAAACCATTAATGCTAAAATTTAAGCCAATTCAATAACCGTATCCATATGTTAAAATGTCACTATATGTAGTCATGTTTATAATTCTATAAGTCATAAGCAAAGAATCTCTGAAATGATGGGTCTCAACATGACATGCTACTCTTATTTTTGATACAACCCTCAATTTCAACCAAAACCAAAACCTTCTATATTTTTATATTTTTAGATCATTTGTTTTCCGTTATTATATCGCACTACAACACATACATGCAATACTACTACCAGAATTAATCCACATGGCACAAACTAGTGGCTAACTGGACATGTCTTTGTCTCAAATAGAAACTGTACAATTCGTATATGATTTTTCTATATTATCCTTGGTATAATTCTATTTCAAATCTTAATATTGTAACTAATATCTCATGAACCTTGTTTAATAAGTTATAAAATATCGTTATTTGGAATTCATAAGTTCTACAGATAAAAGAAATGATGGACCTCAATATGTTACTATTGCTTTCAACGCTTCTTATTCTCAATCAACTCTATTGTGCCCAGATATTCCATGTAGCAAGAAAGAAAGAAAATTTAAGAACTGAAAATCAGAGTTCCTGGACTGTATAGAAACCTGCCACCAGTTCGACAACCAGACCTTGAGGGGGAAGCTTATTCACAAAATACTGCAACATCAGCTCATCAGCTTGACAAGATGTTTAAAAGCCCGTTCGTAAACTTGTTTCTTGAACTCAACAGCCTGCACACACCTCGCCACATGAGAACACGAGAAGCATACTGTACTGTACAACTGATGTATTTCTCAACAGCCTAAGAATCGTGAGCAATCTCAAAATTTTGTTAGAACTACATTGGGACCTACAAATTAAATTAGGGAAATTAAAATAGGGGCATGAAAATGCAAAATATTACAAGTAGGGGCACAGTTTCAAAATAATTTGTAAATTTTTGTAATTTTTTTAGTTGGACATTGGTTGATGTAAATACATCACATTAAATGTTAGCTAACTTCCAAAAGACTTAGAGATCTTTCCAAAAATTGTCATCCCCTTTACCAAAAATTCTTTATTTAGGCTTGATTTGCAGAGGCTTTTAAGTTTTTTGAAAGTTAACTAATATTCAATGTGATATATGTAACTCAACCAATGTCCAAACCAAAAAAAATTACAAAAATTTAGAAATTATTATGAAATTGTGCCCCTGTTTGTAATTATTTTGAAACTGTGCCCCTATCTGTAATATTATTCATTTTTCATTTTCATGCCCCTATTTGTAATTTCCCCAATTAAATTTAGTAAACAGACGGAAGTAAGCTGAAGCATAGGTTCACCGGTATGAAGAGTAGTACTGTGTAGCCATACATTTGTTATGACGTCTTCAACTGGCACCCACTTCCACTCAGAAAATTCAGGGTTCTCAGATCCATCGCCTAGCAAGTTGATCTCGCTCTCATTCCCGGTGAATTTGAACAAGAACCTGCATGGACATGCAGATTTCAATCAAAGGAAAAAATTTGAAGATCCAGACGATAAGAAAGCTATTTGGTACCATAAAGGAAACTGAATCACTGCAAACGTGATAGGCTTGACAGTTCAACTTTTCCATGCCAGTGTACCCCACGAATTGATGCAGAAATTTGCGACACTGACTAAACTTGCCGAGATTGTCCACTAACCATTTCTGAGCTTGCCCATTCCACTCGGTTCCCCATAAACTAGTAAGCCTGGACTTCACCTCGGGTGGAAAGTCGTATGTTAACCACTCAGGCACCTGCAAATCCACTTTCGCATAGCAGCTATCAGGAAAGTTGAAATCGTAAGGAGAATGCGGAGCGTATTCCTGATATCCTCAACATAAGGTAGCAGAACCCATAATCATCGAATTAAGGGTTTTGAACATGATGATTATTAATAAACATCTAGCAGGATCCTATTAGCAAGAGAAAAACGATGAGTTTGCACTTTTGAATGTATTATTTGGATACTGTGAGAATAAGTTGTGAATTTTTAAAGAGCCGACTGCGATTGCACCTAATATCAACACTAAGGTTTCATGTTCACATGTTGTACATCCTTGTAGTTACATCTATTCACTTCCACAGATTTCCAGGATTTTAGTTATGGGTACAGTGATGGTTATGGGTATTGCTACCTTAGTAGCAACAGGCCAGAAGCAAATATTTGGAGAAAATTGGATAATGCAAGCAAGTTTCTGAAATCATCTCTTTCCAACCAAACCAAGCAATATATGTGAGGATCACGGCTATTTTTTTTGGCTTTCTGGTGCCAGATTGCACCCAAAAAAATAGTCTGGCTAAAAATGTCAAAAACATACCAAAAACTTGAATGAAATCGCCAAAAATGCTTCAAATTTTAAAAAAACCCTGGATGAAATTGCCAAATTGTGGATGAAAACCAAATGATAGACGTGTAATATGTACTAATGTGAGATTTTATATCCAATATGTGGATGAACGTTGAAATTTGGAGCACCGCTATAACATTTTAAATCGCCACTTTTGCACTTCTTAAAAAATGAAAAAAAAGCCCCGGTGAGGATATGCATATTTTGGTAGTTTTGAAAATACTCGTACCTCTCCCAAATACTCTGCGGAGGTAACTCCCGTCTCTTCCCTCAGTTCCCTAAAAGCTGCCGCTCGAGGTTCTTCTTCTCCATCTATACCTCCCTGCACTAACCAGCTCCCCACACTTCTCACCATTCACTATATGGTTGTCTCCCGAACCACGAGCTTTCCATGATAACTCCAAACTTCCTCACAAAAAAGTTTCTTTACCACCAGAGGAATTTCCAGCAAAACAAGAACGATGTATCGAAGAAATTCATCATACCTGCGGCATTTGCCAAGCTCCGGGAACATCCAATCGCTGCGCTACAAAAACCTGACAACAGAAGGAAACGAAAGAATATTTACGTGAACTTTTCAATTTTCCTTTCCAGTCGATTCTTTGATTGCCTAACCGTTCCAAGAAATCTCAAAAATTGCAACAATTCCTTACGATGGAGTTATTCAAGCTTATACGACCTCGAATGAAAATCCGAACAAATACTACTTTTTTAAAACCTTTAATCAAAAGGTCTAAAGTGCACCTCCTGCTTTTTAGCTGTTTTAAGCAGGTCATATAGTGACTTTTGATCCAATTTTATTTAATTTTTGACCAGTTCAGTGAAGAAACACGCTCCATCTGAATCACATCTCTCACAATATCATAAACTGATCGGTTATTTTAAAATCACGATCATCTCAAGGTTAACGATGTCGAGCACGATAATTAGAGCATATCAAGCACCTGTAAGATTTGTAAATAACTAACACATGCATAACTAAGCGCAATAAAAAGAAACACGCTCCATCTGAATTACATTTCTCACAATATAATGAACTAATCGATTATCTTAAAATCACGAATCCTTAACAATTGCCGAGCACGATAATTAGAGCATATCAAGCACCTGTAAGCCTTTTAAACAATACATGCATAACCAAGCGCAATAAAAACTCCAAAAACAAAAATTTGCAAAACAAGCGCTTTAAAAATGCAAAATACGTACCTGGTTCTTATCATTGATAAGACAGATGCCAACATTAGCCCGATACATGGGCGGCGGGTCACTGCAAGCGCCAGCCATGGTAGAGTTGGACGCAGAAGAAGCAGCAGCGCAAGATAACAATCGACGACCGCGCAAGACAACAACACCCTCGCTGGCCCTAGGGCTACTAACAAAACGGAAAGCAGCGAGGCAAGTCACGCCTGAACTGCATGCCGGTAAACTTATTTGGCTGGTGGCTGGAAAAGAACGGGGAGCAGTGGGCCTGGTGCGGAGGAAGAGGGAGGTGGAGGTGGCGCAGTAAGAGGAGGAGAGCTTGGGAAGAAGAAGAAGGCGGCCAGGAAGTGGCTGCAATGCCTGGTGCAGCATCCACGTCGTCGTCGAGCTCATCACCACCATTGCCGCGGCGTAGGCGCACTTCCACCCCGCTTTCTTTCAAGAACTGGCATGGCCGGAGTGCCCGAGTGTGTGTAGTAAGCACGGGTGTGCGGTGACTCAAGGGGCCCCTTTTGGCGAAGGGAGTCGAGGCCGTTTTGCAAGCCAAGGGCCCTTAATGCTCGTCTCTCGTTGGTTTTGAATTCAGCTCTCTAAGAGGTTTGTGCTCGGAGATTTTAGTGTGCAAAAGACAGGGTTTGACGTTGGCTCAAACACAAAATTCGGGTGGCTCCCAAATGGAATGTTACATGTGATCATATGTATGTATGTGTGTATGTATTTATGTATGCGTGTGTCTGCATATGTACATAAACGTATGTATATGTACATGTGTATGTGTATTCACGTATATGTATATGTGTATATGTGTATGCACGTATG
Organism: Ulota crispa; assembly: GCA_963920765.1. NCBI lineage: Eukaryota > Viridiplantae > Streptophyta > Bryopsida > Orthotrichales > Orthotrichaceae > Ulota > Ulota crispa. The sequence goes on along the minus strand of OY987246.1, from coordinate 17,896,960 downwards.
TGTATATGTGTATATGTGTATATGTGTATATGTGTATGCATGTATAAATGTGTATGTTAGTATGTGTATGTATGTATATGTATATGTGTATGTGTGTATACATGTGTATGTTAGTATGTGTATGTAAATTTTTGCATGTGTATATGTGTATATGTGTATGTATGTGTACTTGTGTGCATATGTATGTGTACTTGTGTGCATATGTATGTGCATGTGTATGTATGCATACTTATACATGTAAGTAAGTAAAATGTATGCATATTTATACATGTGTGTAAGTAAAATGTATGCATGTATGTAAATGTATGTGTGTATGTGTGTGTATGTGTGTATGTGTGTGTATGTATGTGTATGTGTATGTGTATTACATGTGTGTATTTATGTGTGCTTGCATGTGTGTAATTATGTGTATGTTTGTATGTTTGTATGTGTATGTGTGTATGTGTGATTCCATGCAACGAATCCTTACAAGATTGAGCTACTATGATATATACTATGTACGCTACTGTATAACTGGCATTTGCTACCAACAAAAAGCTTTAATTTGGGATCTTGACTACCTCACTAGAACAACAATGATCTATATTCTAACTTTTTTGTTGATCTCAAACGTAATAAAGGTGTGGATGCACTCCAAATACAAGAAAAATACTACGTATTGTATTGGTTGCTAAGGGCTACTCGGTCATTCAAGGGTTAAGTAAGCAAAACTATCCAATCAATAACCTTAATCTTTTGATCAAACTTTCCTTTCAAGCACAACTATTCAATAAAAAAACCAAAACCTTGCATTGATGCAACTTTTGAAAATTTATTGCTCGTGCTAGTGAAATGTCATGATTATTACCTCAAATGCAAAATAAAATAAAATAAAGATAATTAGAAATGGAAAAGTGTTTAAAGATAAATCATTGTTAAAAGTGTTATGTTTGTTGATCGTTAGTAGTTTTAGTGAATTTTTGCATGATTGATAAAGACCACAAAAAATCACGTTGTGTCAATATCAAGATTGCACTAAAATTAATGTTGTTGTTTTGTTGTTTGATTATATTTGCACAATTTCAACACAAAATATCCAATACAAAAATAATGCTAAATTTTGTGAAAGTTGATTTATTATAAAGAAATAAAACTAAGATGGCAATTTAGTGTTTTTGTTAGACATAAACCCAATGAATTAGTAGTACACACCTATCAACTGATTAGAAATATACCTAGTGCCAAAAATCAATTCAACCTTAAAATTACTGAGAATTAAATCACCATAGATAGTGTGGTAATTATAAATTGATATTTTTCCAGGGAACTAATACAGTCTCCATGTGTCATTTAAGCTTTCGTATCAAGAAAGAATCTTATAAGCTATAGTTTTTGTAGTTCAAGTCTCCATATACTTTTGAAATTGATATTTTTTTTTTGATGATTTTTGGTCTCAGTGCTTTGAGAAAGGAGAAGATACGTGAACAAAAAATATGAAAGGATGCTTTCCATTATAGCAATGGTTTACATGTTGAATGAGCGCGCCTCCCTTCAATACTTTTATTTGTCCTTTCTCCAACCCTTTGTATTGCTATTATTATTTTGCTTCATTTTTTCACAACAATCAATTAAAATTCTTTAGTTGATTTTGAATGATTCTACGACTTAAAATTCATCAATGCAGTTGCTTCCAGATTAAATTTCTAAAATATACACCAAGACTTGTTGCCATTGCTCTTATTGTTTAAAGTGATATTTGTGATGAAACTTATTTTACTTGAACTTGAGCTTTTTGATAATTAAATTGTCTTCAATAAATCAGAAATGATGACATGCACTTTTGGTGTAAGAAAGGGTTTCTAAATTGCACTTTATTGACTTTGATAGAATCATTTGATAAATTTTATTTAGGTCTTGGTTTAACAATAGAGCAAAAGCTCTTTTTAGACTTTAGAGAGAATGCTTTTGGTTTCTGAAGAAATAGATCATTTGGCTAATGATCCTTGTATTGCATTGAGTTTAGAAGGGTTCATGGAAGTGATCATTGCAAAATAACAAAGAAACATGTTTTTGGTGTAGAAAAAAATTGAGCTAAAAAAGTTGCTAGATGCAACTAAAAGCATATAAAGAAATTTAGGACATCAATGAAGTAATTGATTATTCTTATGTTGAAATGCGCATTCCATATTTTTTTGGTGCGCAAGCATGGAAGGTGGTGGCCACTTTTATGCATCCACAATTTTTGGCATTTTTGTTCTTTGCAATTTATCGCTTAAGATCAAATACAACTACAGAAGGAATACCTTCTCCGTGGCTTCGATCTCAATTTACAGCCTACTATCCTCAATAGTATAATTTTATTGAATAATTATGGTTTTTATGACGTAATGTAGTCTTTTGTTAAGAGAAAAATGTTGCCAATCTTCTCTAAACTTCAAGGTATACTACAATAAAAGGCTTTCAAGTACAAAAGAGATAAATATTTTTTTCAAATCAATGCATGCAATTGCAAAATCAAACAAAATATTTAAGACTATAATGATTTAAGAAATGATAAAATTTAATCTATATCTTTTCAATTATTGCATAGAATGAGAAATAAATGCAACTCACTTTGTGTACACTTATTGCACTTATACACAATTATTATTTAGAATCTCCAATAAGTTATTTTGCCTATTTAAGAGGCAATTTTCACCTATTTTACACAAGATTTTGAATAGAGAATTGAATGGCAAGACATTGTCAATTGTATGTACAACTCTTGATAAGATAGAGAAAAAAAGCCTTGAACAACAAATATTGAGAAGATTTCATTGAAAAATTGCTATGTGGAAAATTGCCCGAGTACATTACACTAACATGGGTATTTTCAAAAAAGAGCTTTTGAAGTGATAAGATTATAGCAACATCTTGAATAAGCTCAATACTAGTATCAATTTGATTCTTGGATAGTTTTGATTTTTATGTAGAAAATGGAATGTAATGTAGCTAGATTTATGGATATTTTTACCTCCTATTTAGAAGTGAAAGTATTTTTAGCTTAGTTTTTTAGTTAATTGTCAATGCAAAGACCAACATGAGGTTGACACATAGTACAATGCGGCTACAAAACTAGCTACAATTTATTTCATATATTGAAAGTTATTGTAATACTTATAACTGACAAAATTGCTTTTAGTGATTATTTCAAAGCTGCATTTGAAATCTTTAAAAAAAAAAAAAATCCTCATTTAAAACTAATTGCAAATGGTGTTTTTTTATCTATGCAAATGTGTATAAGAAATTAATAGTGATTTACACAAATTTATAAGTAGCAGTTGCCAATTTTGTAGGTGTCCAATTTGAAAGTAGCTTTTGAGCAAGAAGCTTTCACCAAAAACTAAATATCTTGGAACAAATCAACACACCATTAAACTCTCTCCTCTAGCTTGTGCTTTCAATGAGATTTGGAACTCTCTCATTTTAATCATGTATAAGTCTAATTATTTTCATTTTAAATGATGTCTATAGTGACCATCAAGTTAAAACCAAGGCTCTTAATAACCTTTGAAATGTACCAATCTTGGAAATTAATGTTTTATCTTTAAAAGCATTAGGAGTTGTTTAGTGGAGCATTTCCTTTAATAAGCTTGATTTTGTCTCCAAATGTTTGCCATGTATGTCTTAGAATGGTTGAACTCTATATCTAATGCTATACCACTAGATGTGCTACAATAGCAATAGATTAGACGGAGCTTTTCTTGTTTAAATTTACTTTTCCTATTCAAAACAGATAACAACATAAACAAACTATATAATTTGAAAAATTGGCTAAATTCCCACTTGCTTGGTGATTCTTGAAATTATTACTAAAACCAGTAAAATCATAATTATCCATTGGCAAAAAGCTTACATACTACTTGCCCCAAAGTGAACATGCAATGAGACCTAATTGAAGTTGAAAGTTATCTTATGGCAGTTAGTGTAGGTCACAAGTAGTGCTATTAACAAAGACTTGAACCTCAATGGAAATCCAATCCCACATCTTCAAGTAGCCAGATTATGCCTTGTGAAAAAAAATGTTTAACCTCTAAGGTCAAAAGTCTCTTCAAGGGACAAAATAGATCTTGGATAAGCTTGTGCTATTGGGGTTTTAGACCAATTTGTTTGAATTTGTTTTACAAGAAAGTTTTGCAAGGGCTCCATGAGAATATAACTTTTGTTGAATTGAAGTTTACAATTCAAAAGTTATGGAGGGTTTTGGAGAATTTGCACATGTGAGGCAAGTAAGGCATGCTAATTGCCATTGATTTTCCCCAAAGGCAAGTAAAGAAGGCAACTTTGCTAGGAGAAGGAGAAACTAGTGAAAATTTTGTGTCTCTTATTGTGTCCTTGCTAATTTCCAAAGTCACCTTTTGAATGGGAGAAGATCTGATTTCCTAGGAAGAAATTGCATTGCGCTCTAATCTAATGAGAATTGATATCAGTCACATGGAGCATTGGATGATTGATAATTAGGAATTAGGTGTTTCTAATGATAGAACTAAACTTAAAAACATGTTAGAAACTCATAAAGAACATACCAAGTCTTTTTGTTTGGGTTAGCCCAAAGAATGAGTGAATTAAATATACAAACTAGCATTTGAATTGCAACAATTCTAGAGAATTGTACACTTGTTTGCTTTTTTACAGTAATTGTCAATAAAGCCAAAATCTTTCAATCTGGAATTTGATTTTTGACTTTCAAAACTATGCCTAAAAAATATAGTTTACAAAAACTCTTTGCGTAGTGCGAATTCCTAGCATACGTTTGCAATGCAAAAGGGTGTCATTTGTCTTCATTGGCCATGATGCCTAACATGCTCTAAAAGTATAGTAGATCAATAAATTTAGCACTTATAGTGCAAACAATGTCCACAACAAGCAATCAAATAGTCCTAATTTTATTAGGTAGGGGCTAAAAAACACGTCTATACTAAATGATCATTTCTCTTAGTACTTATGGTCAAATTTCACAAAAAATTACCATGTCTTTCTATGTAAATCTACGGTAAGATCCTAAAGTTAGACTTTTACTCTCAAATTCAAAGGACTAGAAATGAAAATTTTGAGTGCTAAAGTATAAAATGAACTTAATCTTTTAAGGGTCAAAATCCCAAAGTGAGCTTGGAGCCAAGAGTAGAATGAAAGATAGCACCAATTGTATATAGCATGCTTGTGTTGTTAGCAAGTCTTACCCATAGTGAAACTAAAAGTAAAATGCACTTGTAGCAAGATTTATAAGGGGCAAAGAGTCCTAGGTAAGGCACTCAAACCTCATGTTTCTCTAAATACCTAGACTTTTCATCCTAGAACCTGAACTTCATAGAAAGAAAGTTAACACCAATCTAAGAGACTAGTCATGAACAAATTGCTTATAACAAAGTAGTTCAACTCTCTAAGCTTCATGAACCTAAATGGCAAATTCCATCCTCAATGCCTCATTTAGGAGGTACACCCTATAAAGAACTAACACATTCCTTCCCAACAAACTCTCAAATCCCCATGTGACAACAAAATCATTTAACCCTTCACCGTAGTTGAGTGTATTAAATGATAAACACCTAGCCAACACCTCAATTTAAACTCATGACCACCTCACTCAACCTCACAACCCTTCAATTGGCAAGTTAGATTTCTTCCTTTTCATTAAAACTTTAGAATTTCTTTAGCCCTCCAAGATAAAAGATTCAAGGATTTTTTTCTTCTCCCTCATTAACTCCTAAAGGCTTGCCTAAAGGATGTTGTTGTATTGTATATGCTCTCTTGTGTTGTATATCAAAGGGATAGTTGAATAGCACATGAATTCTAGTGGAGTTGTAAATTTTAAGCTAAATCATAAACATACTACCAGTCTACTAGGTTTTTTTGGAATTTTTTTGACATTTGTCATAAAGCCATTTCTTCAAGTACTAAATGGTTCTTGTATGAATACAACCAAATTGGCCGTGGAAAATGTTTGAGTTTTTTTGGTTGATTTTCTTCAATTCCCGTGGTAATCCCATTTATCAAGGAACTATTTTGATTATTTTCTCTATTTCATATTGTAAATACATTTTTTTAAGATTTTTAATTGGTTTTTTAGTCGATGCTTATACATTACAAATTGTGTTTTTTCATTTCAATTGGCTATCTTTGAACTAGCAGCCAGCTCTTCCCAGACCTTATAGCCAACACTTTTGGTAGGCAACATCCTTTCTTTAGGGATTAAAAGAGGGAATTGATATGTGCACACCGGGGGTTGATATTTGCACACTCCCTTGGGGGTAAATTATAGATTTCTTCTATCAAAAAGTTGAATTTGAGAATTTTGCATTCAAATTTGGACTTAGAGAAAATCTAGAACTACAAAAAAAGTTACAATTGAACAACACCCAATGAAAAAACTTAATTTTTTACAAACAATAGCAAAAATAACACTTTCCCTTAACTAAGATTTTTCATTGGATGTTATTCAATTACAAACTTTGTTTTTATAATTCTAAACTAAATCATGGTCTCTCAATCCAAATTTGAATTCAAAATCCTCAAATTCAGCTTTTCGATAGTAAAAATCTATGATTTAACCCGCAAGGGGCGTGCAAGGGGTGTGCAAATATCAACCCCCGGTGTGCACATATTAATTTCCTTAAAAGAACTCTTCTTTCAAATCCCTTCACGTTTTCCAACATTTTTCCAACACTTTTCAAATACTTTTGAATGTCTTCACTCGCTCGCTTGCTTTCTTTGTGAAAACCGCCCTCCAAGCTTTTCCTTTCGCCGCGCTTCCTTCGCTTGTTCCCCGGCCCTTTGCACTTCCGCTTGCACACACCCTCGCTCTCGCTCTCTCTCTCTCCCTCTACTTCTGCCGCTTTTTCTCATCGCACGCTCTTTTATGGCCCATCCCGGCACTCGGCGAGCTCATATTTCCTCTTATTAACAGCTTCTCCTCTGGAACGAACTTCGAAACAGGCGCAGAGGTTTTCCCTTCCATAGAAATCGTTAAGTTCCCGCTTAACAAACCTCGTCAATCGACTTTAGCTAACAATAACGATTCCTTGAGCGAGCTCAAAAGCCTGTGACGAGGACATTGACGATTTGCAATCACAATGTTACACGGACGAGATTGATCGCTGGATCTTTAGCCTCTCGTGCAATCTGCAATTTTCCCGCTTCTCGCCGATCGCAGCGACGTGCCCGAGGTGGAATTCGCGTTTGCACTTAACTTACATCGAGAGTCGGTAACACCACGAATTGTTGCAACCTACTGCATTTGAGGCTTATTCACGACGAGTGAATAATCTTCGGCCATAAAACAGAGCCGCCGTCATCTTTGACTTCTTTCGAAAGAAGTCTTGGTTTCGGATCGTCGAAGTTTTGTAAGTTCTCCGGGGTTTGCGTGTAGGTTTTTTATCAAAATTGTGTAGTTCTTTTGTTGTCAGCGGGATTTAGTAACCAGTCGGTTGTGGTTTCTAAGTCGTGTTCAGATTCACGAAGCATTTACTTCTTCGCAATTTGCATTTTGTTTGTAGTAGTTTACGGTTAAAGATCGATACTCGTGCATGTTCACGGAGCGATCTTCTTTGTTTCTATACGTAAACACTGTGACGTTCTTGTTGCAGGAAGAATGGGATATTAGTCGATAACAAGCAATTTTGAACCAAAGCAGTGAGACATTCTTTACTCGAAACTTGTCTTGTGTAAACATACGTGTACAATCGTCTTGCCTGTCTAAGTAGCTATTCTTTATGTATTTTGTATAAAAAGATTGAACGGTAATATATTCTGAATGACGTACTTAAAAAAGCAGGTCGAGCAAAAATGCAGCATGGCACATCAAATACAGAGGAGGATCTGTTGGTGAAAGCTATCTTGGAAGAGACGCCATGGGAGAAACTGCCCAAGCGCCTGAAGCTCACGTTGATTCCTTCAAATGACGAGTATCACAAGCGGTAAGGTTACGGATATCTCTCAGATCAAGCTCAGTTTCTAGTATCCTTGCGTTTCTAGCATCCTTGAGTTGTTGCCATGGATTCTTAGGTATTTTTAATCTCTCTTTGAAAATGAGAGTTTCTTTAGTTTCAATTCAAGCTCAGTTTCTAGCATCCTTGAGCTTTTAGCATCCTGAGTTGTTGCCATGGACTCTTAGCTATTATTACTCTTTCTCATTTTCAATGAGAGTTTCTTCAGTCTCAACTTAAGCTCAGTTTCTAGTATCCTTGCGTTTCTAGCATTTGAGTTGTTGCCATAGATTCTTAGGCATTTTTACTCTCTCTTTGGAAATGAGAGTTTCTTCAGTTTTTTAAGTGTAATCTGCAACTTGATGTACGGCTCGTCAGAGTGAAGGAGTATTGCATCAAGAAGCGTTTGAAGTGGAACGAGTGCGCCGCACGACATGCTTGCCGAGAAAATGATTACTACGACGACCTCATTCGGTATTTGCGAAAAAATCTTGGGGTTCGTGTTTCTTTGAAAAGTCCTTGTGATGGAAACTGGAGAGGTTTGCAGGGCTAAGACGGTGTTGGTTTCTTATGCGTCCATTATATTCTACTCACAAGGGGATTCAGCTTGCTTTAGTTACCCCAAGACTTGTGTTTTGGCATGAAGAGTTTAATAGGACGAAGTTGTGCACATTTTTCAAGTTTTGAAGAAAAATCTGATTTTGTGTTTTTTGTTTGGGTTGGTTTGATGGTTTTGGACTCTTTTAGTTGTTTCCATACCATCTATCAGAGAATGTCTGCCGAATTCTGCGCACCACACCCTTCCGTTACTACAACGGAATGCTCTATGATGTGATGAGAAATGGTACATTCTTTTAGCCTTGCGTCTGTCGTCTGTTTCATGTTGCTACTGGTTTATTAGGTGCTCTTGTTTTTGTAGATGTTTCCCTAGAACACTTTTTTAATAGTAGAGGTTTATGAGCTCTGAAGTTGGCTTTCTTTTGCAGAGCAACCATATGATTCAATTCCCAACTTCACCGCAGCAGATGTCTTAAGGCTTACTGGTATTGGTCGGAACGAGTTTATCGATATAATGAACAAGTGTCGCGCCAAGGTAAAGCCATTCAGGTTTTAGTTACTGGACTGTGATGTTTGCTTTTCGTCTAGTGGTTTTGGGTTTCGGGTTTAAAAATTTCCAAATATATACTCTACTAGAAAAATGTTGGTATCTATGTAATATCTGTGACAGAAGTACTCTCACCAATGTGCTTATTTGTTTTTTTATAATGAGGAATTTTCTAGCAACTGCATATCCTGACGTTAATTGTGGATTTGATTTAGAAGCTGATGTGGAAGCTCAATAAATCCATCGTTAAAGAAATGTTACCCACGCAACCAGTGGATTTCCGCATGGAGCCGTGGTGGGTTGTTAGCTTTGTCAATTTGACCACTGATGAATACCGGGTAATGGTTTAACATATCCTCATGCTTTTATACGAATTTTCCTCTTCTTTCCAGTATGATATACATGGACGAAGATCGTTCGTTAGCTTAGGGCGCCTTTCTTAGAGTGGAGGATACAAAGTTGTACTTTTCAAAATGCACTATTCTTCGGAGTTTTTGAAATGTTGCTCTGAGAGATACTTCATGTTTTTTCTGTAGAAACTGTCGGAGGAGGAAATGGCAATAATCAGTGGAGATGGAAACAACAGTGATCGTCTTGGCAAGGAAGGGGTCAACCTCGTTGGCGAGGTCGACATAGATGTGGTGCGTTCCCTTTATCGACGAGGCTTGGTCTACTTGGAAGTTCCGGTGTATCCAGATGATCACTTTCAAGGTACCTTCCCTGCCTCCCTCTAGCCCAAGTATAACTTCTTTTTTATAATCCTACCCTTAAACATTGTTCTGCCCTTCTGTCCAACTTTGTTTTTTGAAATCCTACACGGAACTTCTCATAGTTGTATACTCTATTTAACTTTTAGCTGTTACTGATCTGTCATCTAGTTTTACTAAGTGCTAGTCCTGGAATCTATATATTTGCTCATGTACGTTTTTTCTCTGTGATTCTGCAGTGTCCACTTTGGAGGGTTTTGTTTCAAATCGAAACCAACAGTATGAGGATCCAACCGAAGAGTGAGTTTCTCTTTCCCTTCATTTATTTGCTTTTCCACCGCTTTGTAGCAACTGTTATGGTATAAGCAGAGGGCTTATCATGATTTCTCCCGAGGCAGACTTCACCAATCTGTAATCCTTACGTAAAACAATTAAAGGTTTTCATAACGAGATCCACGATTCTTTGCATGTGACGTGGTCGAACTAGGCTGCTGATGTGATCGTCGTCGTGGATCTTCAGGCTTTTGTATGCGGTCTTTGTGGCATCCAGTGAGCAAACAACTGTTGCAGAACTTGCTCAAACCCTTCAAGCGAATCCTGAGCAACTCCAGTCTGCAGTGGCTTTGGCATCTCGACTGGGGTGGGCGAAGAAGTACCTCGACCCAGCTTCGTTTTTACAGGACACAGGGATCCCTGAGTCTCCTCGGAGTGTTGCAGGGGACGACCGACTTCTGAGCCCATTCAACAGCCCATCACGTGTAGCTCCGTCTGAGCCATCAGATCTAGACTCGGTGAGGGCTCACGCTGGCTTGACGCGCTTTGCTTTCATGGTGGATGCCAACCTTACGTCCTATCTGATGATGGGCTCTCTCTCTCCAGGTTTGAATCCCACCTTCCTTAATCCCTAAACCTTAAACCCTATGCCATTGTTGAAAGGTAATGTATCCTGCTCGTAATCTCAAGTTCATGAGGAGAATGAATACTTTTGTTGTTGTTGAGCTCGCAGGTCTGAAGGGCCATGCGGTAACACTGTACGAGGCTGGAAAGCTCGGGGATTCGAGCGTGACCGAGATGTGCGAGGATCTTCAACAAGTGGAAGGGACGAAAATGGAAGGAGAGTTGCAGCAATTCGCCGACCATGCGTTCAGCCTTCGTCATGCTCTCGAATGCTTGCGCTCGCAGGACAGCACCATGGAGGCAGCCGAGGAAGAAGCCAGTGATTTCAGCGGGTTCATGCTCGACGCGTACAGTCCTGGAGACGGAGACGACGAGCTGCTGCTACAGTCGGGACGACAACCGCTCGAACAAAGCGCCGACGTTGCTGAAGTCGGTGCTGCGAGGTTTGCTGACGTAACAGAGAAAGCAGCAACTGCAGTCACGCCTGGTGGCGTGACGGACGCGACGTTCACGTCGCGGCTGCTGTCCACCATCAGTCTCGGCGAGAGAATCTCGTCGAGGGACGACATTCTGCAGTCCCGCAAGCCTGCGTTCCGTGTGGACGTGATCCGGATCGAAAGCTTGCAAGACCTGGCGCCAGCCACGATGCAGCGAGTGTTGCAGAGAGACTACGACGTGGTGGTGTCCATGATTCCGCTCCCATCACCCCCGTCGGTGTCCTCGCCGGACGCTCTCGGCCCCGTGCACTTCGGCCCTCCGTCACGCGCGTGCATCTCCCCCTGGATGAAGCTCCTGCTGTACCAGACGGCAGGGTCAGGGCCGGTATCTGTGGCGTTGCTCAAAGGGCAGCGGTTCCGCATCCTGCCTCCTCCGTTAGCAGGGTGTGCAAAAGCGCTGCTATGGACGTGGGACGGCACTGGTGTGAACGGGCTTGGAGGCAAGTTCGAGGGCACGTTGGTCGAGGGCAACGTACTCCTCCATTGTGTGAACGCCGTGTTGAAGCACAACGCCCTGCTCATCCAACCTCTCTCAAAATCCTACCTGGACTCTGCTGGCTCTGGAAAACCCGTGGAGCGCAACGTCCCTCTGCCTCTCTGCGAGTCTGGTGAGAATTCCGAGTGGCCACCTGTTCATGCGTCGATTGTGCAGGCTACGAAGGAACTCGCGCTTCAAACCTGTGCGGGTTACATTCGGTTGCTCCAAGTCCCGCAAGGTGGCAAGGAGGGGTGGGTACCACAAAGTGTGGAGCTTGGAGTGCCGCTGTTTAACACTGAGTTGTGTAAAAGCGTGTGCCGAGGGGTCATCCAGGCTCGGCTTTTCTCGTCTTCCTCGCTCGTGGAGCACCGGCGTGCCATGCGTCAGCTTCGGCTAAGGTTGCAAGAGTTCATCTTGGATTACCAAGCGGCTGGCTCCGTGGCGAGTTCGGCGTATGCTGTAGCGGCACAGGAATTGGACCACCCGCCGGTTCTGTTGCACAGCGGTTCCAGTGGATTTTCCAGGCCTCGAGTTGTCCCTGGTGAAGAGGATTTGAGTGACGTTCCTTTGCCTGGTGTGAACCTCATCTTTGATGGCACTTTGCTCCAGCCTCTCCATGTGGACCGTTGTCTCCAGGGCAGACTCCCCGCTCGCTTGGTGGTTGCTGCTAGTGCTGCCACTGGCGCGTTGCGGGCCGTGTATTGATTCTTCGTGTGTTTGTAAATTCTTCTCATTTTCAGATATGTGCCGATTTGCCTGGGTTCCTTGCTTTTTTGAAGTGTTTCCTTTGCTTCATCTCATGTAGCCTTTTATCGGTCTATTCCTGGACTATAAGAAAACCTTACATAGCTAGTTATGGTGAACCAACAGTGGGTAAGGGAGTTACAACAAGGTTTTTGACACGAATGTACTTTGGAATTCAGTGTGTTCCTTCTCGTGTTGGTGAGGTTCACGTGAAGTTCAAAGTTTTCAAGAGCGACCTTGTTGACCGAGAATCGATAGGATTCGATGTTCACGGTTCATGTCTTTAGAGTGGGCATTGCTCCTTTTCATCGGCTTCCGTCAAAGGGTTTAGGGTTTAGGGTTTTTCTGTAATGAGCTTGTCAGGTTCTCTCTGCTCTTGATTACTTTGAGTTTTATGCAGTGTCCCAAGCCACGTCTCAGGGATTAGGGTTTAAGGTTTTAGAGTTTGTTTGAACATTTGGGGGTTAAATATTATGTTTAAATCGCAGTAGCGTACCACATCAACTCTTACTGTGATCTGCTGTGTTTCAGACACATAGTATTTAACCCCCAAAACGTTCAAGTTAAGTCCTGTGGGCTTTGATTTGTGAAGCTTTTTTGGCCAAAATGTTTTGATTGCTGGAATTATCGCAGCCTGCTTCTATGGCTCTTACTGCTTCCACTGCCGTCGTATTGGCCTGGAACACAAAAAAGAGGGTGGGACCTTGACATTATCCAAATGTTTCTCGTACAAAAGTTGACCTTATCCAAGCATCATTGTATACGTGTGGTCAAAATGTTGCATTTGGTCGTCTTCTACTTCACAGTGAATGTGTTTCTTTGCTTTTGTTTGATGGCAATTTCTTTGCAGTTTTTTATTGTAATTTGAAACAATGTAGGGTTTGAGGTGTATAGGAGGGTTTTCGGTTTAATGTTGAAGTTGCTGCTTCTTGGAGTATGCTAGATTGAGGAGAGACATTAGGTGTTCAGATTTATCTTAGAACTACAAACTTGTATGGAGATTGAAATGCAACTACAGTTCCAGTTTTATAGAAGTAACTTTGCTTTGAAACCATATTTTAGTGTTTGAAGCTTCTTAGGGTACAACATTGACCATGGATGTAAGAGGATGCTAGCTTGGAAAGACTTCATTTAGTACAATAGCTGGGGCGTAATGGATGTCAGTAATGAATCTCACTAAATTTCATGTGATCAACTCTATTTGTAGTACTTTTTAGGAATACATTTGAGGTGTTTTTGTTTTATTTTTTTCTCTTATTTTATTGTACATGTAAACTGAGTATGGTCATTTTATACTAAACCTTCTTTCAAGCACACACTTAACCTCATTGAATGCACTCATATTTTTAAGTGTTTTAGATTGTGAGAAGATTCACAAAAACATTGTTAAGCCCAATATTGCCTAATTGCAATTTTCATGAGGTTGTGGAAACGCAGAAATAAGGTGCAATGAAGTTGTGAAAATAGGGAAATAAGTTAGGGTATCTAACACACCTTTTCAATCCTAAAGGATATGTTCTTGTGGCTATGTTTTTTCAATGGATGGCCTCAACCAACCAATAGTTTTAGAATCTAGTAGATAAATATACCATCTTTCTAAAACAATTTTCTACACACAATCAAAAAATATTACTACAAACTGAATTGAATTGGAATAATGTTTAGGAGGTTGTTCCCAAAAAAAATGGATGATTTTTTTTGTTACTCAATAAACACTCTCGTAAAAGTAATTTGTAAATCACTATTGCTTTGGAAAAGTTGTCAAAATGAAGGTCGATCTAGCTCTTCATAAGGGTTGCACTTGTAAGCCAAGTATTAACACTTGAGAGTTTAAGGTTGGATAGTGTGGTTTTAGGGCAAAATGAATAAGTTCTAAAAAGATACCAAAAATTAAGATTTTTGTTTTTTGAAGTTTTTACTATTTCTTTTAGATCTACAAGAATTAATTCAAAGTCCTACACAATAATCTGAAGCCACCAATGACCATTTTTCAAGCACTCAACTAGGTTGGATAAAAATTGCTTCTCAAGTGTACTTGTTCCTAGCATATTTGGATATGTTTTGTGCAACTCCTATTGTAATTATTTGAAGCCAATCTTTACCCATATTTTGGACACTAGCAATCATTAGAGTTAACATTTCACATTTTCCACCAAAATATGTAATATTTTAAAAATTTGTATGTTCATATTCAATTTCTAGGCATTCTTCTTATAATTGATAACAAACTAAAGAAAAATAATAATATTAAAAAATGCAGAGTTAAGGCTATTTATAGAATACATTTTGATTTTTTCAATAGACTTTCCTTAAGAAACATTTGAAAACCACATCTTGATTTGTTTTTCATTGATTTTTTTGTACTCATGACACAAGAGACTAAAGCATCACCACCACAAGTTTACCTTGAAATATCAACATACCAACTTTGCAACATAGGAGACTTTTAAAATAGGAAAGCAGATATTCATGGTGATGGAAGAATGAAAGTGCAAGATAAGGATATGAGATAGAGAAAACTCTTTAGGATTGACTCAAATAATGAACACATCTGCCTCAAAAAACATTTAACAAAAATTAGAGCACAAATGTGGAAATACTAACTAAACCCTCACTTCTTATCCCTTCACATTTTTTTATACAAACAAGTACATTATCAAAAGCTCTATCCTTGTAAAGCTCTGTTCAGAAATAGCAACTAGACAAAATCATCTCCAATGTTATTGGTTGAAATATCAATTTTATCCATTGAAATGTTCACACTAAAAGTGTGTTTAGTACTTCAACTTGCCAAGTCACCAACCAATGTAGACATGTCAACAAACAAGATAATGAGGTTCTAGGTTTTGCAATTAAGGCTTGGTTTCGACCAGGACGTCCACAACCACTTGACAAAGCAATAAATAACATCATTGGTCAATCCCAAGGTTTTGTCCAATATGGGCCTGTATGGCATACACACCATAGGGACGTCTAGTGGAGGATGAGTCCATGTCATCACCTTTTCCCTCCAAAATTGGAGAGGAGCTCACTTGTGGTGAACAAGATTTGAGGTCATCTTGGGAGGTGACCAAGCCCAAATCTTGTCCTTTGGACAAAACACTCTCTTTCACTTCATGTGAGGTAAAGACAAAATCAAGTCAATTAAGAATGGAAGCTCCTCCATTGAATGTCCGATGCCTGGTGTGAAAGCATTCACATGATGGACAAACCCATGATGACATGGCAAATTCCCCTCCAAAATCCACAAGATGAAGCACTGGACATGGACTTTCGTCCAGCAGCTCTAGACATCCTTGTCTGAATTGAGCCCAAGGTGCTCCAAACTTGTCCAGTAGATGAACACTCTTGCTTTGTCACAATGTTCTCCAACAATCTTGGATGATGTGGTAGTGCTTTGAAAGATGAAAGATTGAATGGGATGCTTTTGTGTTTCATCCACTTGCTAGTTTGTCCCAAGCAATGATCGGGAAGAATCGGTGGTTAGTGTATTGTTAGCCGGTTGAAATTGCAAAAAAACCGGTTGAAAATGAAACTACCGGATGATAAACTAGCCATCTTCCTCCTCAAATCTAATTATAGAACATTATAGTACATTTTTAGAAGTTTCACAAGAAATAACCAGTCCATCCTAGTGAAAATCTAGATGAAATTGGAGTATGCTAGATTTTAGCAAGTGAAGCTGAAATTTCTCCCCAACCCTCAATACCAAGTCTAAGAGTAGCTTACTATTTGAGATCTACTCAAACTTTCGCAATATAGCTTCTAAAAATAAGGGTTTCATATATCTCAAAAAAACAATGAACAAATTGTTGTGAATAAGTTTTCATTCACCAACAACCTCCAGGAGGTCGTCATGGCTTGTTCACGGAGTGTGGCTTGCCCACACTTTTCACAAATCTCATTCATGTGAATGATTTTGGTGCTGAACGGCATATTTGAAACCCCCTAATATAGTCTTCCTCCCTTGTGGAGCCAATAAAAATTTAGGACACTTCAATATGAACTATGGACTTCAACAATTGGAGAATTTCCTTGTAGTCTTTAGTGCAAAACTTCACAACATAAAAAGCTCCAATAGTTCTTAAAAGAACATGACAATCATTTCACAAATCAATTACATATGAAAGGATAACTTTTAAACACAATATTGAAAGATCATTCTTGAACTTCGCATACTTTTTAAATAAAAACAATTTGTCTACATGTGACATACACACAACAAACCAAAACAAATAAACAAAAAGAAGAACCCCATCCACTCTCACGAGACAATAGCACCGTCTATTTTCTTCACACTTTTGTTGATAAACCACCTCTACCGCATCCAAGGACATTCCCCCTACACGTCTTCTCACGTCTTTAAACAGTACGTCACCTCATTTGTCACAACCATAGCCACAAAAGGCCACCTCAAACAAAAACTTAACAAAAAGCAGTCATCAGTTACATTCATATCGAGAGAAAGACAAACGAGTGAAAATAAAAGCCAGGCAAAACAAATCTTTTTCTTTTCTCTGAACTCTCCACAAAAGGAAGAACAAAAAGAGTATAATAAAGAGAGTGAAAACTGAAACGTATATGATGTGATAACACTTTGAAAAAAACTGTATACAAAACCCTTCATTCTGTAGTGAAGGATTTAATGATCAATATTTGTAAAAGAGTATCCATGTCAGTGACTAGAGTTGATGTAAATCTAAAGTTTTCTATCTCCGTCACCTAAAAGAAAGATGCCACGTGGGCAAACCCTCCTCCCACAAATGCTCTAATTGCTTGCATAAAATGGTTTCTCTGTAAAAATTATTAAAAAATAAAGCAAGAGCCATGACGCTCAAGTGTATCAATGATGGTTGAATATTAAAAAGAAGAAAGGAAAAAAAAAAAAGGAAAAAAAAATGAAATGAACTGGTTCATGTAATGTGAAAAAATCAATTACTGAATCTAAATGAAGAGCCCTACATGAATCAGTAGAATACACGGTAGAAAAAGAAAAACCCTTCGAGAAAAACCCCAGTAGAATCTTGTAAAGAAATGTAGAAAAGAGCAAGAAAAGGGAGAGGGAGAGTGAAAAGAGATAGAAGCAGAAGAAAAAGATGAAGTAGAAGGAAAATATAAAGTAGAAGGAAAAGATGAAGCTTACGTTAGGTTATAAGGATTTCACGGAAGCGAGCTTCTTTTCGTGTTGCAGCTGGCTTTGCAAGCTTTTGGTCCTCTTGAGCTCGCGGCGCCGGCGGCGAGCCTCGGTGGCCAAGGCGGCCGCTTCCGATTGGAATGTCCCGAGACGAGGACCAAGGAAACCTTGCACGCCATTCCCGATGGTCGTGAAGAACCGCAGGTTTCCCGGCCTGCGCATTTGCTGCTGCTCAGATCGCCCGTTCAAGCTCAACGACAACGTCGTGCACGCGGCGGCAGCATTGTCTCCAGACGCAGGCATTTGCGGCGACAAGGCCGAGAAGGATCTAACCAACGGAGACGGAGCTTGGCTCAACTGGTACTTCACTCTGGAATTAGGGTTACTCGGTAACCCTAATGGAATATTCCCACTCGTTTGGCTTTCCATTAGAGGCTTCACAGGTGACGAAAGGAATGGCTGGACGGGCGTTCTTCCCGAGGGTCGCCTCACGGCAGCGGCAGCGGCACCGTCGGGTTTCGGGGGTGACGCTTCTGGTGACGCGGGCGCAGAATGCGCCAAGCTAGGCTGGAGTTTTGGCTCGAGAGCGGGCGTCGTGTTTCCCATCATGCCCATCCACATGTTGGAGTTCATTCCGGCTCCACTGTTGAGCGCCGCTACTGTCGCCGCAAACACTGCGTTGAAGTCAGATGGCAACGCTGCGGCGGCCGTGGCCGCGGCGGCGGCAGCACCCGGCTCGCAGCTCATCTGAGGTGGAGCAGCCGCAGCCACGGATTGCGCCAGCGCAAACCACCAGCAAGGTAGCATCGGCATTCCCTGGATTGCACCTGTTGTTGCAGGCATCGGCGAGGACGCCATGTTGCTGCTGGCGTTAGGAGTAACCAGCGGCGTCTCAGACGCGATTGCTTGGGCAACAATCTACACATCACAAATACCATGAAACTATTGTCAGGAATGTAGTGAGATTACTATACTTTCTACGACAGAAAAACTCGGCGCATTTCAAACCTACACTGAAAAGTTTAGTCAAAAAACTTCGATGGAAACTAAGTTGGAGGTGCATCAGTTTGGTGTTTTGTTCAATCCGTATGAGAAGTGTACTGATGTAGAATGGCATTGGGGAGGGATGTGGCTCACCTGTTCTTTCAGATGGCGATTCATCTCTTGATGATTTCTTAATTCCTTAGATTTTGCCTCCAAGTTCTGCATTAAAGCAACACACAGATAGCTTTCAGTATGTCGCATCAGGAGGTCTAAACACGTGAAGAGCTTTGCTTTGCGAATTCGAGAGAGAGCTTTATCCCGGTGAAGTGACCTACCAGAGCTAGATTATCTTTCTCAGCTTGCAGCTCTCCCGCTTTGCGAGCCAAATCCTCGCACAGAACCTGCTTCCTACGGATAGTTTGGCGAGCAGATTCACGATTGGCTTGGACACGACGGAGCCGTCGAGCTTCTTTCTCAGCCTGCAACAATAAAACAATTACCATGAGCACAGGTTCTTGCCTCAATCAGGTGAACTTCGAAGCTCAAAAAAGCTCATGAATGCCATGTGAATGTTGAGGAAAAGCACCGTGAACATGAATATGATGACATACCTCGCTCAGAGCACTTCTGAGCCGGACTTGTGTAGATGAGCCAGTTTGGTAAAGCTCCCGAGCCTCTACTTTCACCAGTCCTGTCTCCAGCTTGACAGGTTCAAACAAGTTCAGCGTCACAGGAACTTGGAGCTTGTTTTCCTCGATACATTCCTTCAGCACACTTGCCGACGAAGTGATGGGCACATCAAGGACATCTCCTTCAAGTAAGAGAGACGGCCCTTTCAAGTTGGACGCGCGCGGCTTCCTCCGCTGCACTTGCTTTAGCAAAACCTTCACTTCCTTCAACTCATCCAACCGACCAGCACAGATCTCCTCCGCCTGTGAGACAAAATCCACGACAAGTTACAAACTTTGCGCTTTGATACTCGAAGGAACAAAACAAGAACAAACAAGGGCTGGAGTTTCCCACACTCACCTTTGGTTTCCGTAATATGGATGGCTTGTTCACAGGCGCTTGTTTCTGAAAACCGAACTGCAACATGAGCTCCTCTTCTAACTTGGGAATAAGAGCAGCGTTTGGCTTCAACACGCGGAGCGGCGAGCTCGGACTCTCAGCACGAGAGTCCAGGAGAGTAGACTCCACGCTTGATTGTGAAAGCAGCCTCTGTTCTATGTCCAGGCCAAGTCCACATGGGCTCATGTCTGTACTCTTTGCATCTGCATCCGCCTCAGACTCCTCCTCGAGATTTAGAGGAGCTGCATGGTGAAGCGCTGCCATGTGATGGTTATGCGAAGTTGATGAGTCCAAAACTTCGGGGATATCAGACACCGTTGCACTCGTAGTGGAACTGGAACTCAACTTACATGCGCAGTCATCTGCCTTCTTGCTCCTGCTAGATCTATTCTTCTTCGCTGCCCACGTCACACCACCAGCACCGGCGCTTGATGGCGAGGCTGTGGCGTCAGAGGATTTGCTATTAAGTGACCCCTTCTGAGATGAAGTACCAGCTCCACCGAAGAGCTCGAAAAGCGCCTGAGCGGCATTCATGACGTGGTCAGAGTCCATCTCCGGGTCCACTTCCTCCGTGAACAAAACCGACCGCTTTCGCTTCGCATTGACGGCGCTGCTCTCTTTAGCAGACTTGATTTTTGACGGAGCTCGTAGAGTAGCATTCACCCCGTGCGACCTCTTCTGCCCTTGCTCAGATTCGGAGAGCCCTCGCTTCCTTTTCACGAGTCGCCCTTCTTCCTTCAAGGAGGAAATAGCCGCAGGCTCCCTCTTCACTTCCCTGTAAACCTCCATTACTCTGCAACAAAAAAAACGTCAAAAACTTGCAGAAACAGAGATTTACACTTTCAGAAACAGAGATTTGAAATTCTCACTCCTTGAACACGCAAGAGTGTGCACAGATTACCATAAACACCACCACATAGAACGTACATTGCCGAGTTATGTACTCATTTGAAAAGGCGAAGGAAAGAGGACAATCAACAGACAGGGAAAAGCTCTGAACTAAAACTTAGTGCAACCTGATCAAAACTCCTTCAAAATGTAGAGAGAAGAAATAAACTGGCAAGTCTTTCGTAGAAACGATGAGGCAAAGTGCAGGAACACAAAAAGGCGAAAGCTTCTACACGTGGCCGAACAGACACAAACCAAAAACTAGCGGCACCGAAGTTGAAACAAACAGAAATCCAGACACGAGGACAACAGACAAGTAACAAGAAACCAGTTTCAAGAAAAAGCAACTCTCCCGAGAAATCACGTCTGAGCCGGAACCACTTTTAACACTTTCAACGAGAGAATTTTCAACGAACCACTCGTGACTTTTTGTAAATCTGAACGTGACTTAGTCCACGTTAAGCACACACCGACTCCCGCCGACAACAGAAGTACGCAATCTCAAAATGCAACCTCACGGGAAGATGAAGAACGCAAACACGCGCTTACAAAAACAAAAGCTCGGAGAACAAAACAGAGGTAGACGTTCATAAAGCCTACCTCGAATCAGTCTGGTACTTCGGTGCAGGTGTCATCTGCTCAAAGTCGTCACTTGAGACATACGCATTACCACCCGAGCCAGCGCTAGAGCTTGAAGGACTTCGAAATAAGAACACGCTCCAAACGCAAGCTTTTCTCAACAAAACAAAAAAATGTCAAAGGCGGCGCCCCCTGTCCAATGCGAAGATTCACACGCCGCCAACAGCCAAAAATGCAGCGGCTGCAAGCCAACGCTCGATCTAAGAACACCAGACTACAGCACGAATCCGACCTCGAGTACGCCGCTGCGAGCGGCGAAAAGCGTAAAAATGCAGATTCTGCAAAAACCAGCACACGGCTAATTCCTTAACGCTTTTCCTCAATCCTTGTTTCAGGCTAACGAGCTCGCATCCGCAATCGCATCTAAGCCTCCCGTCACGCGTCCGTGCACAACAATGCCCTTTCACCACTCAACGCCGCCGGAGACAGAGGTTTCTCGAGCGCGTCGTGACACTCTGTTTGCACCGCCAGAGCTCCGCCGCCTCCGCCTCTGTCCCAAAGTCCGTCGCAGAACACAGGCCGCCAACAAGTGGACATATGAGCTCGCCAAGTGCCGGGGGGAACCACAATAAAGCGCGCACGACGAGAAAGGGCTTGAACTCGAGGGAGAAAAGGCGAGCGAGAGAGGTGTGCAAGTGGAAGCGTAGAGATCAGATCCCGAGTGACTAGTTGGCGGAACAGAGAAGCAAGCGAGGAAGCGCGGGGAAGGGCAAGCTGGAGGTTGGCTGCAACAGCGACAACAACGACGGCGACGACGACGAGTGGAAGGGCGGGGCGGGGCGGTGGGAAGAAAAAATCAAGTGGAGCGCAAGTGGAAGATGGTGATTCTGTTCAAGGGCTTCAGTTCAGGGGCGCCCGCGCGGCATGGCTGCGGCTCTCCCTCGGAGGGAGGGAGGCCGGTCTTTGGGCTGCGCGGTGCCGGCCGGCGTCGCAGCGGGTCCGCTGCGGCTGCCGCTCTGTTGGGGAAGCGGGATGCCAACAGGGCAGGGGCTGGCGGGCGGGTGGGGGGGCCTGCCAGCGTGGCTGTCTGGCTGGCACGCGGGGGAATTTCTACGCTGGGTGTTTGCGTGGGTGTGCTACTGCGCTCCTGCTCCTTTGACCTTGTCTGAATTGTTTTCACTGCAGTCTTTCTCTTGCGTTGCAGTTCGGGTAAACCGGGGTTAACTCGCGGTTTAGCCCTTAACCCCTGAGAGCTAGACCTGGAATACCGAGCTTCATACATTAATCCCTAAAGGTCCAAGCCTTTTTCTCTGTAAAAATTATTGAAAACTGTCACTTTTGGAAGAATGAGTAGAAAAGTAGGAAAATAAGTTTGTTTTGAAAATCCAACCGTAGGATTAGGTTCTAGACTATGGGAGGTACTTGCATGAAAAAAATCAGCTCAATTTAGATGTAGAGGAGTGAGATATTGACATCTGAAGTGTAAAAATAAGTTTTTTTCCATGTTGCCCAAAAATTTTAGAAGCCTTTGACCTCTCCTATATCAAAAAAGTTGCTCTACGCAAAATAGAGGTTTATTTTTCCCATGTAGGAGACCAAGCTAGGTATGTGTGGGAGAATTTTCAAATGAATTGGAGGTGTGGATCATAATTTGTAAAATATTGCAGTGCCGTAAGGCCATGAAATTTGCATATGCACTGGGCAAAATTGGACGATTTACGTAAAACTGAGAAATCCAAATTACTTTGATCCAAACGATGAAATCCAAGGAATCTTAGTCTACTCCAACTTGAAAAAAAAAAATCAAAAAAAAATTAAAGCACAAAATTTTACAAGGGGCAAAAAGAATGGAGATTTGGGAATCCAATACCTACCCGCAAACTAAAATTTCTCACTCATCAATCAAAATCAAATGAATCAAAGCTTTCCACATATAAAATAATCAAAAGAACCAATTTCAGATTTTTTTAATAAAAAAATACAAAATTTAAAGAAGTTTTTTGGGTTGCCCGGACTGCCTGCCCTCCCCTGTTGTTCAGAAGTTTGTGCATAACTTCTTCAATAATTGTCAAAATGAAGAAAAATATGGATGTGCACGTACATCTTGAATTCCCCACCATCCACAAAAAAATTGAAAAATTTATAAAAACTGGTTTAGTCATAGGTACATGCCCAAGATGCATTTGTCCCCGCGGGGACTTGGGCCTTTAGGAGTTAAGAGCCATCAAATCATGATCTGATGGCTCTTGATGTATGAAGCTCGATATTCCGGGTCTTCCTGCAGGTTGCGGTGGAGAAGCTCTAAGCGCCCATACTTGAAACCAAAAAAACCTGACCGACTTGCAATCAAAGTGCCCCCTGTAGACTGAAAATTACAATCTACAAGATTGGACCATACAAATTGTTAGTAGAAAGCATCTCCATCATGATGGGCTTGATTAGAGGTGGTTTGATCAAAGGAGCAATGAGATTACAGTAGTCAAACTTGCGTTGACCTAGCTCTTGGAGAGATAGTATAATGTCTCTTGGGCACTCAAGGGTTAATCCTTAACCCTTGAAGGGCTGAAATGCCATTTGCGGCTATATTTATGACTGTATGTATAGACATATTTGAGTTGCTTTGAGGGCTTTTCAAAAAAAATTATGCACTCATCATCATACAACTCTTCAATATGTATGGTTGTAACACTTAATTTCCAGATGATTCAAACTTCTAAATATTAATTGCAATCGTATTTGGTGCCGTAGTTCCAGAGCCTAAGGGCCCTTCTGAGGTTAAACAACCATAGGGCATAGTATATACACTGACGTATAATTGTTGTTTGCTACCAATAAGAAATTTTAACTTGGGATCTCAAATAGCTCACTAGAACCGCATTGATCTATATTCCAACTTCCCTTGTTGGTCTCAAATGTAGTAGAGATGTGGATCAATTCCAAATACAAGAAAAATACCCTGTAATGTATTGGTCGCAAAGGGCCTTTTGGTCATTTAAGGGTAAAGGTCTATGGTTGATTTGGGGGGCAGGCAAAAGGTTTTCATGTTCTAAATTCAACTTAGATGTGAAATACCTAATTGTGATTTGTGATGAAGATCTGGCTATACCATTGGAATGGGATTTGATGCTTGGACCTTCACAATAAATTTGGTGGCAATTGAGGATTCCTTTGTTGCAAATTATAATAGATTTTTTGGTCCATATATGGTGAAGTGAGCATGCATACAACAAGCTACCTTTGCCACCGTATTTTTTGCTGAGGAGTTCTTTTCATTCTTATAGGGCCACGTTTCTCATTTTTTACAATCAAGAACCATATGGAACTCTAACCTAGTGTTCCCTAAACTTGTGTCTATCATTATAAATGCCATTCTCTTTTGCATTTAGGGCTATCTTTCTCCAATGATTTGCGTATTTTCAGCCTGCATGTAGGCAATTTTTTTTACCCTTACACCACATGCCAACACGGATCTTCATGAAACTTGTCCCATTACATTCATTTCCAAATTCCCCATCCATAACCAAATTCATTGTCAAACTTTGGCTACCAATGATATTGAAATTAAATTTTGGGGAGGTGGAACTTCTTGAAATAAAATTTTAGTCACTTTTCCTTGAAAGACAAGAAGAACTAACATCTAACTCAAGTTATTTCATATTTTTTGGAGTTTTGTGGAATTAGTTATATAATTTTGAAGTTGAAGTGGCATAGGGCTCCAAAACTGCTCACCACCTCAAATGTACCATGTTTATTCATTTTGGAAATCTATGTAAAAAAACTTGTACGGAATAGATACATTTCAGAGAGTGAGTAGTTTTAGAACCTAGATGGAACTCAAGCCACCTACCTTAGGGAGAGAAAAAAAATGAATATTGTTATGCTTGTTGCTAGAGTGTGGAGCACAAAGGGCAAGATGGATATGGATGTTGTTTGCAACTCTAATCTATATATTTACCAGCAATAGGGGGTTTCATATATCTCAAAAAAACGGTGAACAAATGGTTGTGAATGAGTTTTTGTTCATCGTGAACATGAAGTCACAAAAGTGAACAACCCATGAGGACCTCCAAGAGGTCCTCATGGGTCGCTCACGTGTGAACAACGTGAAGCCTCTCCCTCCTCGCCTCTCCGCTAGCTCCTTCGCTTGTGTTCCTGTTGCTCCCGTGCGCGCGCTCTTGTTTGTGTTGTTGCTCGCCTCTCGGCTCTTGCTAGGGCTCTCGCTCCTTGCCTCTGTCTCTCGCCCCGCACCTCTATACAATTTGGATGCAAAGTTGATTGCTAGGCTAAGGTTATTCAAGGAATCGCAATGCGCGAGAAGCGACGATGGTGGAGTTGAAGAGATCTTGATTAGAAGCGAACAATTGTGAAGACGAAGGATTTCAGATTAGAAGCAACAATGGTGTTCAAGAGATCTGTATGGGATTGGTGATTGTGGGTAAAATTGAAAAGGTGGTGAGTAGTTCACTACAATTCAGATATTTGAATAGATGATCGCAAGAACATGAACAATGACTTGACTAATTTGTTCACCAATTTCATTCATGTGAACGAAATTGCCTCTGAACGACATATCTGAAACCCCCTAATATCTCATTACCATTTCCTTACCTTTGCCGTGAAAATTAAGTGGAAATGCTCTTAATGTGGCCTTGCCTTGAAACACCATTATATTCTGAAGGGAATGTTACCTAAATTCTCCTCCGTAGAGCTGCACTTTGATTGAAACAACTGAACTTGGAAACCTCCAAAGATTCAACCTGAATTGGAAGATTCTCTACAGGTACCCCACCAACCCACGAAATGCCTTGTATATGTAACTATGTATGTATGTGTATATACCCTTTTGGTCTTGGATTCCACGCCTTGCCTTCAAAGATCCCCCTGTTTTTTTCGAAACCCAGTCCATGTGAAACCGCCCTGTGCATTCCTAGCCTCTGGGTTATGTATCCAGTCAATTCCCCCAATTCCACAAACAAAAACTCAACTCCCAACACTTGCAAAAACTCAACTCCCAACACTTGCAAAAACTCAACTCCCAACACTTGCAAAAACTCAACTCCCAACACTTGTTGAACACATGTCATTCAAAATTTCTTAATAATCAAAATCTGTATCTCCTTCCCTTTAACCCGTAAATGTCTGAGGCACCAAATTCTAGTGTAAAATTCACCAAAATTTGGTGCCTCGAGTATTTAGGGGTTAATGCTTGAATAGATGTAAAAATAAAGTAAAATTTGATAAATATCTTTTTATTTTGCAATATTTTGATGGGAATTGACATATGTACCACACTTTTTTTATTATTCTACCACATGCACTATATATGGTTAGCGTTTATGATATTATAATAGGTGTGAATCACAAATAGAACATCACTAAATTGAAAATACAACCTAACATATAAATTGTAACTTTGGCTCTATTTTTCAACTCTAAGTCTTGCTTGTAGTATTGATTAACAAATCTAAATTAAACTTAATATAATTTAAATTTTTTAATTGATACCATGAGCAAGATCTAGGGTTGAAAAATAGAGTTAAAGTTACAACATATATGTTAGGTTGTATTTTCAATTTAACGATGCTTTGTTTTTGATTTACACCTATTATGATATCATAAACATAAGCCATATAGGTATGGTAGAATAGTCAAAAGGGTGTGGTACATATATCAATTCCCTATTTTGATGGGTGTCTTAGATTTTTTAGAAATTGTGGGAATCATTAGGAGAAATATGGGGCCCCAATAAGGCCCTCAATTTGGGGGGTCCTTAGTCATGGGAATGCAGTTCCTAATAAAATCATGCGCAGGTTGATGTGGCATCAATAATGCCACGTCAACTTTTTCAAATTTTTTAATTTTAGTTTTTTTAAATAAAATATAAAATAAAATAAAAATCTTATTTTTTTCTAAGACATTTTTTTTGTGAATTTTTGGATGTTTTTTAATTAATTTTTTCCGGCCATCAACATGGGCTAATTCCCCACAAGATTTGTTTTTAAAGACCTTCTTCAGGCCTCATATTTTTCCTAACGGTCCCTATAAAAGTCCTAGAGAAGGAGACAATTATGAAGACATGTATTTCACACAACAAACGGTTACCAATGCGCGTGCTTGGCAATGTTGTGACTTGCGCCTACTGTGGCTGCAAGAGCTCACTACTGCTTGTAACACCCTTCATGCCAAAGTGATTTAAAAGTATAAATCTAAAACATCCGGAGATCGAAAACCCAAACAATATTAAAGAGCCAAACTATTTTTATTTGTCATGTTTGATTAAACTTAGATTACAACTTATTGAATACAAATACTCAAAACCATGTTGCCAATATTCAATTTCCTTATCGAAACCCAAACAGTATAAAAGAGCCAAACTATTTTTATTTTTTATTTCTCATGTTTGATTAAATTTAGATTACAACTTATTGAATACAAACACTCAAAACCATGTTGCCAATATTCAATTTCCTTATCATATTTAAGAATGGCCACAAACAACCTCAAAATGACATGCATAGACATAAACGACAAGAACATGATTATTTTATACCAAATCGGATATAACCAATTTTGTACAAAACAACAATGAATTCATGTTAGACAAGACTAAGTTTTTTTTTATTTGAGCCAGATTACACCAACTAAAATCCACTTTGGTTATAAATGGATCAAAAACTGAGATTTTCATTACTAGTAGCACTCTCATTTTTAATCAAGTATTGTTTGAAATTACAAGATGTAGATTTCTTTTTTTGGTAGAGCTTATAGATGAACAAACAAATCATATCCAAAACACACATGACTTGGCAAAGGTTTTACTATAATTTATGCAATTAAGTTTTGCCAATCTAGCACTACGTATAGTCACACCTTCTCCATGAATGAAATTTTTGTGAAGAATGAGAAGTTCTGCTTTAACAGGAGTCAATAGGAGCATTTTTTCATGAAGGAGGTGAGATTCCCCTTTCACGTGCAACAAAGAATGGGGAATGAGTTTATCTAAAAAATGGTGACGCAATAAGAAAGCAAGTTACATTCACATTGAAACAAGAACAAGGAGGGTGAGAGCAAGCGTAAGATGGAAGAAAAAAAGACAAGCAGTAGTAAAAGTTTTTGAGCAAAAACTTCTTCACGCTCATTCTTCTCTTAATGAGGTGAAGAAGAAAAATGATCTATCTTCAAACAATGAGGCTTCCGCAAATCAAGGAGAAAATGCCACGTCCTTGTTCTTTGTAGATTGAGAATGCAAGTGAAGAATGTGTGACTATCCCTACCCTCCAATATATAAATAAAGTATTTTTTTATTAGCCTAAAAACAAACGAAGTACTATAAGGGAATGCAAATAGGACACAACGAAGGTGGGACGGGGATGTCGTACGGTCGTATGCCGTAATATATAGAGTATACTGTATTCATACTGTACAGAAATACAGTTGGCGACGTACAAGAAGACATTTGACTGGGATTGGACGCGTTGCCGAACTGCCAATAGGCTAAGACCCACAGCCGGCCAACTGGACTGAGGGGCTGAGTATTCCACGTGTCAGTCACAGAGGGCTCCCTTAGTTGAAAAAATACGTAAAGGTTCACGTCCAGTTGGTGTTGCACTGTTGCTCTTGTTAGCGTGTGCTTCAGCGTGGCCCCGTGTGAACAGCGTAATTTGAGATCCTGATCGAGATGGCGTGGATTGATTAAAACCTTGATATATCTTAAATTAGCTAAAAAGTCCTGCCAGCCGATTCACTCCCTCTTCCAATGGTGTCATGACTGCCATCCAGTCAAGAACCCTAAAAATAACAATTTAGGTCAGACTTTCATGTGCGGTCCAAGCCAGCCAAGGTCTAAAATGTTTCTAGGGGTAGTATGTTCCCATATTGGGAACGTACATTTTTCACCAATCACTTGCAAGGGGTAGAGTCTATAAATAAAAATAAACACAAGGGAACGTGTTTGCTTGGTTGTCAACTAAATTTCAAATGTGACGAAAAGGAAAAAAATTGATATATATTCTTGTATTTTGTTATTTTAATGGATGCCCTTAATTTTTGGAAAACAGTAAGGATACCTTGAGAATATAGGGGTAGTAGAGAGCTCAAGGAAAAACCATTTTGCAACTTTCTATGGGAAAATTTGATGGACATCCCTGAGGTTTGCAATATTAGTATAAATATCACTGATTTTTCAGAAATTGCACAAATTCTCATGCATTCAACATGTTTTGTGGCAAATAGAAGTATTGGTAATAGTCCACTCTTGGATTCTCATAACAGATATTGTAGCAATTTCCTAATATTCAAGGGTATTCATCAAAACATTGCAATACACAGGTGTTTGTCAAATTTGCCTTGTTTAAAATGTTTACCTATTGGTTTTTTAATTAATTCTCATGGATCAAGTTTTCATCCAAGAAAGTGCATCTTTAATTGTTGGAATGCTCTCAACAATAGTTTTCCAATGGTGCGTTAAACACCCAATTTGAGAACTATATTGGTTTTGACTTGTCATGAAATGTAGATGATTCTTTACTCCAAGCCAAAAAAATACCTAATTCAATTGAATTCCAATAAAAGGAACTCCTTAAAAACACAGAATTTCATCAATTTATCATCCTAACAAAGTTTGTCAATCGTTTCTATGCCAATTTGTCATTTCTATGCTCTACATATAGTCATTAGTTAACTTTCGTGTCTTTATGTTCTTTACCTAAACTGGACAGTTCTGAAAGTTTGCTCATATTTCCATATGGAGGCTAAAATAACTTTAGAGGTGCAACTCATACGGTGTTTTTCTACACACAAAATCATCTAATGCAATAATAGTAGATTGGCATTATTTTTTTCACAAAACATCACAAATAATATTGAGTTGATAATTAGTGTTTGATGACAATAGTACAATGGTTTACAATTAGCAGGGTTTCCAATTAGAACTGAACCTTAATTTGTGTCAATAAGTATGTTAGGACCTTTGTTTACTCTTCAAGTTTTGGATAAACAAATATGTTCCATGCAATGTAGACAAAAATCGTTACCCAACTACTGTTTGGAAAATAATGTTAATCATAGTTTTCTACCAGGTTCCATTTTACACGACTATTTGTTCTTCCTAAGCTCCAATTGGGAGGCTTTAAAACAACTTTAACAAGTAACATCTAGACCAATGTTGTTTAAGTTACTTCTTTCTAGTTGTGTTTCAAAACAAAAGTAGAATGGTCACAGAAGACAATAAATAAAGATCATCCATTAACTCCTAGAATTCAAAATTAAGATATGTTTTTTTTTTGTAAGCTTTCTATTTCTTATTGTCTCTACGTAAATTGATTCAGAAATTTGCACAACTTTATGAAGCACTTTGTAACCAAGCTAGTCACATAATTACAATAATAGGGAATTGATATATGCACACCTAGGGTTTGTTGTATGTACATCCAAGGGGGTAGATTTCAAATATTTACCATCAACAAGGATCTGAAAAAATTAAATTTACATTTGGATTTGCAGACATGATTTTAATCTAGAACCACAAAGAAATATACAATCGAACAATGTCTAGTGGAAAAGCTTAATTTTTTTTACAAATAAGGGTAAAGGTCATAATTTGCCCCTTAGCTCAACTTTTTCAATATGTGTTTAATTGCATCTTCCTTTGTGATTTTAGACTAAATCTAAGGCTCTAAATCCAAAAGTGAATTCAAAATTATAAAATTCAACTTGTGAATGGTAATTATCTAAAATTTACCCCCCTCCCCCGTGTACATATAACAAACGTTGGGTCTGCATGTATCAATTTCCTAATTATAATATAAATTTTCATCATACTTGGATGAGCTTCATCCGAGGTGGTCATAAGTTCAAACCCAAGCGTTGGCAAGGTACTTAGTTACTTACCATCAAAGTACACCCAAGTACACCCAACTATGGCAAGAATAAATGACCTAACTATCACGTCGAGATTTGAGAACTCTGCTAGGAAGGAATGAGCCAGTCAGAGTTGTTTATAGGACCTACTTTGTAGCAGAGGCTTCAAAAATGAAATTTATCATCCAAGTCTACAAGGCTTAGGGCATGTTCACACTTGATGTTAGGAGCAATATTAGCAATATGAATGTAGTCTAAAAATGTGTCCAAATGCATCTAATTTTCCTTCGCTACTACGTGTATTAAGACCAAGTGTGAACATACCCTTAGATACTTGAATCATTTCCAACAAAACACTTCATCCGTGTTAGTTTTTCAAATTGGTGACCCTCTTCTTCTTTGTCCATTTCGTTTCTTCATCCATTTCATATAGTTCTTACAATAAGCTCTTGAAATAGTTCACTACCCACCCATTGGATGCTGGCTCTCTTAGGGGTTAAATTTGGTTTTCTTAGTTCACACAAAAAGGAGGACAGGGACATGAGAAGAACATGGTGAATTGATGTATTGTACTTTTGCATTATGCAATTTGAATTGGCCAGTTTGTCGCCACCCTGCATTAGATATAACAGCCAATAGCTGGAGTGATTTTTATTTTTTTTCACCTTCTTAGGCTTGATATGTTGATGTTGGCAGTGGTGTACATCATTGCTATGGCTACTAAGTTACTGATCAATCACAGCCGGCTCTTTAGTGGGATACGTGGCAAGACTAGAATTCAAGGACCACCGTCTCAACAAATCACAACTTAAATTTCAAGTGAGGTGATGTGTTCTGCTCTTGAAAAAGACTTACAATTGCCTACACAAAGTTTGGCTCTATTTAGCCAATTTTGTACTAACATCTATTTGGTTATGTATCCCAAGGGAGGAGGCTTTGCATCAAGAGAAATTATGTTTAAGTAGGTTTAAATAGGTACCCTACTTAAAAAATAAAACAAGATTATAGGGACGTTCAACACGGCTCTTCTCAGCCTAACTTCTTGTTTTCATTGCTACAAGAAAAAAGAAAAAACATAAAGATAACAATGAGTTTTTGTTATATTTATTTTGAATCTTTTATTTTTCTGAGAAAAAAATGATAGTTAGATTGCATAATTGAATATATGGGAGAATTATAAAAGAAAGTATCTTTATTTTTTTGTAATATCAAATATGCAACTATATTTTAGAAGTATCTAAATGTTCCTAAGTATATGGTGTACAATATACACAAGAGAGCACTTTTTGCCTTGTAAATAACACTACCTTGTATGCCACTTTTGTCTCCTACCTATTCTTAGCCTTATTGTTGTCTCTCATGCCTCCTATGTCAACAATTTATCCACCCCATTGAGTGTTTTGGACAAACATCTCCAAAATGTACCACTTTTCTTGGTGTTAGAGAAAAAAAATTCAACATTAACCCCTAAGCGCCTAGACTTGAAACCAAAAAAACTGACCTACTTGCAATCAAAGTGACTCTTGTGGATTGAAAATTACAATTTACAAGATTGGACCATACAAACAGTTAGTAGAAAGCATCTCCATTGTGATGGGCTTGATTGGAGGTGGTTTGATCAAAAGAGCAATGAGATTACAATAGTCAAACTTGCGTTGACCCAGAGACAATATAATGTCTCTTGACGCTCAGGGGTTAATGCTTTACAATTTGCCATCAAAATAATATGCTTTGTAAATGTCTTTTGAGGCTTTTAGGGGTCACATTTCCAGACTTGCCAATACAGAATACTATGCATGAGTATTTTCCAAACAAACATGAATAATTTTGATATAATAAAATGTTTACAATTTTTTGTTTGATTTTTTCCTAAACAGGATTTGACTATGATTTTGGTAACGTCAAACAAACTTGTCACTTTTTTCGATGAAGTATTGGAAGAAATCACTAGATATAGATGAAGATAGTACAATGTAGAAGAACTAATAAATTCAATGAAACATATATATGAATGTACACATATGTGATTAACAACTTCTTAGTGAACTTATTGCAGTAGACATGTCTTCAACTAAATTTTTGTATTGAAATAAGTACACAAAGTATCCTTCAAAGCTCTAAATCAAAATCTGAAGGAATTCTACTATTCAAAGAGCTTTCATAAATTTTCCTAATAAAAAAGAAGCAAAACTTTTACCAATTTTGATTCACAAAATTTTCAAACTCATATGAAATGAGAGGTACTCCAAAAGCACCCGTACCCTAAAGTTTGCATTATACTCCCATATACACCCCCTCCATTACAGAACATTTTGGGAGCAAGAGCAGTTTTACCACATCCCACCTTACGTGCATAATTGGAAACTATCAATCTAGCCCCATTATCCTAGCTTCCTAACTTCCATGTTGACCTTGGATTTGGAAAATTCAAAAAAATGACAAACAAGTTTTACCCAACGTTGGAGAGGATCGACAAAAACACTTTGTAGGATAGATAAAGTTACTTTTCATTTGATTTTTTTAAAAATGATCATGGTGCATCATGGAAGACAAAAAAAATCCACCAAATGTACTCATATTTTTAGGTAATCTAAATTGTGAGAAGATTAAAAAACATTGTGATAGGTCCCATGCTGTTCTTTTTGCAATTTTCATAAGGTCAGCATGCACTATTGACTTTTGTAACTTCTAAAAAGATTACTATAATGGGTGGGCACTTGCCACACCATCATAGAACACTCTAGAACTATGGCAGGGGGAAGTCATAAGGACTAGCCAATTGTTCAAGGGTAAAGCTGCAAACTTGTTGTCTTTTAATTTTAAGATCTAAGCCACCATGGAAATTTGCCTAGAGGTATGTTCACATTCGGTCTTACACTAGAAGAAAAACATGTAATAAACAAACATAGTCACAACGATTGCCCAACAACTGCACAACTATAAAACAACTATGAAACAATTGTGAAATGACTCATTATAGATATGTAGAGGTTGTGCAGTTGTTGTGTAGTTGTTGGGACTAAGGTTTTTATAGCATGTTTTCCTTCCTAATTAAGAGAGGTGGTAGCAAAGAAAAATTAAATGCATTTGGACACACCTTTAGACTACATTCATATTGCTAATATCCCTTGTTACACCAAGTGTGAACATACCCTAACTCACTTGAGAACACATTCAAAATAATGATTAACCATTTTCATAATACACTCTCTGCAAATGAATATCTTTGAAGGTTTTCTATAGTTAAAAAGGAAAAAATGGGCACCCATGCCAAGAGATAAAATCTCTGCAAGATGGGCTTACACTTTGAGCAAGGTATCTACTCAAACTTTCTCAAGGTAGCCTTTTCTTGATGCATGACCATCCTCTCAAACCACCAAAAAAAAGAAAAGCAAAATGCCCCTCCGTACTCAATATCAATAGGGGACAAACATTCATGAGCAGTTCACATTATGTTCTATGTTCCATGTCTCACTAATTTTTGGGAATGTGACTGGTGTGAAGTCAAAAATTGGGGTTTGGCGCTTCGTACTATGTCTCATGTCCCACATCTCACTAATCTTTGAGAATGTGATTGGTGTAAAGTCAAAAGTTGGGACTTGGCGCTTCACACTATGTCCCATGTCCCTTGTCTCAGTTACTTAAATGGTAGCATTTTTTGAAAGTTTTGGCACCAAAGAAGGTAGGGCTTCACTTAAGGTTTAGATTGAGTGTTTTGCTAAACCTAGTTTTTAGTCCAAATCCCACCAATATTTTTGGATTAAACATTCATGACTTTCTTTAGTATTCTTTATTGCCTTTTACTAACCCAGTAAAGATGGGATCGTAGAGCATCTCCACCACATTGGTAGTTTCTCATCCTAGGAAAATGTCGTGAATTTTCTTTCTTGTGTTGAATTGTAGTTTCCCCTACCCATGCAACTAGGCAAAATAATTCTCAACCAATAACAAACTTCCTTGCTTGGAATGGGTTGATAAAATCTTTTTCATTGCTTACTCAACCTATTAATTAATAAAAATAAAAATTTAGAGGAGTTACAGTGTTTTGCAAAAATACAAATTTTTCAATACAAAAAAAAATGTTTTGACGAGTACAAACATTAAATGCTCTCTTTTCATCCAAAAGTGAACCCAACACGGTGTTTTACATGGCAAATGGAGATGCTCCTATGTTGAAGTTAAACTTGTAAAGATGGGAAGTGGGTCGTAGTGTGAAGCGTGAACCGCCCTCAGATTGAGACGGTCTTCCAAACGAGAATAAAAACAAACCCAACCAATGACGAAGATGCCAAAGGGACCGGCGAAACTGAGCTAACAGTTAGCATGTTGTCCTTCCCCAGCACAGACAAGACCCATCCTAACTTTATTCAGGAAAGTCAAGCCATCATCTTACAGTAATTGACAGGTTGTGATTTTTGACCACTGAACTATTTAATTTTTTATTTAATTTTTTTTAATGAAGATTTAACCGCCTATGAAGGGTTTGGGGACGTGACCCTTATATGTCTACTCAAGTTTTCATCTTTTGCAAAGGATTTTCATATGTGCAACTAAGTGTAGACAAATAGAAAAAAAATCATTCGATTTTTGTGTGTATGTAGTTTGGTAATGGTAAATTTGCATGATTGAATTAAGTTCAAGTCACTTAATTACTTTCTTCATTGTGTATGGAGGATTATACTGTATAAAACTTCAAAATAACATGTTGAGTGCATTTTTGACGTTTCTGGTTACTTTTTTGTTTTTGTGACATCCAATATAATTTGTGTTGCTTTTGAGGATAACAAAAAACATAACATTCAGTAGGCTGAAGAGAGGCTGCCTTTCCCTCTCTTCGGGTATCATACACGAACTTCATCTTGAAAAAAAATTAAAAAAAATTAATATATATATATATATAATAAATTTCTGACACGTCTAGCCCCCTCGACGTGTGTGCATTGAACTAAGCCTCCCTTTCATAAACTCTAACAAATTCAGTCAAGTGTCCCCATAGCTAAAGAAGGGTGTGGAATATTCCACACCATTCTCTTGGAAGGAGGCCAGCCTTTACTAGTGCTACTGAATGTTATGAAACAAGTGTCTCAAGTCTAGTTTCCATGCTAATATGTAAACTTAAAAAATTTGCTCATTTTTTACTCCTGCTTTGCCTTTTTGACACGAGAGGGCCCATGTTTCTTGTTGACTCTAGGCAAGAGAGCACATGCTTGCAATTTTGCACACTTTGAGCAAAACTTTTTGGTGTTCTTGTGAGTAAACTCAAATTTACATGAGAAGTCTTTTGTTTCTGCATGGGAAATGCCTCAAAAAAAATCTAAGGATTTTGAAGTTACACTACATAGTCGTAGGCGTTGTCCTTACGGGGTCAAGAAACAAAAACCAACATATTTTACATGTCTCAGCTACACTATTCACCAAAGACGCCCCCTTTGTATTGTTCAATTATGTTAAAATCTTTGTTACTATTTCTCTAAACACGCGAGAGAACACCACTCTCCTCTCAATGTTTTCTAAGAATAGAATCATCAGCATTTGGGTTCTCCACATAAAGGCTTAGTATATTGCACACACGTGATTGTGCGGCCAAGGTGGAAAAAACTCAGTACTTTTTCTAACAAAACAAGCGTAAAAGTAGAAAAACTGCCCCTATTTTGCTATTTTGTAGTTGTTTTACTTTTATCTCCATTTGCAAATTCTCTATTATAAAGCATCAAGTGTATGTCTGTCATGAAAATTTTGAAACTCTTTATCAACACCAAAAGTTTGAAATTTTGTATTAGAGAGAAAATGAAGGAGAGGAAAAGGCAAGGAAAGGAAGGGTGAAGGGAGAGAGAAGAATATGTTGAACAATATAAACAACATTAACAAAGAAAAAGAGCAAATGAGATGGTGCAAAACATGGGCAAGGCATATTGATTAAGTTAAATTAGGGTCTCTAAATCCAAAATTGAATTCAAAATTGTCAAAATTTATCATCTTAATGACATATTTCTAAACTCTTGCATTTTCTACATCGTGAACCACACTATGCCCACACAAACATGTCTCTGCATTACATGTGTAGATTTTTTTGGTTTCACTAGCTAAAATCTTGCAATTCCCATTTCCAACTTGTTTGTCATTGGATTACATTGGGATATTTTCTATTATAATATTTTATTTTAATTTTCGTGAAATTTGACTAACTTTCAGCCATTGATTTCAAATTCAATTTGCATTTTTGCAATTTGAATTGGCTGACAATACATTACACAAAGAGCATCTCCAACCGTCCTACTAAATACTGTGTTGAGGACACATTAGGATAAAATGAAAGCAATTAGTGCTTGGACTTGTCAAAATATTTTCTCTTTCATTGCAAAATTTGCATATTTCTAGTGCACAACAACTCCTATAAACACTACTTTTCCTTGATTGGTTAATAGGTTGAGTAAGCAATGATGGAAAATCTATATACTTTTTCAAACAAGGAGACTTGTTACTTGTTGGACACTATTCTATCTAATTGCATGGGTTGGAGAAATTACAAATGAACACAAGAAATGAGCAGATGCTTTGTTTCCATGGGATGAGATCCTAAGATATGAGGCTCAAATTCAAAGCGGGCATTTTGAACTGACCATGTAGAGCCTCCAAAAACAATGCACAAAGCTTCTTAAATGGATCCTATTTTTTATGTTTAGAAATTGTACTTGTGCATGCACCGTTTTAGGAACTTAAGTGAGTGACATAAGCTATTGCTCAATGTGCTTATTGCCCATAATTGTGTTCAGATTTTTCTTTTAGTAAATTATAGACATGGCATTTTTTTTGGGCAAAAAATTGAAAAGTCTGACAGATTTCCACAAACCGGGATTGATCCCTCCCTTTTTTACCCAACCCATTGGTGACAACTGTCAGCTTGTTGCCAGAAAAAAATGCCTTGAATATAGATATATATGCCATACTAAAATAAATAAATAGATGGTTTCAATCATAATTTGAGTATTGGAATATGGAATGGGTGCTTGCACGCTTTAAGGGTCTTATTGGAGCATGCTCAGCTTTGTACTGGTTGCTTTTTGGACTCATGTGCTCTATTTACAAGCCGCCTCTGCATCATAAATGCTACCACCTATGATCAAAAATTGCTACCAATGCACCTTTTGCTTTGATAAATTGTAGTTAATTCAAACCAACTCATAAAATTTCAAATTAAACGACCACACAATTGTCTTTTCTTTGGCTTTCCACCAAAATATTTCCATTTTACCAAGCTGCCTTGATTTTTCCACAGAAGCAACCTTCCCCTTAGATGGTCCATTCACAAGCCTCCTACCTTAGAGGTCCAGTGGAGATGCTCAAAGGGTGGCTTCACACTATGGCTGACCAAGTCAAGAGGTTGTTAGATTGAGTGTCCAAACTTTATTGAAAGGTCAAGAAAATCTGTTGAAAATAGGCAATAAATGCTAAAATTGATGGCCTCTCGCCCATAGTTTGAGTCTTCATTCTTGCTAAACCCAAACTTCCCTTTGAGAGGCCGTCACTTTGGATGATAAAGTGCTACCATATACACATTCAAAGGATGACGGCTTTTGGAGTTTGACCTCTAGTGTGAAGGATTGAGAGGCCAAACTCTCAGTTTCTTGCAATTTGATTGGGGAAACCGACGACCTCTTCACCTTTGACCATAGTGTGAGTCCCAGTTCAGACTAGCTAGTCATTGGACGAAGTGGCAAAACTGGCACCTCTATCGGTGGTTTGGCCACCGGAAAAGTTTCTGTGTAATTGTGTGTCATCCAAGAGTGTGCCTTTGCCAAACAAGTTTGGTACCACCCTCATAGCAGGCCCCAAAATTTCACTATCTTGTCCGCTAACGTGGCTATATTGGTTGGTGAAGATGGATG
Organism: Ulota crispa; assembly: GCA_963920765.1. Taxonomy (NCBI): domain Eukaryota; kingdom Viridiplantae; phylum Streptophyta; class Bryopsida; order Orthotrichales; family Orthotrichaceae; genus Ulota; species Ulota crispa. The sequence continues at coordinate 17,858,195 of OY987246.1, read as the reverse complement.
TAAAAGTACCAGACAAACACGTAGTCTGAACCCAAGAGCGGAGAAAAGCCAAATTTCAACCAATCACGTTTGAGAAATTCTCAGCCGGTCGATAATCTGAACCGGGCCTGAAGCCGCCCCAAATGCTAGTTCTCCCCGGACATTGGTGCACTATACCGAGACCCAACACGAGGCTCCGAGATTCTTTTGGGTCCCAGCCTCCAAGCGTTGCCTCCACACACCACCAGCTACGTAACTTACTGGTAAGTTCTGCCAGGTTAAGATATTTCATATAAGGCCACAGCTGGCGGGCCCCACCTGAACCGACTGCCGCAGGATTACCCGAGCCAGTAATGGATCAGGATCTCATGCGCTAATCTTACAGGCAGATCTTGATCCTAAAAAGAGGAAAGATCAAAAGGGCCAAAATAAAAGATTCAAAAAGTTTTAAGAAAATAGGAGAAGAAAAGGCAGAAAGATCTTTGAGCAGGAATGAACGTGGCCCACCAAGCGGTGGAACGTGACTGACGAATGGCGGATGACAGATGCCGGGTGACGGGTGGCGGGGGGTGGGGCCGGGATGAGGCGCGCAATGAGGGCCGCAAGGAAGCAGCGGTTGAGAGTTTGCAACTTGCGGTGGGGTAGGCGAGTGGAGGCCAGCACGCGGGTTCTTCGCCAATTGCCACTGACTAAAGTGCAGCGACTTGGAATCTCCCTCTGTTATGATTTGCCGGTCCCGGCGCTTTTCCGGAGCCCACCGAAGCACCGGTGGGCATCGATGTCCCCGGATCTCACGGCCGGACGCGCTCCGGGTGGATGCCAGTTGGGAGACAGTTGGGAGGCTGGGCGAGCATTCTGTCTCGACGGGGGTGATTTGGTGGCTGCGCTACCGCCAGAAGTGGCCGCACCCGTCCACCTTCTCTGTTTTCCCGGTATTTACATGGCTGGTGAGATTAGCGTTCCGACATTTAACTCCCGCGCCAGGATTGGTGGGGCAGTTGGGCAGGGTTCTTTTTGTTTTGGTTTTGGTCAGGGTAGAGCAGGGTTTTTTTCTTGGCAAATTTTTGCCAAAATCTTACCTCAAACTAATATTGGCGACCATTATATAGTAGTGCTTGGCTAAGATGAACCTTTGTAAGAAAAAACTTTTGGCTAAATTGAAGTAGATGACTGTCCTTGACGGTTGGGGTACAAAAGATCATTTAGTTACAATGAATGTTTTCCTTATATGAAATAAATATGCTCTCTAGATACCTTCATCGTATCGAGACACTACTGTACTAGGAAATTTGAGTGAAAAATTGGATGAAATCACCACCTCCCTCCTTACGCAAACATCTGGCTTGCTAGATTTTGAAGGTAAGTAGCTTATATTGATAAATGTATTGGATGAGAGTGCACAAATTGTTCATTCATTCCAATTTTAGCCAATTTTTCCTTACCTACGTGCATTGGGGTGCAAGTTGTTCAACGCTAACAAAAAAATAAAATAAAATAAAATAAAACTTGGGGTAGAGCAATCTGCACCTAAGAATGTAAGGCACGGGGTGATTTGACTCCCTCCACTACAAGAAATTGTGTCCTAATTGACATGTCCAAATTGACTAAATGTGTCCAAAATGACAAAAAGACTATCAAATTGGACAATTTATGTAGATTTAGCCATGTTGATTTGGAAATATTTTTGTCATTTTGGACAATTTCCCTTGTAGTGCTCTCATTGCCTCCTTTGTAGATGAACAAGGCCTTGGGGCTCTATCCATTACACATCCATATTTTTCAGACAAAGGTGGAAAAGCTTTGTAATTCTCAAGTAAGAAAAGAAGTAATAATTTGTCCCCTATTTTTGTAGTGTTTGATTATATACTCCCCCAAGGTTTTAGGCTAGATCAAGGTCTCTAAATCCAAGTGCAAAGGCAAATTTTCCAAATTTGATCTCCTAATGGTAAATTTTGGAACTCTCAGATTTTTAAACTATTACACCCTAGCCTCACAACCTCATGAAACAGTTGATTGGGCTCCCATTCATCTAGGGAAAGAGCAATGAGGGGGCTAATTGGTGGTGGTCTTCAAGGGCTAGCCTAGGTTTATTACACATACGTTGATGTGGATCCAAGGTGGAAAAACTAGGTTTTTTATTTGCCGTGGAAATGTAAGAGTTTAGATATTTACCATTAGGAAATTGAACTAGGAAAATTTGAGTTCACATTTGGGTTTAGAGACTCTATTTCAATCTAGTAACTTGAAGGAGGATACCATTGAACGATGCCAAAATAGAGGATCAATTAGTACTTTTACCTTTATTTGATTAGAATATTTGAGTTTTTCATCTTGGCTGTGCACTAAACCTAGTTGTCTTCAAGTGCCCATTATTTTCTGTATTATGCTTGTGGGATACAAGAGGAAACATATAAGGTAAGAGGCTCAAACTCTGTTAGGGCACTGATTCGGCTCACCTCCCCAAATGAACCCCACAGGTACATGCCTTATTCATAGTCTTTCAAAAATGTACTACATGCGTACATTTGAAGAAGTGATCCATTTTAGAGCTCTATGACCTTCCACTTCAAAATTTCATAACTAATTCCACATTGCTATGAAGAATGGAAAATAACTTGAGTTAGATGCCAATTCCTCTTGTCTTTCAAGGAAAATTTATTGAAAAATATATCAAAAAGTTCCACCTCCCCAAAATTTAGTTTTAGCTCTTGGATGGTCGGTTTATGAGCCTCATTAGGAAAAATATTGGGCCTCAGTAAGGCCCTATTAAAACTATTCCAACCCTCATTTTTTGTGGTTCTTGATGTGGGGAACCAGCCCTGTGGATGGCCAGAAAAAAGTAATTTAAAAAATCCAAAAATCCAAAAAAAAGAAAAAGAAAAAGAAAAAGAAGAAAAAAAAGAAGAAAAAAAGAAAAAAAAAAGAAAAAAAAAGAAAAAAAAAAGAAAAAAAAAAAAAAAAAAAAAAAAAGAAAAAAAAAAAGAAAAAAGAAAAAAAAAAGAAAAAAAAAAAAAAAAAAAAAAAGAAAAAAAAGAGAAAAAAAAGAAAAAAGAAAAAAAGAAACAAAACAACAAAAAAAACAAAATAATAAAAAAAGAAAAAAAACAAAAAAAACAAAAAAAAACAAAAAAAACAAAAAAAAACAAAAAAAGACAAAAAAAACAAGAAAACAAAAAAACAAAAAAAACAAAAAAAACAAAAAAAACAAAAAAAGAAAAAAAAACAAAAAAAAGAAAAAAGGAAAAAAAAAGATAAAAAAGAAAAGAAAGAAAAAAAGAAAAAAAAGAAAAAAAAGAAAAAAAGAAAAAAAAGAAAAAAAAGAACAAAAAAGAAAAAAAAGAAAAAAAAGAAAAAAAGAACAAAAAAGAAAAAAAAGAAAAAAAAGAAAAAAAAGAAAAAAAAGAACAAAAAAGAAAAAAAAAAGAAAAAAAAAAGAAAAAAAAAAGAAAAAAAAAGAAAAAAAAAAAGAAAAAGAAAAAAAAGAGAAAAAAAGAAAAAAAGAAAAAAAGAAACAAAACAACAAAAAAAACAAAATAATAAAAAAAGAAAAAAACAAAAAAAACAAAAAAAAACAATAAAAAACAATAAAAAACAATAAAAACAAGAAAACAAAAAAACAAAAAAAACAAAAAAAACAAAAAAAACAAAAATAATAAAAAAAACAAAAAAAATAAAAAAACAAAAAAAAACAAAAAAAAAGAAAAAAGGAAAAAAAAGATAAAAAAGAAAAGAAAGAAAAAAAGAAAAAAAAGAAAAAAAAGAAAAAAAGAAAAAAAAGAAAAAAAAGAACAAAAAAGAAAAAAAAGAAAAAAAAGAAAAAAAAGAACAAAAAAGAAAAAAAAGAAAAAAAAAGAAAAAAAAAGAAAAAAAAAAGAAAAAAAAAAGAAAAAAAAAAGAAAAAAAAGAAAAAAAAAGAAACTTTTTTGATTTTTTGATTTTTTCAAAATTTTTAAAAATCAAAAAAGCTGATGTGGCATCAATGATGCCACATCAGCCTGCTCATGATTTTATTGGGAACTACATTCACATGGCCAAGGACCCCCCCAAACTCAGGGCCTTATTGGGGTCACATATTTTTCCTAATGCTTACCTTAGGGAAAACTTTGAGGAAAGAAAGTGGAAATATGCTTTTGGTATTGTATTTCTTTAGTGAAATTACCACACTAAGAGCACGTCCATTAGAACGGGGGTTTAAAGGCATCAGTCAACTTTCCATAAGCTTGCTATTTTCTAAAAATCCCATATTTGATCAATATGGAGCTGTTAGTTATATATGGAGTATATCTGGACCAACACAAAGTCCGGATACACTCCATATATAACTGACAACTCCATATTGATCAAATATGGGGTTCAAAGCTTTGATTCTTTGCAGTTGCTATAATAGTGCGAGAGATACTGCAATGCTTGGCGTCAAAAATAGGTGTCATGTGGCACTTGCTAAGCATTAAGGTAGGAGGCTCATAAATGGAGCATCTAAGGGCTGAAACTGAATTTTTGGGTAGGTTAAACTCCTTGAAATGAGTTTCAGTAAACTTTCCTTGAAAGACAAGAAGAATATGCATCTAATCCAAGTTGTTTCATATTTTTTGAAATTTTGTAGAATTATTTATGAATATTTGAAGTGGAAAGACCATAGGGCTCTATAATGGAGCACCTTCTCAACTATACATGAGCTGTATATTGTTGAAGGGTTATGAAAAACAAGATGTACAGAAAGAGTACATTTGAAGAGGTGCTCCAATTTGAGCCTACTCCAAATTTGAGCCTCCTACATTATTCATCAAAGTATGAAGAGGTGCCATAGTAACAAGCAAGGATGAGTATTATCTATGCAAAAACTTGAAATTAGACTATCATGAAAGCATGAAAGTTGATCCTTGGATTTTACAAGGAGAGATGTAAAATTGCTACAAGGCAACTTTTGGCTCCCATTTGCGTTCCAGAAACTTTGAGGATGCTTTTACATGAAAGATTCAAGTGGTGTCATTTGACTTAAGGTGCAAGAATCTCTCTCCTCTTTCTTTTTCCTGTAGAGATTTTGAAGATTGGAACAATTCTAAATTCCAGATATTTTGCCTTGGAATTATGCTGTCAGAACTAAATAGTTTGTAAATTAAATTAAATAGCACATTGTATAAAGATGGTTGGTATACAACCAAACAAATCGTTACACATAACATTCAATAGCCTGAAGAGAGGCTGCCTTTCCCTCTCTTCAGGTACCCACAAACTTCATTTTTTTATAAATTTTCTGATATGGTTGGCCCCCACATCAACGTATGTGCACTAAACTGAGCCTCTCTTTCATAAATTTTCCTCATTCCATGATAGTTTATAAAAGAGGTATAGCCTGATGTTTTGGTCCTACATAGAAAAATTTGTTTAGACTTAGAAGGAATACCATAATGCTATTCAAATAGGGAGCGACTAGGTGGACACTCCCCAATTGCTAAGTGGACACTCCCCATAGTCCAATCTATTAAGTTTGAGGTTATTATTATGTCAAAATGGGAAATAAAATCAAAGCAATATTTTAAAGTTGCAAACATACAGCAAATTTGCATCATTTGTGACACGGTCAAAAGTCAAACCAATAAATGAAGGAAGCAATTGGTTTAACTCTTAATCGTGTCACAAATGAGGCATATTTGTTGTATATTTGCAATGCTTGTAAATACAGATGTATGCTACAGTATTGCGTTGATTTTATTTCATGTTTCAACGTAATAATAATCTCAAGTTTATTAGATTTGACTATGGGGGGGGGGTGTCTGCGTAGCAACTGGGGGGTGTCCACCTAGTTGCTCCCTTTAAATATAGTGTGCAAGGGTTTGAAGCAATAGATTTTTTGATTCCATACAATGATTCATTGTCATGGTGTACAACATTCTACAATGAATTTCAAACATTCTTCAATCACTTGTCACTCAGGTTTATTAGGACAACCAGTTGGATAGACATTTCCTCTTGTATTATCTTACTTCATTGGAAAGCATCTTTCCTACTACACTAAGTAATGCATTTAAGTTGCTTAGGGCGGCTTCACACTATGACCGGCCAAGTCGAGAGGCCCTCAAATTGAATGGCCAAACTTTGCCGAGAGGCCAAGAAAATATGTTAAAAATAGACAATAAATGCTGAAACTGATGACCTCTCACCCATAGTTTGGGTTTCCATTTTTGCTAAATCCAAACTTCCCTTTGAGAGGCCATCAACTTTGAATGATAAAGTGCTGCCATGTAGGCAAATGGTGGATGACGGCCTTTGGAGTTTGACCTCTAGTGTGAAGGCGTGAGCGGCCGGACTCTTGGTTTCTCTCATTGGTGCAAACCAATGGCCTCTCAACTTTCGGCCATAGTGTGAAGCCGCCCTTAATCAAGTAATTCGCCTTACTTGGGAAAGGTATATCATGACTCATTGCTTGGCTACTTGGAGATGCATGCACCTCTCTGAATACTAGGATTTCATATGGTTTATGGCCTTGACATCATTAATTTGTCTTCTTGCAGCATTTATGTTGTTGCCAAGTCTTTATCGTTGTTAAAATTTATTTACTGTAATAATTATTGATGAAAACTACTACTGTAATATCAGGAAGTAGTTATACAGTGGAAAATTTTGAGAAATTAGAGAGGGGCAACCTGAATGCACTATTTACTGTAGGGCATACGTGGACATCTTACGTGGCACTTGAAAAATAAGATGGCAATGGAGCGGCAAGTGCTCCCTCCGGTAGGTTACGAAAATCAGAAAAGGCGGGCGCCTGCTGCGCGAGCGCGACGCTCTAATCTCAATTATGAAGGCGCTAGTGTCCTCAGGTCCTAAGCTTAGACCTGGATGGCATTAACCCCTAAAGGAACAAGCCCTTTTTTTTTGCCAAAATCACTAAAAACTATCATTTTTAGGAGGTTTAGTAAAGAGGGATTTTATGTTTTGTTTTTGGGAAATTCAATCATAGGATCTTGCCCTATATTGGAAGAAATATTTGTGGAAAAAATATCAGCTTATTCCAAATGTAAAGGAGTGAGATATTTACATCTAAAGTGAAAAGAAAAGTTTTTTTCCATGTTGCCCAAAAATTTCAGAAGCCTTTGACCACTCTTATAACAAAAAAATTGCTCTACCCAAAGTTGCACTTTATTTTTTCCATGTAGGAGATCAAGTTAGGTAAATGTGGGAGAATTTTCATATCAATTGGAACTATACAACACATTGGAAAAATCAGTAAGTAAAAAGAAGTAGAGAATGAGTCAAAACACTAAATTGTTAAGAATTTAATTATGGAAATGAAAAATGCAAATCCAATGGTGATAATGTTGTGATAAACAATCTACTTCCTTTGATTTAATTTAATTTTTTCCAAAATATCAAAAATTGAGTAAAATTAAGGACTTCAAAGTTTATTTTAGAGTAGAGATTCCATAACTGCCCGCAAACAAAAACTCCTCATAACTTTCATGTCATTAATTGAAATTGAATGATTCAAAGCTTCTCATGAATTAAAAAAATCTAAAGAACCAATTTCAAAATTGAGTTTTAAAAAAAAATTTTAAAGAAGTTCTTGGGTTGTCCGGATGGGCAGTCCTACCCAAATTTTCTAACATTCATGCATAACTTCTTTGTTAAATGTTAGAATGAAGAAGAAATTAAATGCCCATGTAGATGTTTGAATTCCTCACCTTTAATAAAAGTTTCAGAAAATCACACAAAGTAGTTTAGCCATAGGTACATGCCCGAAGTCCAACATGTCCCCAAAGGGACAACGATCCTTTAGGGCTTAACTTGGCTTCTTCGCAGAGGTTCTGTTGCAGTAGCGGTTCACTACATCGCTAGAGTAGAAATAGAAGGAGGAGAATCTGCGATCGGATTGAAAGCTCTAAACTAAAGTAAAAAGGCTACGTGAATAGGTGGTGGTGATGAAACTGCTCATGAATTGCCAGTGCACATGGACGTCATGATCCGTGAGGTTTTAGAGTGTGGAGACAACTCCTCTGGCAGCGATGGATGCTGAGGATGCCATGTGCACAGCTTTCTTCCTTCTTCATTTATTCTTTTCGTTTGTGAAACTATCGTCGCTGGCCGCTCAGACAAATCTTTAATCATCTGTGCGCGGTATATCAGCGCTGTCAAACCACACGATTACTACCGAGTTTGCTACCAAAATTAAGGTGCAAATACTATACTTCTTTTCCTCCAAGAAACATCGGGTAGTCACAACACTTTCTTGGCCAGTTGTGGAGAATGAGAACGTGAACGTGTCACTTTGTTATTGATCGCCGGAGGTTCTGTTTTGGGTAGCGTGCTAAACTTCTCAAAGTCCCATTCTTTTCCTTTGGAGGTGAAGAATTGGGACAGTGAGATGTTTAGGAGGAGAAATTTCACCTCTTGTAACCCACCTTTCACCTTGTCATGCTTGTTTTTAATGTCAATTGAGTGCTCCCGTTGGTGGAAAGCGTAGTAATTATTGGATCTTTTGAAAAGTAATTAAACATTCCCCATTCTCATTCTCCAAAACAAACAAACAAACGGGGTGTCACACCATCTACAGGAAGAATGAACTCCTATTGGCTCCTCTTTTCTCTCCTGAACTTCTCAATCTCCATTCTCTTTTCATTCTCGGAGAAGCCGTGACTACCCTTATTTTGGTTTTAGGTTGAGTTGTGTGCTTTGTTCGGTTTGGAGTAAATCTGTCAGTTAGCGAGAGCGAGACAGATGTGAATCTTGAGGTTCGGAGGGAGAGAGGGAGCGAGGCCTGCCAGGACATTGGCCTCTGGAGTGTGGATACCTCGACCTTTGGATAAGCTTGAGGAGATCCTTTACGGGACTTCATCAATGGCACATGAAGTTTGTCCTCTTTATTACTCCACCTTTAAAAAAAGAATCAAAGCTTATGGATCATAATTTACTGGTAGTTTTGTTGTTATCCTGTTTTTAATTTATGCTTGGTGTGCTTTGCCACGTATCGTTATTCATCACCTACAGTGAAAAGTTTCTTTATTCACTAAACATTTAGAGAAACAATTACAGTACTGAAGAAGATAATTTTGTTCTTCTGTCACTGCGTGATTATCTCGTATACTTGCTGAATATTCATCATTTTGACGATATTTTGCCTCTTTCTAATATCCAAGGGAGCCTATTACAGTGCTGCTTGATACTGCATTGGAATCACTTCGACATTAGGGGTAGCCACGGCACTTTCATCTTCAAAAGTGGAGAATGAGAACATAGACATGTCTAGTCGCTGGTGGCTGTTGGAGCTTGCGTGTTGCTTCAAGCATGAAATTTCTCACAATCTTGTTCTTCTACTCCGGAGGTGAAGAATGGAGTGAAGAATGAGTTAGTGTGTGAACTTCTTAGCATGATATGCTTATTTTTTTTGCTCATGAATCGCTTTTCACCCAAGCTCTTTTTGCTCCTCCAATCGCTGGCCTTGTAGCCTTTCTTTAAGTAAATCATTCTCCATTCTCCACTCTCAATTCTCCATCACACTCAAAATGGGGTGTCACAACATCTTCACAAAGAACAAGGGCTAGCTCCTATTGGCTCCTACTTTCACTCAGCCGATTCTCAATCTTCATTCTCTTTTCATTTTGCGAAGTGCCGTGACTGCCCCTATTGCCAGGTTTGATTTTTTGTGTTCTAAAAATTTCATGATTTGTTGTTTTATGGTTTCCCAAAGCTGAAGAGTGAGTTAAAATCAATTTTGAATTTTTAAGAATCTAAAGGTTCAACATTTTGTTTCTTCATACAGTCATAAATTGTGTTCAATATGTAGTATCTTTCAAGTTGACAGGCCAATTCTTGTGATGCAACAATGGTATAACTGTATTCGTTTATGGCTGTTTAACCCCTAGATGCCCAAGCCCTATCTGAGCTTTTTGGACTTTCCATGAAACTGAACAATTAATCCACCTTTTCATAAATTTCATCAAGTTTTTTTAATCGTAACCGTACAAATTTAAATTAAACATGTTAGAGATTATATGGAAAAAGAAAACACATTAATATCACTTATAGTTTGAAAGACTACAATGTTTGAACATGAGGGTGTTAAAAGTGTAAAAGTGACTTAAAGCTTTCTAATCCTCATTTCATATGTCAAATCTGAAAAGTTGGTCACTAAAAAAATATGAGGTTTAAGGTCATTACATGCCTAACTCTAATTAATTTACGGTTTTTAAAATCTACTCCTACATTTTTTTTAAATGGATTTGTAATGTGGATTTTTCTTCTAGCTCTAGTGTATTTAAGGCTTATTTTCAAGATCTTCCTACACTAGAAAACTCAAGATTGCAGTGGACACCTTTGTACAAAATCTTGAGTAGAAAAATCATCAACTTTTGTTTTCAAAATCAGATATTTGATGTTGAAAGTAGATTTCAAAACAAACTTGTATTGAAAAAAAATATTGAAAATAATGAATTGATAAGGTTTTATTCATCTTCAAAGTTTTGTAAAGACCCAAATCTGGTTGCTTGGGCATTTGGGGGTTAAAATTATTGCTTGTAAGTATGAGGAAATGGTTCTGAGCAAAATAAATAAGATATAGAAAAAAATGAACCAATAATTTGTTACTAAAACTTGCTAAATTTCACATGTAATGAAGATTAGTGTTGTATCAAATTCAAATGAGTTGTAAAAATAAATAATAGGATGCTTGAATCTATTAAACTCCTTTAAAACTTATTTTTTGACATATTAACCCCTAAATGCCCCTGACACCAGAATGTGGTGTTTTTAACTTTGGAATTCAACACCGTGGGCATTTAGGGGTTAATGATTAATTTACATATGGGTTTTTTTTGTTGAATTTATGCCAGGTTTTGATATGTTAGTGTAACACATGAAACCAACTTTTTTTTGCCAAAAATTAAGAAATACAAAAGGCAAAGTACAAATAATTTGTCCTAAAATAGATAAAGTTTAATAGTTTTATACTTAAAACAATCATCTATATTAGGACAATGCTATGTTGTGAGCATAAAATAGTGAGCCATGAGTTGAGAGTCAAGATTGTGTGAGCGGGAACTAATTTTGAGCTTAGTATCAATAGAAATACTCAAAAAGCAACAAGTTTTTCAATTGATGAATGTTTAAAATGCACAATGACAAGGCCCCAATGTACATGGTTATAAGTGAAATTTAGTATTTTGACAAAAAATATAGGCTTAGATCTCATAGTTCATGGCTCAAAAATCTCTTCTCATGGTATAGCATTTCTCAAGGACGGACAAAAAAAAAGGGGCTATTATCTATGGGATAAAACCATGTATGAAAATCATTATTCAATTATTCTTCTAGATTATACTTTTTAACTTATTTTCATGTTTATTGAAATCCTAGAATACCCCTAGTTCTCAATAGGTTAAATGAATCCACCTTTTTTAGTTGACTCAATTTATTGCACAATGTCAATGTGGGGTCAAGATGAAAAATATTAACTTCTTTTACAAAAAAAGAATAAAAGTAATAATTTACCCCTATTCTGACATTGTTTAGTGGTATCCTCTTCTAACAGTTTGAACCAAATCAGAGTCTCTGAACCCAAATGTAAATTCAAATTCCCCTAATGTAATCTACTCATGATAAATATTTAAACTCTTACATGGTGAAAAATCAGAGCTTTTCGACCCCTTTCCCACATCAGATGTATGTGCGGTAAACCGAGCCCAATCCTGCCTGTCTCAAAGGTCTCAATCAAAAACAGAGTAGGTGAGGCAAATAAGCCAAGCTGTCCCCATCTCGCCCTGCTGTCATCAAACTACATCCACTCTGAGGGTTCACCCCAAAACCACCCCCAAACCAAACCAAAAAGCACAAAAAAATCAAAAGGAAATGAGAAGGTTGACAAGCATCATCAAGCATTTGCCAACAACCAAGTGCCCCTGCAAAGTACTGAATGACAACCAACCTTTAACAATCCCAAACCAAAGCTTTCATTAACCCTTTAACGACTGGTCGACCAGTTCCTGGTGGATTTTGACTTTTTTTAGTTTGTAGAGAGCGCATGTTAAGGAATTTGATGACGTGCCTAAGGGGATGGGTCTGGGAAATTGGAAAGTGAAGAGTTTAGGACAATAACTAAGCCAATTTGAGGTAGCATGTGCTCAGAGGGTTGAAAAAACTAAAAGAGTATCAGTTGAAAATACATCAATGAATGCAAAAAGATGCTCATAAAAACTAAAAAGTGAACATAATTCATGATGCATAACATTAAAAACCTGCAAGATACTTCCATTTGTACGGTTAGATCTTTGGTAGACATCTATATTCAATAACCCTAAAATTTCCCCCAAATGGCCCTACAAAGGATTGCCCACCCCCAGAATTGACCATGGTCGTTAAAGGGTTAAGGTAGACATACCCATTCCTAAGGCGCACTCAAATTTGTACCCTATATTTGATGGGTTTCACAATACACTATTGAACCCAAAGTGGAGCAATGAATGTTGCTTACACAAGTGCATTTTGCCATATGTCGGTTGCTAAGGTGCTTTGAGAGGGTTGGGATTGAGACTGTCAAGTGCCATTATAAGAACACATCCAAGTAGTTTCAAGGTCAACCTAGAGTTGCTTTTAGGGACCCTATCATGAGTTGTAACTTTGTCCTTTAATAAAAAAAATTCTACAATATTTTTTCCACAAAATGACCTTCCGTGATAGCTTGTTGAAAGGCAAATCCTACATATTTTTTCCTAAATTTTCGAAGACCATGAAGTATCCTAAACCCTTAAATGCTTGAGTATGGGTAAGGTTACCTTATATCAAACCCCGAGTGTGCACATATCAATTCCTAAAATAAAAAGGAAATGGGAAGGTTGACAAGCATCATCAAGCTCTTTGCCAACAACCAAAGTGCCTCTGAAAAGTACAACTAACTTACTTCAACAATCCCCATTCCAAAGCTCTCATTAGTCATTACTGGTCAGCTCAGCTGTTTTCAGCTGTTTTCAGTTCTTTTCAGAGCCTGTGAAGCAACAGCACTACGGAGCAGCGCTGCTGAAGACGACGACGACGCACTTGTCACTCGGCGGCAGTGAAATTCTTTTGTGCTAATTATCGCTTTTTTGCTACACCAATTTTGGTGTGGCTAATTATTCTATAGTATTTTTTTAAAAATTGTAAAATCTGTAGCCAACTTTTATACACGGGTTTGGGAGTAAGAGCATAAATTTCAAGGTTCCACTTGATGTTGCCTCTTCCTACATTATGAGATTTAGCTTTGATCTAGCCTTGATGAAAGGTTGAAAGCGTCCATGCTACTCAAACACTTTTTGATCGAAAAAAAAAGCTAAGCTCACTTCCTCCAAAATATAATCACTGCTTGGCGGTTGTCAATACGACTTTTCCTTCTAAGAACCTTTGTCGTTGCTTTGCCAAAAAATCACGTTCATTTGCAAAGAATCAAAGTTCATGTGCAAAGAATCAAGTTCATGTGCAAAGAATCAAGTTCAATATTTGCCAAGAATCTTGCAACCTCTTCTTCACTCACTCTGGTCTTTGCTCTTTCGCAGGGTCAACACTCAACACGAGGCGGCTATGACAGCAGGGCTGGCGTGAGGAGCTCCTGTAGCTGAATCTCGTGACTTTTTTGGAGGTATACTGACTACTGATGTTACCCCGCTCCTTCACTGATGGCGGAGAAAATTTGCTTAACTTAAACATAATTATTGCTGTTTTAGGATAATCTGCGTAACAAAGCGCGACTTCTGTAATCGGTATACTCGCGCTTCACAAACAACAAACTCGTTTTGCTGGAAGGCGAATTTGGAGGTGAAGTCGGGGAGAGTAGCCTTGGATTTAACTTAAGGTTGCGAGAGGTGAGCTTTTCCCTCTTAATTTTGTGTTGATTAGGATTTGGTAATTTTGAATTAGGTAGCGGATATGTAACCATCGGACGCACAATCTTCAGCAAAAGTTACATGAAGAAGAAGAAGAAGAGAGAGGCGTCGTGCGTCGTCTAGTAGTGTCAGATTTTTGAGTTCTGTTGTGGAGAACAGATTGATTTAGCAGATTATGTAGAAAGAGAGAGGATCGGAGATCATCGAGCTTCGAGGTGGACATTTGAGCTTTGTATTAAGGTTTACTACTACGGAGGTATGATTGTCGATTCCGAGGAGAAGCGCATTTGAGGTTCCCTGGCTTAGGTTTCTTGTTTTCATGAGTGAGATTGTAATTCCCTGAGGAATGCGAAGGTTTAATTTGTTGATTCTATGCGTAGTACAGAGTGTAATGATGTATCAAAAAATATACACAAGTTTCTTTGCCGATTCATCTTCAGATATCAATCTTTGCTTCTGTTGTTACAGTACTTTTTGCTTGTATTCTTTGTCAATGACAAGATATTCCTGCAGTACGCGGCTTGTTGCAGATACAGATAAAACGAAGAAACATGCGATTAGCACTGACACTTTCATTGTTGCGAAAGTCTGAAACTATTGTTACGTCATTTACATTTTAATGTAGAGGATACTATCTGTGCTTTCGCTGCGAGATCGGTGTAGATCTGCGGAGATGTCAACTCAGGTATAACTTAAGAGCACAACTCTTCTGCAATGAAACTTTGCAAACACTATTTTACAAGTTTTTTATACAATCATTTAAAGCGGGAGGTTAACTCATATTCTACATTACGGGACAGTAATCAGCTTCTTTATCATACAAACTTTCAGCAATCGGCGACATTTAGCGCAGTCCTGTTTGCACCGCTTAACTTACTCTGTATTCTAAACCAAGTGCAATGGAGGTCCGTCGAGGAGACGGGATCAGGTTCGTAACGGTTTAAGCTAAGTATCCTCTGTCTGGCTTTCTTGGGATCAACGCACACAAATGTGGCTTAATCAAGCATAATTTCTACCAAAAATCATTCGATAATTACACCAAACGTGAATACCAGAGTGTTCTGTTTGAAATTTTAGATTGTCTTGCTACGATTTAAGCGACTAGAGCTAATTACGGGAATCACAATTTTTTTTATAACTACACCAAATGTGAATACCAGAGTGTTCTATTTCAAATTTTAGATTGTTTTGCTACGATTTTAGCGACTAGAGCTAATTACGGGAATCGTACTTAAGACTGCGGCTTGGGAAGAACAAAACATAACTCAGATATTTGCCATAAACTCCGAGACTAAGGTTGTATATAGTCCTCATTTGACAGAATCAATAGGCTTTACAGGGACTTGTACATGTTTTGTGAAAGAAGGCCAGGCTATGGCGCAATTTGGAGAACGACATTTCCGCTCTGTCGTCAACCGTGATTCCGAAGCTGATGATCGAGGGATTTGGAAGGAGATTCTCATGATAATGATTATTTCAGTCTGACCTCATGTAACTTAGGTTGCCGCGATTACAGAGGATGTATGAGCAAATGCAGCTGTATGTTGTCACAAAAAATCGAGGTCAGGCGTTGTAGTTGTACGAGAATTTTATTATGTTGTAGTAGTAAGGTGTTCAATTATGAATTTCTTGCGGGAAGTGCGGGTCGCAAGAAGACTCTTGTGCTCAGGGGCCTGGACTTCCGCAGTCTCGACTTGTCATGAGGTTAATTCAATCCGATCCGTGCTCCGCAAGAAAGGTTTGTTTCGATTTTTATCCTTTTTTCGGTGCTTTTCTAACCCTGA
This sequence comes from Ulota crispa, assembly GCA_963920765.1. Lineage (NCBI taxonomy): Eukaryota > Viridiplantae > Streptophyta > Bryopsida > Orthotrichales > Orthotrichaceae > Ulota > Ulota crispa. Next base: position 17,842,585 of record OY987246.1, on the reverse strand, counting down.
CTGGCAGATTAATCTTCTTGGATTTTGATTTCCTGTGCGGAATGCTTTGCTGTTAATCCCAAACTAAACCTCGTATGTTTTTTCTAAATCTTCTTTGTCCAGTTTCTTTGACAACAACAAGCAATGTTCGTCACTAATTCTTCTGTCATGATTTTTATCCTTTTTTCAGTGCTCTTCTAACCCTGACTGATAAATTGATCTCCTTGGATATTGATTCCCTGTGCGAAATAATTTGCTATTAATCCCAAACTGGATCTTGCATGTTTTTCTAAATCTCCTTTGTCCAGTTTCTTTCACAACTGCCAGCAATGTTCTTCACTGATTCTTGTGATACAAAATTTTGTTCCTGTTTGAATGATATTTTTCTCTACATTTTCAAACCATAAAATGTCGTGATGCATGTGAAGTGCCCTAATCTAGTCTGGTGCAAAGGTTGTCTTCTTTCCATCTAATCGTCCACAATTTTATTGCTCGAGGAAATCTCTGCGCTTTTTGTTTCTGCTTCCACTTCCGCCGTTGAGCATGAGCTTTGACAAATTTTGAATTATCCGCATCATGACACGGATCTGTTTTCGCGCCTATTCGGCCCCATCCAACATTAGAGAGCGTCTTTTTTCAGTTCGAGCGCGCTCTTTTCTTGCAGGGAATGGCGCGGTTCGGACAACGTTTGAAGCCACTCCAAGTCTTCGCCAAAGCACTGGTTCTCGTTCTGTGTTTTTGGAACAATATTATCCCAAGTCGGTGGAGAATTTGCAGCGAGCCTCCGGTGAGGACTTTGCAATTACAGTGATGGATGATAGATAACTACTATCCTTGTGAGACTGCTTACCAAAGACTTATCATAAATGAAGTAGTGTTGATTTATGGTACTTTTCTCTCCGTGAAAATCCCTTTGTGATTATTAACCTGTAAAATTTGTATAGGGACATTCTTAGGGTTATCATTTGCAACGAGCTTTTTGGCAGCAGCAGCAGCAGAGCAAGGAGCCATCCAGTGTGATAATCACGGTGGAGTTTTTAACGGGTTCCAAGGAAACAGAACTTATCATGCAGGTCAGCAGGCACCAGAAATTAATGAAATTTTGACAGAAGATTCTTTAGAGATGGATTCGCAACATAAACTACTGAATTTTATAAAGAGATATTGGTGGCCATCTGTCTTTCTGCTTACTATTATTGTCGGGTATCCTTACCCGAAGTCGTTGCTCCCAAACACCGTGTTGTTGATGTGGAGCACCAAGCCAAACCCCGCGTCCATCTACCTTTGGCTGAAAAAGGTACGTTGAAGTGAAAGGCAGTGTTGTTGATACAATAGTTTTGTTTCTAAGGGAAAATTTCATGGATATCCCTGAAGTTTGCAATATTTAAATAGATATTCCTGCCTTTTCAGAAATTACGTATATACCCTTGGACAAAAAAATTCAGGCGTTTGTTTTGTTGTGCATGCGACTTCCCTTCTTCCTTTGTGCACATGTTGCTTCGTTTTTGTTTCATTACATTCCCTTCTTCAATATTGGTCATGAAGAAAGTACGAGCACTACAAATAAACGCCTGAAAATTTTGGTCCAAGGGTATTCGTGTAATTTCAGAAAAAGCAGGGGTATCTATGTAAATATTGCAAACTTCAGGGGTATCTATGAAAAATTTCCTTGTTTTAATTCTGCTTTTTATTGAAATTCTGAACAAATATTGAAGCCTGACAGAAGCTACTTGTGAACACTCTTTAACTTGGCTTCCCAGAGGAGAGAAAACTCACAAGTCAATCAAGGTGCTTTAGATCGAATGAAAGATAAGGTAAACCTCTCTGGAACTGTCTTGACTGGTTCTCATGTTTTGTTACTCAAACCGTTAACTTCTCCCTAAACATTCTGATTGATTGTTTCATAACTTCTCGAAAAACCTTCTCTCGTGGTATGTTGAGGAGATTCTATGCGATTGTTAAACAAGGAATGTGTTTGTCAAATGCTATGAATGTCCTGAAATCGAATTGGAATTTGAATTGTGTTTTTTTGGTTTTAGCAGCTGAATTCATCAGCAACTGTCATGCACGTGGAAGTACAAGATTACATGTTGTTCTGCCTGGCGAAGGTTACCTATCTTACTTCCAATGCCACTATGGTTGGGGTGCTGGGAGATTGGTGGATCGTTTACTCCTCATCATCCAGAATAACAGCACTTGGTTTGAGTACTTCCTTTTTCCTTTTCTGATACTTTGTATACACTTGGAAGTGACATTGCATTCTTGGCAAAATTGCGCTCGTTCTTTCATGAACTGTTTGTCGAGTTTGTTGCGATACACGCCATGCAGATTTCATTCTAGCCCAATGTTTTCACTGTGGTTGCCAATAACTACACTTGCTTTTCTAACCACCAACGCTCTCATCGTTGAACTCAAGATATGAGAAGGTTTGTGACAAAGGCAAAAATCAGAGCATCTTAGATACGCTGATTTTTTTTGAGCCACCTTGAGTCATCTTGGATACCCTATTTCTTTGAGACCATGGTGTTGAGATTCTTATCATGCTGGTTGTGCCTACACACATTAATTATCAATCAGCTGTGGTGAAGTTAAATAATTTTTGTTCTTACCACTGAGGAGCCTACACAAGACGTGCAATCGCCGCTTTATATAATCCCTGAACTCACCCTAAATGAATATAGACTTGACATTGTATTGCTGTGCTAGACAAACTCGAATGCTGGTAAAATTCACAAGGGTACAAGTGTGTTTCCCTCTTACTGGACTTTGGTGGGTGCAGTTTTACCCTCATTAGACGGTGAGGATCAGAATTGTTTTGTCATCTCACACTTTCAGAAATTTCTGTTTACGTGCATTACATTGTGTTTGTGGATGGTAGGCCTGGACAATGTGCCAAATCTTGACAACCTTGCAAAGGATTTTAGAAGCAAGAAAGAAGAGCTTGAAGCTGAGTTTAAGAAGGTTACAGAAGACGGTCTCAAAAAGTATAAGAACTGGATGGAAAAGGTGTGCAACACACTGCCTTCAATAAGTCAGTGTCGAAAACCTACTGGGATGAGTTGTGTGAACATGTCCTTGAAGTGAATCGAATTTGCCTTTTCATTCGCCAGTAAGAATGGAATGTTTTTATCACCCCAGTTACAACCACAGCAGTTGTCACGTGGATTCTTCCTCATATTCTCAATTTGGCTATGGTGATATATCCAGTAGGAACTATACAACGATTGTGTTTTCTCTAGGGTGACAAAGTTATGTGAAAGTAAAGCCGCTCCATCTTGTGGCTTCACCAATGTAAAACAATTGTGCACAAGCATGTAAGACAACTAAATTTCAATTGTCTTTGACATTGGTGGGCCCACAAGATGGTATGGCTTATCCCATGAAAACTAATGGAGAACTTGCATCACTTGGCACTTGAACTTGTATAACTTACACTCAAGCCTTAGCTTACATTGTTTTCAATGGCATGTTTTGTGCTTATGAGTACAAGCGCGCACTCATAAGGCATCACTTGAGTACTAAAAATTAAACTTTTGGAGTGGTTTATGTTTTTTCACACTTTAGGGGTAGGCATTGAGGTAAGAGTTGTGATTGGTGGTTGCAATAATTGTGATTGTTTCTACTATTCTATCCCTTGGAAAAGTCACAATAGAATCCATAAGTTGGTTATTGTGTTCAACCAATATTTAACTTTGGTTTTAGTAGGGCTTCAGATACAAACATCGTGGTTGCAAAAAACGCCACTTCTAAAAGTGACATTTTTTGAAGGCCAGCCATTTAGCAACGTAAACAATAAGTTTGGTAGTTCATATGAAAAAAAATCATTTTTTATTTTAATGGACAAGTCCAATAATAAACATAGCTTTCTAGAATTGTAAAGCAGTTCACATTTGTCACAAATTATGACCAACCTTTCTTGAACTTGAACTCGCAAAAAAATCACAAATTTAGAATATTTGTGGGGGTGTACAAGAAAGGATTGTCAGTACCTCTTAAAATGATCTCGGGCTCTTGAGCAGATGCAATCAAGGTTTGATCAACCACTATAATCATACCTTTTCCATGTAGTTATATCTATGACTACGTTGAAAAGGGGGTAGTGTGCAGTTTTGGCCCGATTTTTTTCTAAGCAAGACATGTAAATGCAAAACAAGGATTCGAAGTTGTTGTTTGTCAAACCGCTGTTTTGGGGGTGGGGTGGGGATCTGTCATTTATGCAGCTCTTACCAGGCATGACTTGGATTGATTGATTTGCATTCAGCAGTAACTTTGAAGCCAATTGGAGATGCGCCGGAGAAACCCAGAGGACGCTAGTTTGTGGCGATGCTTCTGTCTCAAAACTTCTCTTCGGTGTCTATTAAAACTGTAAGTTTTCACTTTGTTCGTGAAGGAGGATACCAAGCTCGCCTCTCCGGCATCTAAAAATGAGGCCAAGTCCTTGTGCTTAGTCTTACAATTGTAGTGATACTTGGAATGGTGAATGGTATTCCTGAGCACTTTTGAAAAAGGATTGTTCCTCATCTCCACCTCCGAGGTGCCTCTCAAATGAGCCACAGTTGGGTGTATCCTTATTTTAATACCACCCTCGAAAAGCATGGAGCCAACAGTATTACGTAGCAATCAGAAATTGTGTTTTTACTTCCTGTTATGTTGCTACAGGCTATGGTATGGTAGATGTTACATTTGTGATTATGTGATTATCTCGTCCCTTGTGTTGTTGAGCTTCTCCGAGACACATGCTGTTAACACCAATTTTGTTAAAATGGTGGTATGCCATTAGTGTACTTTGGTGGGTTCAAGTAGTGCGGTCTAACGAGCTCCTAGTTTGTGAATTGAAGCTAGACCTTTGTGAAAATTATGTCAGTATAACTGATGCTTGAATACCGCCAAATTAATGAAATTGATGTTTTTGGATAGATAGAAGCAAAGCATAAATATATTGCTTGCTATAGAGATTTAGCTCAATCATGTTTACACCACTTTCTAGAAAGTCCAGTTACTTTCTAATATCTGCAGTCAGGTATACAAATAAATCTTTTGTATTTAACAAGGGTGGTATAGGAGATTGTTGGGATTAGTTCCTTGACGGTTTTCATGTTCTAACTTAACAAGGAAGCTGAGTCTTTTGTTTACTCAAATTATTTTTGTTTATTATCACTACAAGAAAAAGGGCCATTTATTATTAAGGATTTTGACTACAAGAAAGACTAAGATGACTACACTTTTGTGACTAGTATTTATGATCACATGTAGTCATATATAATTTAATTTATGATTGAATAATTTTAGGTAGTCATAAAAATTTATTTTATGACTGTATGTAATCATAAATTAAATTATTTATGACTACATGTGATCATAAATACTAGTCACAAAAATGTAGTCGTCTTAGTGTTTTGGCAGTCAAAATCCTTAGTAAAAAATGGCCCTCTACACTTGTAGTGTATGGAAAATTGTTTCATTGAAATTAAGTGATTGGTCAATTCTATCCCAACAATGGACACACCCCCACACCTTTTGTTTCTCCTGTAAGCAAAGATGTGGGATTCAACATGTAGGGTTTCCAGTTGATGGGTTTTGTTGGTTTTCCTCTTCCTTTCCCAAAACATCTGCTGTGGACCCACTGAAAACCTAATTTTGCAGTTTTAACAAGCATTACATGGTGTAAGTTTCAGAGATTTGAAAAAACCAGTTGGATACAGATACTGGAGTTGGTGAGGTACTTTTTTTTTTTTTTCAAACACAAAGTGAAACTGCAGGTGTGGAAAGAGCAATTACAATTCTTGCATTTTTGACTTGTTGCATGTCTCGTAGCACATGAGTAACCCTAAAATCAATTCTGGCGCTTTAGGTGTTTTTCTTGCTGTGGGTATACAATCAAGTACGGCGCTCTCTCTCTTTCTACCAACTCTACAACTGTGCATTACTGGGGAGCCAACGAAGTAGGTGCAACATGACCCTAATTGAAGAGGTGATGTGTTGTCCAAACAAGGGCACAAATTATTAAAGAATTAGGAAAAAAATTGATGGATACCCTTGAAGTTTGCAATATTTGTACACATGCCCCTCGGTTTTCAGAAATTGCACAAAGGGAATTGATATGTGTATCACACTTTTTCAACTATTCTACTACACCTACTACATGTGGCCTATATTTATGATATTATAGTAGGTGTGGATCATGAATAGAACATCACTTAATTGAAGATACAACATGACATCTAAGTTGTAACTTCAATTTTATTTTTCAACTCTAGATCTTGCTCCTAGTATTGATTAACAATATTTAAACTATGTTAAGTTTCATTTAGATCTTTTAATCCATACTACAAGCTAGCTATAGATTTGAAAAACAAAGTTGAAGTTACAATTTCTATGTTAGGTTGTATTTTCAAGTTAGTAATGTTCTACCAGTGGTTGACGCCTATTATAATATCATAAATAGAGGTCATATATAGTACATGTGGTAGAACAATTGAAAGGGTGTGGTGCATATATCAATTCCAATATCCTTGAACTATACTCCTATCCCATTATAAAGCTCCAAAAACTTCTCCATGAGGGATTAACTATATTTTTAGTCATTATGCTAGTGGCAAATGCATTCTAGAATCAATATACCACCTACCAAATATCTGCAAAATCTCAAGTTTTTATGTTGCCATTTAGACACCAAAATTCCATGCAAAAAGTACCATACTTGTGCACGGTTTGTGAAGGTTGCCGGCTCCTCATTATTTTAGTGTTTGTACTAATGACACATGTGTTCTAGAATCAATATACCATCTACCAAATGTGTGCAAAATCTCCAACTTTGATGTTGCTGTTTGGGCACCCAAATTCCATGCAAAAAGTACCATACTTGTGCACGGTTTGTGAAGGTTGCCGGCTCCTCATTATTTTAGTGTTTGTACTAATGACACATGTGTTCTAGAATCAATATACCATCTACCAAATGTGTGCAAAATCTCCAACTTTGATGTTGCTGTTTGGGCACCCAAATTCCATGCAAAAAGTACCATATTTGTACATGTTGCTAGCTCCTCATTATTGATGGTTTAAAGATTAGTAGCAACAATGGTACCTCATATGAACAAGGCCAAGCTTCTTAGGAGAGAAATACTCTTTAATTGCTTAACTTGCCCCAATGAGATCATTGGACATGACAAATGTTTTCTCAACAATTGGAATTAGCAAAAAGGATCTTTTTAGTGGGACAAGAACTATGCCTAATTTGGAGCTTTATATTGGGACAAAGGGAGGAATTTTTAAGCTTTTTGTTTTGTTGTGCACACCACTTTCTTCTCTTTGTGCATACACAAAACAAAAATGAAGCAACCTATGCACAAAGGGAAAAGGAAGTGACGTGCACAACAAAACAAAAGCTTGAAAATTATGGTCCAAGGGTTTTTATGCAATTTCTCAAAAACTAGGGACATTTGTACAAATATTGCAAACTTCAAGGGTATCCATCAAGTTTTCCAAAAAGTTTTTCGTAAGAATTGCAAAATTGGGGTAAAGTTTGAAAGCAACTACAAATAAGAGCACACCCACAACATTGCAAGTCAATATGATAAAAGAATGCGGAATCATTGTTTTTGGTAATTTTCATTGCATATCACATTATGTTACAAGTTACTACGAGAGTTACTTCAGTTATTGGGTCTACAATTTATAACACCAACTCATACTAATTCAAGAAACAAGTGAAATTTTCAAGTGCTTTTAAAAAGAGGTTCATAATAAACTAAATTAAATTCGACATACAATGAGTTACATTATTTAAATATTGTCTCAAATAATGTGACTAAGTGATTGTAATTTTGAGAAAATTTTACAAGCATATTTTTCAACTAGAGAGTATGTGAAGGATGTTGCTGAGATTATGCCATCAAGTTCCTCTCTAAGGGTAAGCAAAAGACATGCGCTAAAATTTAACTTGGAGAACAAAGACAAGATGCATGCCACTTTCTCATACTAATTAGGCAAAACTCACCCTAACTAATTTGAAGGGATCTAGCAATATTCAAAATCTAGCTCTAATTGAAACAACTTGTGTACCAACAACTTTTTTGTATCATATTGTATTGCCTATCAAGCATTGTTTTGTAAAAGGATACAAATTATTATTGATAAATGATATGCAAAGCTATTTTTAACATGTTTCATTGCTTGTTCCTCTCTTCAAATGTGAAAAATATCCATATCCATATCCATATTCATGTTTCATGTGTTTTATCATATTGTTCATTACACCATGTTGCACACCACACAATAATGGTGTAGTTTGTGTTTGTTGGCTATGCCCATAGGATAGGGACCTCCCATCAACTTTTACAAAGACAAAATCCATTTTCAATCTATAATCCTATTTCTATAACCTCAAGACATTCATATCATCTAAACCTCACAAGACCTCCAAATGATTTGGACCCAATCCCTTCTCTAACTGATTAGAACTCATGCTTTCATTCTTAACCTTAATTATAGATAGATCTCTAGTCTAAATATAAATCTATATGTTAATTAAAGATAACTTGACATGTTGAGTTATCTTGAGTTGGTGTAAACCATACAATGCAAATCACTTCAAATCATATTTGTTTTTTCTTTTTAATTATTTTAATTATTTTGTTTCTATTTGTTTTTATTATATTTCTTTTCTATCTATGAAAGTTGTGCATGGTTGTAGTTTATTTTTAACCATGACTACCTTGTAAGTTGTCTACACGTCTTTCAAATCATTGTTGATGTATTTGACCAAAACACTCAAGATGCTAAAATCTTGAACTAAGGATAATTTGACAATAATTACATTATTTTTGTTAAACTTGTTAACTGAGCTTCAATTGGAGCTTACATTAGAGTATAAAATTTTGGTATTCAACTAAACCTTTTGTAACTCTAGTTCTTAATGAAAAAGATTGCAAGATTTTATGCAACAAGAGATTATGAATATTAGCTCTCCTAATCTTCAAGAGATATTAATCCATTTTAGTTTATCTTAAATTTTTCATAAACAAATTTTATAAATTTGACAAAACCTTTGTATGGTATGTTGGTTGTAGGCAATATGTCAATTGTCAATCTAGCCACTCAAGTTTTCAAACATTATGTTGAATCTATCAATTGCCAATGCCTTTGTGATTCCTTTTACAAAATATTATTATATAAATAGTCAATGATAATCAACAAAGCACAAGGTGAATTGTTATTGGACAAGATACTCTTGTATTCACTAAAGGGGCCATGGTTGTCAACAATAAATTATATGGATTTATGTGAGTTTGTTGTGACTTTCTTAGATAAAACAAGTAGAATTTTTGGAGAAATTTTGTGACAAAAGAATAGTATTTGATATCTAGAATAGATTTTCTTTCTAATTAGATTATTATTTCTTTATAAAAAACTCCATATTCAAATTGCAACTTTTGTTGCTGAACATAGTATAAGAATGGAAATAGTTATACAGTGACTCACAAAACTGAGTTAGTGTTTGGATGTTTTTCATTAAATAAGCAATATTATCACATGGAGTGAACAATCCAACATGTAAAAAATTGTTTCAGAAAGTAGAAGCTTTGTTGATTATTCACATGGAAATTAAAAACAATATACACATAATACATGGAAGCACTAAATTCTGAAATCAAACCCCGCATTGACTCAGTTTTGGACTTGTGTGTCTATACACACTCAAAAATCAATTTACTTGCCCTTTGCATAACCAATTGCATGCATTTTTTGTGGCATGCTCTCATAAAGGTTCTCACACTCAATGGAAGTGATAGAGTGGAAAATCTCAAACCCACGCTCTCACAATTTTGAAAGTCCCTTTGGACGTGTTGATTAACAATGGAGCTTCCGTTTTAGGGTTGCCCATAGGTGTTTTATAGATTTTAGGTTGGGTGATTGAGTATGTCACTTTAAAACATTGAAAATTTGTTTAAATAATACTCTTTCATTTTTTTTGTTGTATGTTTCAGATTGTTCTCATGTTGAAAAATGACTCTAGATGCATCTATGCCATACTTTGAAAAAACATCATTGGGAGATTAGTCTCTTATACCTCACAACAAAAATATTGATTTATTGTACCTTCTATCTTGCAAATCAAACCAAGTCTAATTGCACTTATGCAATCCCAAACTATTGTAAAACCTTTTCCATATTTCACACTTTTCTTTGTTGTTCAATCTATAAGACCCTCTTTGCCTCAATTCCAACATTAGTAACAACCATTTAAGCAGAAATAATTGATTAGAGTCTCATCTCAAAAAATCACTTGCTTCCAATCTACAATAGTCTAATTTTAAAGAGATTTGGCAAAATTTAAACAAACTTAAATATTGTTTTTTGAAAAATTTGGTTTTTTCTTCTTCATATAAAGTCTTTAAACTTGCAAATTTAATGCACATTGCATTGTGTGGACACTCATTTCATTGTTGTATTGTTGCTTAATGAATTTGAATGGTTTTGGAGCAATAATAAATCTTCTACATATCATTACTCTCACACATACCCTCCCTAAGTGGTTTAAAATTTTAGTTGATTATCCTTCTACAAATAGTTTAGTATAAAAAAGATATTTCTTTTGGATTCTCTCAACATCAGTCTAACTAACAACAACTATTTGGTTATGTTTTTTGTGATTTTCCTATTTTGTAGCAATGATATTACACTATTTTTATTTATTTTAAATAATTGCCTTATCATATTATGGAACAATCAAAAGTGCAATATACTATTAGAGAAGGAAAAGAAACACTCTTTCCTACTTATAACACTTACAACTAAATTTAAGTTTCATGATATATTGTCATTACAAGGAGGGGATGGAGATATAGACATGCAAGACCAAAAATGAGTCAATGAGTGGCTCTCCTTTGAAATGAAATTTCTCAATCACCCTAGCAAATTTTTCATTGAGGTTTCCTTACATTAGTAAGTACTTGGATAACTTTAATCTACTCTTTATAACACTTGAAAATATTTATTAATGCACTTGATATGACCAAATTATTTTAAGTAACAGTAAACACTGACTCATTTTTGTGAATCACTGTATATAATGAAGAAAATAAGACAGTTGAATCCAATGAAGGAGGTATACTATCTTGTAATGTTGCAAAAAGAAGTTGAAAGTATACATCGAATGTCACAAACACAAATAGATTAGTCACCATTGAAATCATTAGATTCTAGAAAGTTAGAAATTTCTCAAAAAAAATTTACTTAATGAAAGTAACTCAAGCACTTTATAAGTTTGAGAAAGCTTCTCAAGTTGCTTCTCCAGCAATTTCCAACTTCTACAGTGATGCTAAGATCCTTGAGTATATGTAAGAATAAAAATAAATAGGTTTTTTAATCTTAACAACTTATCTTATTGTCCTAATCTATAGCACCCAGTTTAATTCCTTATCGCAAGTCTTATTTTTGTAATTTTACTATTTTTAAATATATCTTACGTTTTGAGTTGAGTTACATCTTGTATCTTTGCTCAATTTCCTTGCTGTTTTTTTATTTATTTTTGCTTTGAGTTTGTCCTTGACATTTGATGGATGTAAGAAAAGAAAAGAAAATTTGATGCTCACAAACTAGCATTTTATTTTATTTTCTTGGGGAAGTTCTAGTATTTTTGTGTTTTTTATTATAAATCAAAAATTAAACTTGGATTTTTGTTTTTATAGTTTTATCTAAAATATATGAAAAATATCCAAAACACCCCTCAATTCTTTCATAATATTAAATACACCCTTATATTTTTTGGAATATCAAAAATATCCCTCATTTCTTTAAAATATCAAATGTCAAAAACATCCCTAGCTTTATGTAGGAATATCAATTATACCCCTAGTTCTTTAGGACCTCAATTATAATGAAACACCAAATACACTCTTGTATTATTTGGATTTTATAAAATATCCCTAACTCTCTTGTGCCTCTTTTAGCATTTTTTTGTAAATACTTGGATGATAATGGAAAGTACAAAAATTAGATGTAAAATTGAGTGCAAGCCAAATCTTGGATGCAAGCTTTTTAAGCTTTATATAGGGTGTTTGCATGTAAGTCTATTGTGGTAAAAGCCATTGCAACTATTACATAGTAATTTTTGTTATCATTTAATCCAACCCTATGAATGCAAAGGACACTTTGTTTTTATAATGTATCAAAGTTTCAACTAGATTTACTATTAGAGGTGAAATATTGTAATGGTTGAGTGAGCCAGATGTGGAAAATCTCCACTTTTTCATACTTTTATGGTTTTAAATGTAAACCCTTAAAGGACCATTGTCTCTTTGGGGGACAAATGGGATTTTGAGCATGTACCTATGGCTAAACTACTTTGTGTGATTTTTTGAAACTTTTATTGAAGGTGGGGAATTCAAAGATCTATGTGGGCATCTATTTTTCTTCATTCGAGCATTTTTTGAAGAAGTTATGCAAGAATTTATCGAAACTAGGGGGAGGAGGGGCAATTTGGGCAGCCCAAAAACTTCTTTAAAAATTGCACTTTTCAAAAATAAAAATTTGGAATTGGTTCTTTAGACTATTTTATACGTGGGGATGTTCAAATCATTCAATTTTTATCAATGAGATGAAAATTATGAGGAGTTTTTGTTGGTGGGCATTTACAAATCTTCTACTCTAAAATCAACTTTGAAGTCCTTTATTCTACTCAACTTACAATATTATGGAAAAATTTAAACCAAAGGAAATAGAATTAGTAGATTGCTTATCACAACATTATAACCATTGGGATTTTCATTTTTCATTTCAATACTTAAATTCTTAACAATTTAGTGTTTTGACTCATTCTCTACTTCTTTTTACTTACTATTTTTCCCCATGGGTTATATAGCTCTAATTGATTTGAAATTTCTCCCACACATACCTAACTTGATCCCCTACACGGAAAAAATAGAATGGAACTTTGGATAGAGCAACTTTTTTGTTATAAGAGTGGTCAAAGGCTTCTGAAATTTTAGGGCAGCATGAAAAAACCTTTTTTTTTCACTTTAGATGTAAATATCTCACTCTTCTCCATCTAGAATGAGCTGATTTTTTCCCGCAAGTATCTCTTCTAGTCTAGGAGAAGATTGTAATGTTGGACTTCTCAAAAACAAAATATAATATTCCTTTCTACTAAACCTCCTAGAAGTGGCAGTTTTTAGTGATTTTCACCCAAAAAAGGGCTTGATCCTTTAGGGTTTAAGGGATTAAGGAGGTGAGGATTAAAAACTTAAGGGGAAGGGTCAAGGATTTGGGGGGTTTACCCTTTAAAGGATGTTGTTGTATTGTGTACACTCTCATGTGTTGTATACTGATGGGGTATTTAAGTAGCACATGAATCCTATTGGAGTTGTAAATTTTAAGGCAATTCACAAACATACTACCAATCAAATAGGATTTTATAGAGAATTTTTGACATTTTTCATGAAGCCATTTCTTCATATACTAAATGATCCTTGTATGAATACAACCAACATTTTTTGTAGGCAACATTCTTTAGGCATTTATGGAGTTGAGAGGTTGAGGAAGGCACAGCTAAGGAGGTGATACTACAAAAAAAATGTGTCCATAGTAACTAAATAGCAACTCAACAACAACTAAAAAATCAAAAATTTGAATTATTGTTTAATCATTGTGGACATAAAACTCTACTAAACAAGGGGGATGGGGGTTAACCCCTAAAGGACCAAGCCCCCTTTTGGGGGACAAATGGATTTCAGGCATGTACCTATGGCTAAACTACTTTGCTTAATTTTTTGAAAATTGTATGGATGATGGGGAATTCAAAGATCTATGTGGACATCTAATTTTTTCTTCATTTTGACATTTATTGAAGAAGTTAAAAATGAATTTCTTGAAAACGGACGAGATCGGACAGCCCAAAAACTTCTTTAAAAATTGCATTCTTGAAACCACACCTACCCGCAAACAAACTTTTCATAACTTTCATCTCATCAATCAAAATTGAATGATTCAAAGCTCCCTATGTATATATAAGTCTAAAGAACCTATTTCATTTTTTTATTTTTTTTAAATGCAATTTTTAAAGAAGTTTTTGGATTGCCCTATTTTGCCCATTTTTGGAAATTCATTTTTAACTTCTTCAATACAAGTCAGAATGAAGAAAAGATTAGATGCCCACGTAGATATTTGAATTCCACACCTTCAATAAAAGTTTCAAAAAATCACAAAAAGCAAATTAGCTATAGGTACATGCCCAAAATCCATTTGTCCTGCAAGGGGACAATTGGTCCTTTAGGGGTTAACCTCTAAAGACACATGGCCTTTAATTTGTCAAAAGATGCACAAAATTGCCACCTCTATGGCAAAGAGTTAAAAAGTTTGAAAATCGGTCTTTTTGCATATCTAACCATAGGATCTTGTACTAGACTACTATAAGAATGTGTCATACAAAACTCAAGAACTTTGACCATACAGGTTGGAAGATATTTGCATTTAAAAAGTAAAAAACAACTTTTTTTGCACTTTGCATGACTAGATTGTTTAACTTTGAACTTTTTTAACCCTTTAAGGACCACGTGACCATATTTTGGTCACTAGGAGTAGTTTTTGGCCTGTAGGTTGAAATCGCTCAATAATTTGAACTTTGGTCTTGAAATACTCATGTGATCACAAGAATTTTGCATCCATCTAAATAATAATAATGCAATTGGGTATGTGAGTTGATAAATAATGGTGATTATACGGCATGGCTTCAAAATATGTATCCAATTTTTGTCAAAGATGGATCAAAGCAACAATACAATACATCAAGTATGCAAGAAGAATGTCAAATTTCAATTGCAAAATTCTAAAAAAGTTCAAATTGCTTAAGAAATACGCTTGTGTTATTTTCATGTACGATAGTAGTATAATTGTAGTATTTGAAAATCTACCAAAATTTTGTTGCCATTTTGGCTTTAAAATTTGTCATCATACATTTAAGGCCAATTCTTGATTGTTTTCACCAATTGGATTTTCCAGAATAATTATCAAATTTCTTGTAGAACTGTTTTAGGGTAGCAAAGAAAGTGGGTTTTTTGACCCTTTTGTCCACTTAGCTACACCTTGTGATTGCTATTTTTGTCTATTTTGTGTGAAACTAGTCTTGTTGGAAAGGTGGGAACACTAGAAGAAAACGTTGGTAAATTTGACTGGCAGCAAACAACTTACTGTCCTAAACGACTGCACAACAACAACAAAACAACTCTGGTCATGGCTGAAGTTGTAGCAATTGTAGTGCAGTTGTTTATTTGACTTGGGGAATGAGGTCTCTGATGTACATTTTGGGATGAACAATTTTGGGTCCATGATCAAATGAAATCTTTGCTGCTGTTAGAGCAATTTAACATCTTTGACTTAGAGTTGTATGTGAGTCGTATGAATAAACGACTCCTTCTTCTTTACTACTCAAGTAATACTATAAAACAACTATAAAACGACTCTTGATAGAATCAAATTAAATTATTAATAAAACTCAGATTTAGGCTGTCCCCGTTGCAGCTCCCAATACCATTCTTATTTTGGTTGGAAGATGTGCACATTAATGAGTGATTTCCTAGTTGTTCCATAGTCATTTATTAGTGCTAAAGTGCTACATCTAATTAGGGACTATTTTGATGCGGTTGTATTGTAGATGCAATGCGTTTTTTCTTCTCAATTGAACTATTTTGCCACTTGTGATACATTTTTGAAGCTTTTATCTTCAAATTTGGTCATGAAAACAACTAGATCATTGCCATTGCTATTCAACTACTTGGTTGTAAATTGACTTGATATCAACTACACAACAACTACAAGGCTAAGCTCCTACTTACATTGACTAAACAACAACTACAAGACTATACACCGACTACTAAGCGACTACAAACTGACTCAGTTACTCCTACAATTATTGTGTACTTGTTATGTAGTTGTTCTAGTCCAGTCGTTTATTGCTTGTTCTTCTTCTTCTTAACCCATTCTCTTGAGTTGTTTAAAATGTCTGGACTAGCTCATCTCATCAATGTTAGTAATGAGTGCATTACATAGAGTGCCAATAACCAAATGTTTACTAATACCTTGCACATGCTAATAAGTCCTCTTCGGCGGACAATTCAGTAGCACCTACCAGAGAATGTTTACAAAACAAGAAATGTCATGCTCTTCCTACTCCAATTCCAACCGACTATTTAAAAGGGGTGTATTTTGGCTAGCTTACTAAACTGTAGGTTTAGCGGAACTTTAATTGTATTTTAGATTTACATGAGTCATAGTGAGATCATTATAATATATTCCAAGCATGTGCTAGTTGTAGCTTAGTTGTATTTGAGTCATAAATTCAATTTTTATTGTTACTATTATTAACAATTAAAAAGCTACAATTAAAGCTTTTTGAAAGCATAAAATTGTATGTTTCATAATAATAATAATTTTTTTCATGATTTTTTTTAAAAATAGACAAAAATAAAAAAGATATAGTTTGTTTTAAAAAAGAAAATTAACACATTCAAATATTAGAAATTAGAATTTTAAAATTTGCAAAAAACTTGTTACAAATGCTTTATAATTTGGATTTTAGCATGGAAATAGTCCATTTTGAGATAAATAAGTGTTTTAGATACATTTTTAATGTTAAATTTGCCAAAAACAAATTATTTAAGTTTTAATAGCAATCACCTCTAAAATCAAGCTGTAGTTTTAGAGTCAGTTTAGACCCTTCATTTTGATGTTAGGGTTGGTAGTTTGTAAAGTGAAGATGCGACCGCCACTTTTGAGTTTAGGATTTAGCTCTGCAGATTTGGTGTGCTAGCTCCGTATTCTCCTGAGTTTGTTGACATTGTGCACCTGTCAAAGTTTGTTGGCTCTATATTCTTCTCATGTTTGTTTGCTCCATTGAGGTTTGTTTGCTCTGCAATTTTCTTAGGTTTGTTTGCTCCACGCTTTTCTTAAGTTTACGCACTCCGCGCTCTTCTTAGGTTTGCTTGTACCCGGCACTTGTCAAAGTTTGTTGGCTCTGTGCTCTTTTCTAGATTTGTTGGTTCCGTGATCTTTGCAAGTTTGCTTGTTCCGCACACTTATTACGGTTTTTGGCTCCAAGCGATACCACATTGTAACTAAGTTTGATGTTTTGCTTTCATTGTCTATATGAAATTGTAAACGTGTGCACATGATGTTGAGTGGATACAAAAGATGATGTATTATAATATATGATTGCTAAATAAATAGTAGATGCACTATGAGTTTCTAATATACATGAAGCTTTTTGATCTGGTGTATACAATTGATATATACTTTGAAGTAATTGTGTATATTAATTATGGAGTAAGTAACGACTAGGTGACAACTAGGTGGCAACTCCTGGAATTCATGTGAAGTGTGATTGAACTCAGATGCTAGAAAGGTACGACTCTAGTAGGACTCAATGGCAAGTAAAATATGTTTGTAGCAAATATGATCTTATTATTCCGTAACTCAGTAACTAGTACAATTGCACAAATCTCTTATTACTCAGTGTTCACTGTATTACTACTATGCCATGAATTTGTGACTACAAAATCACTTTTGCAATAACTACTTGTCCAATGAATTATGACTTTGTTGTTACTCAGTGGCCAATAAAATGTGGCTCTAGTATGACTCAGTGGCCACTGAGGTAGTACTATAGCATGATCCATTGATCATCACTATATGACTTTGCAGTATCTAATTAACAACTAAACTATGATAGCACTATGACTATGCCATGACTTTGTAGACACTAGATTATCACTATGTCATGATTGAACAAGAATTACTATATGACTATATGATGATTAGGTAACCACTAAATTACGACTCAACTACGATTCAACCACGACTCAACTATGATTCAATTACAACTCAAACACAACTCAACCACAACTCAACCACAACTCAACCACAACTCAACCACAACTCAACCACAACTCAACCACGATTCAACCACGACTCAACCACGACTCAACCACAACTCAACCACAACTCAACCACAACTCAACCACAACTCAATGGCCTCTCAATTATAACTCAACCACAACTTAATAACAACTATAGAATTACACTAATACAACTCAAAGTACTCCCATAAATGACTTACACAACTAAAATTTGACCAACCCACAACTCAACTATAACTATCATTAGAATGATCATTTGAACATTTTGTAACTTAGGGACAAAATAATTGTTAATAAATGTCCATAAAGTTGCTCTCAGCAAACAGGAATAGAACAACTGGAAGAAAGTGGGCCCTACCACGAGTTGTATTGCGATTGTAACCGTACCCCTGAATAGTCATATGTGAGTAGAGAATCTAGTACTTATTTGGGCACTTATTTGATAACCCACCAGAAAAAAAATCTAATAGAGAGAAGTTAATATCGTGTCAATTGTGTGAGACGGATGAGAACTATTGTATTGCTGGAATGGTCCTAAACAACAGGTTTTCCAGAATTGGGACATGACTGCACAGTTGTATAGTCGTAAAAGAGTCATTTGTATCCTATACAACTCAAAAATGAGTTGTTTATAGAGTCTTATTTTGCACATTTTCTTCTAGTAGAAACCCTTCTTTCTAGAAATGTAAGGCTCTTCTCAATCAAAGCTTGCATGAAAGGTTAACATTAAAAACTAAACAAGAATGAAACACAAGAGATTTTTTGCATATGGCTCACTCAATCATTATAATTTTTCACCTCTAACAGTAGATCTAGCTGAATTTTTGGTGCTTTACCGTAAACAAGGTGTACTTCCCATTTGTATGGTTGAATTATTGAAAATGGGTCCAAATTTGAGTCAATTCCAAATCTAAGCTTACAACCCTTGTTTTCAGAGGATTTTGTGAAAATGGGTGTGGTTGTTAAAGGGTTAACTTATAATTTTTGCACCATAGAGTTTGGAATTCTATTTTTGCATGGTAGGAAGTTGAGTTGGTAACCTTAGAAAAAAAATTTAAAAAAAAATAATTAATTTTTATTCTTAAAAAAAAAAACATTAGGCAGAAGAAGGTCTAAGATTGAACAAAAACTTACATTGCTAATAACCTTGCAATGGAATTGAAATGCAATGACCCCAAAAATGAGATTGTTCTTGAAAGCAAACTTCACCCTCTCCAACAATTTGTTTTGAAAAAATGTTAAAATTGCATTCAAAAATGAAGTTTATAAGTTACTTTTTCAAGAAGATGCTTGAATTGCCCAAAAAACAAGATTGTTCATAACTTTCTCATAACTAGTATAATGGAATGAATCAAAGCTTCAGATGTAGACAATGATATAATTTATGAGAAAAAAATTAATTTTTCTTTTCAAGTTTTTATAAGATTTTTTTTTGCTGCCCGGAGTCCCCAAATTTGTGCTTATTTGGGCATAACTTTTGCTCCCTAGCATCAAATGGAATAAAAATTAAGTGCCCACGCAAATCTTTGAATTCCCCATCTTCAATAAAAGTTTCAAAAATCATGCAAAGTAGTTTGGCCATAGGTACATGCCCAAAATCTCATTTGTTCGTTGAACAAACAGTTGGTCCTTTAGGGGTTAACCCTTAAAGGACGGATGGATTACCGTGGCTTGCCCTGCCTGTAGCAGTCTACAGTGTTTTGCACATGGGCACCAGTGGTATTGCTTCAAAAAGTTGGAAAAGTCAACAGTGCATAGTGCCCTCATGAAAATTGCAAGAAGGGTAGCTTGGGAGCTAACACCATGTTTCTGAATCTTATCACAATTTGGGTTACAAAAAAAAAAAAAGCATCTCAAGACTTAACTTTTTGTCTTCCAAGATGGACCATGTGTTTATGGTCACTTTTGAAAACAAATCAGATAAAAATCGACAATTTTCTAAACCACAATACCTTTTTCCAGAGCCAGAGGACGTTTTTTTGTCCTCCTGAACGTTTAGGGGTTAAGGGAGCAAGGGGTAAAGGGGTTGAGGAGGCTAGGGTTAAGGGGTCATTGATGGGGAGGGGAGCAAGGACTTTGTGATAAATGCGAAAGCAGCAATGGAATCCACAACCATGGGTGAGAGATTAGGCTTTCCTCTCATGTTGCTATCAAGAGTAAGTTAGAGTGAAGTGCACACCCACTTCTTCATTCAAACTTTTTCTGTCACGCACTCCAATCCAGAGTTGCTACATTATCATATACAGTAGTCTACAACTACCCCTGCCCAATATTTAATTTTCCGTTTTAATTGAAGGATAACGGTTCTGCAAATGCCAAAATCACAAATACTCTACAGTATTCTTTTTCTCTCAGCTCGAAATAAACAGTTTCTCAAAAGGTCAGGCATCTAAATCTTTATTTCCCACCAACCATGTCCTTCGGGTTCGGTATACCATAATTAAAAGGCAAGGTTGGCACATCCTGTTCTTTTCTAATAACTTTTGAAGTGATTTAGATTTTAGAATAACAAGGTTTGGCAAATATCATAATCTTAAACATTATGTACCATTTGGGGGTACTCCATCTTTATCATAAAGCGTGGATTGTCATTCACGGAATATTCAAAATTCTTTATTAACTCCTAAAGGCCCAAGCCCCTTTTTTTTTTGTGAAAATCACTCAAAACTGTCACTTTTGGGGGAGTGAGGAGAAATGTTTTTTTTTTTTTTTTTTTTTTTTTTTGGAAATCCAACTGTAAGATCTTGCCCTAGACTATGGGAGGTACTTGTGGAAAAAAAATTTGCTCATTCTAGATGGTGAGGAGTGAGATATTCACATAAGAAGTGAAAACAAAAGCTTTTTTCATTGCTGCTTAGAAATTTCAGAAGCCTTTGACAGCTCCTATATCAAAAAAATTACTCTACGCAAAGTTGAGGTTTATTTTTCCCATGTAGAAGACTAAGTTAGGTAAATGTGGGAGAATTTTCAAATGAAACGGATGTGTGGATCATACTTTGTAAAATCTTGCAATGCCGTAAGGTCATGAAGTTTGCATATACACTAGGCAAAATTGGAGGATTTATGTAAAATTCAAAAACCCAAATTATTTTGATCCAAATAGTGAAACCCAAGGAATCTTAGTCTACTACAACTTGCAAAAAAACAAAGTCAAAAAACAAATACACAAAGAGCTCAAAAAAGTAAAGCAACAAGTTTTACAAGGGGGAAAAGGAATGGAGGTTTGGGAGTCCCATACCTACCCGCAAACTAAAACTTCTCATAATTTTCATCTCATCTATCAGAATTGAATGATTCAAAGATTCCCACGTTTATATAAATCTAAAGAACCAATTTTAGGTTTTTATTTTTAAAAAATACAACTTTGAATTTTTTTTGGGCTGCCCGCCATTGCCCATTTTCAGTTATTCATGCATAACTTCTTCAATAATTGTCAGAACAAAGAAAAAGTTAGATGCCCACGTAGATTTTTGAATTGCACACCTTCAATAAAAGTTTTAGAAAATCATGCAAAGTAGGTTAGCCATAGGTACCTGCCCTAAATCCCATTTGTCCCCCAAGAGGACAATGGGCCTTTAGGGGTTAACATCACAAGTTCAAAATTATCTTTTAAGTTTTGACTCCATATAATTAATTTTTAAAGAACCCTATAAGTTTATAATTCTCTATTAGATCTCTACTAGAGAAGGGAGGAGGGAGAGCAAAAGGCATCTAAAGGGAGGATGAAGAGTCAAATTAACCCCTAAAACACAATTGTGAGTCAATTTTTGGCAGTTGTTTTTGAAATTTGGAGACAAGGTGCACACAATAAACACTTTTGAGTGGAAAAAAAAAGAAGAAGCTCTAATTGGAAGCTGGAGTAAAAAGTTATGCTAACTAAAAGAATTTGGGCACCTTGGGCAATTTGGGCATCTTTGGAGAATTTTTTACTAAAACTCTCATCAACTTCTGAAACTTGGCATGTATGTAACTAATAAAATATGGTATATAATTGTCAAAAAAAAAAATTGAGCTCACAAATCACAATCTAAAAGGAGTCAAACTTTGTTAACTATGTCAAGGTGGTTTGAAGATAGAATAGTTTCTTCTAACTTCAAATCCTATTATCTTGCATTCCATAAATTCAAAGTTCTTGAAACCTTTTCCACAAATTTTGATTGTTTGCCTCTAACTTTTCACCATTCAGATTTCAAATAAAAGGCTTCTTCATTGCATAGGAAACCATGAAAAAATGACTAGTGTATTGTCAATTTGTTGAACCTCCTTGCATTGCTAGGTGATTTAGAATAAGCTAGATTCTATATTTAACACAATATCCATTAAAAGGGGAAAAACATGTGTACCATTTTGTATTTCACCTTAATCCAAAATAGCCACCTTAAACTAGATTCAAAGGTATCAAACTCAGTTAAGATTTTTTCCCTCTCAAATTCCTCCTCTCAAGTGAGGCCATGTGTACCAAAAAAAACGTTGGAGCTCAAATTCAAGTGACCACCCTAATCCTTTAAAAGTCCTACTTTGTAAGCTTTTTCCCCTTTTAATGAATATTGTGTTATTTGCTTCTAAAATTTTTCATGAGTGAACCTAACATCATGTACTTGTGAATAGTCAAAAAACTTGTTCTTTGTGGAGCATAAAATTTACTTTAGGAAGTCTCAAAGTTTGCTGACTTTATTTTACAAGAATGAAAAAGGTTGTTTTTCTTACTTCAAACATTATAACCATACAATCTACTCAATCAAATGGGCTGAATTTTTTCTCACACATTACCTTACTTGAATAACACACTTTTGCGGGATTAAAACTCAAAAATAAAATAAAAATAAAATAAAATAAATCATAAAATATGAGTTTTTTGGTCTTATTTTTCTCTGCAACACCCTTCGGGCTTTAGGGTTAAAAGACACATCACAAGAAGCGCGTGCAAGGCATACTTACATTTGATAAGATAAAAGCTAGTTTCCTGTTGGAAAAACTAGTTATCCAAAAACTCGCAAGGCGTACTTGCATTCGATAAGATAAAATCCAAAATTTTGATGAATAAAATTAGAAGTTACCAAAACTCACAACAAAGCCTACAACAATTAATGATAAAGAAAAAGGGTCCCTTAGGCATTTTAAGTTAACCTTGAAAGGACTTAGGATTTCTCTTTTTTTTGAGGATTTGTGAGGATTCATTTAAAACTTCCATACGGAATAATGTTTTGGAATTGATAAGTGAGTATGGTTGTACATTTCAAAATTAAGATTATATTTATATGGTTGTATTTACCACTTTTATCATCATATGCTGATAAATAATTCGAATCTTGTAACTCAAAATTCTTTCTCAAAAAGATTATCAGGAAAGTCAATATTGCTAATTTTGATGTGATGACTATGCGTAGGTATTCTTTGAATTGTTCTTTATTACTTTAGTTTACAAGCTCATTTTTTCAAGGACACTCTTGATCTAAAAATCAATTTATTAAAGCTTTGAAATACTTCTATTCCATAATTCCACAAAAGGACTAGTTCCAATAATGTTTGATCCAACCACTCAATAGTGTAGTTACTTTGCTAAGCTACTTCCAAAATAAATGATCATACTAAATGTGCTTTTGATTGCACAGAAAGAATGTTTGATAAACATCCATTGACCCAAACCAAAACAAGTTGGATGGACCTTTTTAGGGTTAAAAGCGTCATTCTTCAAGCTACTTAACCCCTAAAGGCCCATTGTCCCTTTGGGGGACAAATGGAAATTTGGGCATGTACCCATGGCTAAACTACTTTGCGTGATTTTTTGAAACTTTTATTAAAAGTGAGGAATTCAAAAATCTACGTGGGAATGTAAATTTTTCTTCATTTCGACATTTATTGAAGAAGTTAAAAATGAATAACTAAAAACAGGGGACTCAAGGCAGCCCAAAAACTTCTTTATAAATTGCGTTTTTTTCAAATAAAAATATGAAATAGGTTCTTTAGACTTATATAGATGCAAGGAGTTTTGAATCATTCAATTATGATAGATGAGATGAAAGTTATGAGAAGTTTTAGTTTGCGGGTAGGTGTGGTTTCGCTCTAAACCACACCTACCCACGAACTAAAACTTCTCATAACTTTCATCTCATTTATCAAAATTGAATGATTCAAAACTCCTTGCATCTATATAAGTCTAAAGAACTTATTTCAGATTTTTATTTGAAAAAAAAGCAATTTTTAAAAAAGTTTTTGGGTTGATTGGAGTTCCCGGTTTTTCAGTTATTCATTTTTAACTTCTTTAATAAATGTCGGAATGAAGAAAAATTTACATTCCCATGTAGATTTTTGAATTCCTCACCTTCAATAAAAGTATCAAAAAATCACGCAAAATAGTTTAGCCATAGGTACATGCCCAAATTTCCATTTGTCCCCCAAAAGGGCCCTTGGGCCTTTAGGGGTTAACAGCAAGTTTTTACACACAGTTTCCTACTTTTGCAAGTGGCCAAGTGCATTTTGTGCTAAAATTATTTTGCACATTGTATAGGTAGTTTTGGAAAGTATTTGAAATTTTTTACAACTATTGTTATTAATGTATTTAATGTTGTTTTCTTTTTTACCTTTGTAGCCTAGAATTACTATAGAGAGATCCTAATAATTGTCAAAAGAAAATTGGGTTTCTTCGATTGTACTAGACCAGGTGCATATAAATAAATTCAAAACACGAAATTTAGTGTAACGTTTTTCTACTATGGCTGCTCATTTCTATCAATGTTAGCTGCAAATAAGAAAAAGAAAATTTTCTTTTAGCTATTACTGTAGATCTTTACAAGGCCATACGTGTGTCTCCGGTCCTCAACATCTGCCTTTACTTATTGTAGTATTTTAAGTAACTTACTCTTATTAGGGAATTCTTACATCTACCTCACCCTTTTGCTAAGCCCATCACATTGCACCATGTTTAGGAGTTGCGTAACAAAAGAATGGCAAATTTCCTATTTATTGGATGATCATTTAACATTAATGACAAGATTTATTTACACTATAAGAAAATTATGGTTGAATTTATAAAAAGCTGACAAAGATTGTGACCTAATCTACAGTATCTTGTAGATTCGATCACAATCTTTGTCAGCTTTTTATAAATTTAACCATGATTTTTTCGTAGTGTTGTTTGTTTTCTTTATTCATTTTTCCCTTTCTTCTTGCTTATACTTATTTAACTTATATAATTTTGACTATATCTACTCTTCGAATAGGTGTGTGTGCCCTTATCATTAAATAATTATTCAAAAAAAATGAAAGCTGCCCTTCTTTCATTTTGGAACAAAATGTATTATGCCAAAAAAATAATGAGGACTTCATTTCCAAGTCCACATTTGAAGTTTGTTCTTGTTAGACCCAAATTTAGAGTTAAAGTCCCATTCTCTTGACACCATAACTTCCAAAATGTATTGCAATATATAACAAATAGTGCTTTTAGGTTGCCCCAAACTATATTTTGACCATGCTTGGATTTCAAATGGTTTACAATTTGAACATTGTTAATTGATTTTTTGGCAGCTTTGTAGTGGTTGCAAGGCCCTTTATAATTTTAAAAAAATGCAAGAAGTGATCGAAATTATTTTTATAGCAGTAGAAGAGTAAGATATGAGAATTAGTGTGGGGCAACCTAAATGCACTATTTGGTGTAGTTATTTTAAAGTGACTTAGAAGTTGGATCTTGGAAAAATACCTTCATTGTATGAGGGGCAAACAATCAACAATTTTCCCAAAAAAAACTCATCACTTCAAATGTTTATTGCAATCCTATATTTTGATTGATAACAATATCAACAAAATATACACACACACACACACACACACACACATATATATATATATATATATATATATATATATATATATATATATATATTGGAAATCCAACTGTAAGATCTTGCCCTAGACTATGGGAGGTACTTGTGGAAAAAAAATTTGCTCATTCTAGATGGTGAGGAGTGAGATATTCACATAAGAAGTGAAAACAAAAGCTTTTTTCATTGCTGCTTAGAAATTTCAGAAGCCTTTGACAGCTCCTATATCAAAAAAATTACTCTACGCAAAGTTGAGGTTTATTTTTCCCATGTAGAAGACTAAGTTAGGTAAATGTGGGAGAATTTTCAAATGAAACGGATGTGTGGATCATACTTTGTAAAATCTTGCAATGCCATAAGGTCATGAAATTTGCATATACACTAGGCAAAATTGGAGGATTTATGTAAAATTCAAAAACCCAAATTATTTTGATCCAAATAGTGAAACCCAAGGAATCTTAGTCTACTACAACTTGCAAAAAAGAAAGTAAAAAAAAAAAAACGCAAAGAGCTCAAAAAAGTAAAGCAACAAGTTTTACAAGGGGGAAAAGGAATGGAGGTTTGGGAGTCCCATACCTACCCGCAAACTAAAACTTCTCATAATTTTCATCTCATTTATCAAATTTGAATGATTCAAAGCTTCCCAAATACATAAAAAAATAACTAATACCAAATTTTTATTTAAAAAAGTTGTAATTTTTTTTGCTGCCCAATTCTCCCCTGTTTTTCAGTTATTCATGCATAACTTCTTCAATAATTGTCAGAATGAAGGAAAATTTAGATTCCCACGTAGATCTTATAATTCCCCATCTTCAAAAAAAGTTTCAAAAAATCATGCAAAGTAGTTTAGCCATAGGTACCTGCCCAAAATCCCATTTATCCTCCAAGGGGACAATGGGCCTTTAGGAGTTTAAAAAAACCTTTTAATAATTAAGGCTTAACAAAACATTGTGTTTACTACTTTTATTCCTTTCAAGCAAGTGGTATTTTCATGATTAAAAGAATGACGGACCTCTTGAATCTATAATTTTAACTTTAAATTTTCAATTTGCATGCTCCCAGTGGACCTTGAGATATGCAGTTGTTACTTTAATAATTCCACACATGTATCCTCAAAGTTTTATTACGTATTGGGTAAAAATTCTTTTCGATTAGGATAGTGTGGAGCGATAAGACTTTACTTTGAACCAATAGTTTCTCTAGAAATTCAATTGAACTTGGGGCTAGGGACATAAGGTCTTTACAAATGATAAGTCCAGATAGTCAACCCCATCACCAGGACTGTGGTACCAATCCTAATCATTTCCTACGTTACTCAATCTTAAGGGTCAGAACTCCAAAGTAACATTAAGGATAATAAAATACTTTGTCACTACGGTCCAAAGGGAAGAGGGTGATACATCTTGGTCTGCTAATAAAGTACCCTTCCACCTCAGCTAGTCAGCTACCCTTTCCTTTCAGTTACCTGCCAACTCTGTGACTCCGTTTACCCCCCTCCCCTTCCGGAAACGGACTTTCAAATTTTGAATGATGAATATATGTAAGGGCCACTTCACAATATGAGTTAAGGTAGGAGGTTCATGAATGGATCATCTAAGGGCTGCTACTGAATTTTGGGAGGTGAAACTTCTTGAAAAAAATTCAGTAAATTTTCCTTCAAAGAAAAGAGGAATTGGCATTTGACCCAAGTTATTTCATATTTTTTGGAGTTTTATGGAATTAGTTATAAAATTGTGAAGTTGAAATGGCACATGGCTCTAAAATGGATTACCTCCTCAAATGTACATTATTTGTACATTGTTGAAGCTTATGAAAAACAACATATACAATACCAATTAAGAAAGATAGGTAGAAATTTTATTATGTAGGAGAACTAGATACACTTCTTTCAATTTCAAAATACAATTATAGATGCAATAATGACTCAAATTTCAAGTTGTAAAGTGCATTAAGTAGTTAATGCATTCTTGTTTTAGGAAATATCAAGATAATAATTCAAAACTTGGACTAGTTTATTGCATTTTGAAATTCCAGGAATCAAGTTGTTTTTGCTAAATTTCAATTTCTAAATATCTTTCTTAATTGGTATTGTACAACAATAGTACATATGAGAAGGTGATCCATTTTAGAGCCTAAGCCAAATTAGAGCCTCCTACCTTAAGGCCACAAAAATTTGGGACCATCATACTACTAAAATCACAAGGACTTTTGTAACATCACATTTGCAACTTGGTAATATCACATTTCTAGACTTTGTGATATCACCAAATTACTAAAATCACATGGTCCTTTGTCATACAACACCTCAACCTCTGTAATACCAAATATCCAATATTTGTGAAATCATACTACTAAAATCATAGTAACCTATGTAATATCATAGCATGGTCTTTTTAACCCTTAAAGCCATGTCTTCCCTCGGGGGACAAATGGGATTTTGGGCAGGTACCTACAGCCTCAATTTTTGTCTTGATTTTTTGAAACTTTTTTTATTGATCGAAAAACATAATAGCTATTAGGGGGTATAATTTTTATTCCAATCTATGCTTGAAAGCAAAAGTTATGGAGATCGAGCAGCAAAAAA
The DNA here is from genome assembly GCA_963920765.1 of Ulota crispa. Taxonomy (NCBI): domain Eukaryota; kingdom Viridiplantae; phylum Streptophyta; class Bryopsida; order Orthotrichales; family Orthotrichaceae; genus Ulota; species Ulota crispa. The sequence goes on along the minus strand of OY987246.1, from coordinate 17,814,296 downwards.
AAGTTTGCAAAAACTTCAAAAAAAAATTCCTCATAGATAATAGTTTTTTCTACATTTGAAGCTTTGATTCATTCCATTTGGACTAGTTATGAGAAAGTTATGAATAATCTTGCTTTTTGGGCAATTCAAGCATCTTCTGGAAAAACCAACTTATAAACTTCATTTTTGAATGGAAGTTTAACATTTTTTCAAAAAATTGTTGGAAAGGGTGAACTTTGCTTGCTAGAACAATCTCATTATTGGGACTATTGTATTTCAATTCCATTGCAAGGTTATTAACAATTTAAGTTTTTGTTCAATCTCATACCTTCTTCTACCTAATGCTTTTTATAAGAATGAAAATCAAGTTTTTTATTTTTGATTTTTTTCTAAAAATTCTCAACTCAATTTTCCACAATATGAAAATAAATCTCAAATTGTTGAGGTGCAAAATTTTAAGTAAAAAAAAGTTCAAAGTCAAATAATCTAGTCATGCAAGGTGTAAAAAAGTTTATTTCTACACTTGTGATGCAAATATCTTGCAATCTATGTGGTCTAAGTTTTTGAATTTTTTTTGCACATTCTTATGCTAATCTAGTGCAAGATCCTACGGTTAGATATGCAAAAAGACCAATTTCAAACCTTTTTACTTTTTGCAATAGAAATGGCAATTTTGAGTGTCTTTTGACAAAATAAATATCCCAGAACTTGAGGGGTTAATATCACATCTCCATTCTTTGGGATATTATCACTTAAGATACAATTTGAAGACTCACAAATATTTTTATTTTACATTCTATCTTATATATGAAAATTTTAATGAAATTCTAATGATGAATGGGTAGCATAGCAAGTGCCAATTGCTAATTTTAGCCAAAATTTCAAATGATTCCAAGAACAACTCCAAGCATCCATTATAATATGAGTATAATTGAGGGCCAATTTTTGTATGTGTAAACTGTAAAGGCCTTAAGGTTAAAAAGGTGAGGTCATTGATGCAAAATTTTGAAAACTTCAAAAGGAATGTGATAAAAAAAAAGGATCAAGTATAGTCCCTGATATATTTTATTCCATCATACGGTGTTGAACATCTCAAAAGAATATTTTTTATTCTAATGATTGTACTTTGATGAAATATAACAATAGCCCCAAGGTCAAAATATTGGCTTCTCATTTTCGGAGAATTCAATTTGAGATATTGGATGTGTTTTAGATTTAGTTTTTTGAGTACAAAAAATGTTCTAATTTGGCTTTGACTTGTAGTGTAAAGCCCTTCAGGTTATTTCAAAGAACCAAATAATGAGACACAGTATTAGGAGTATTAAGGTAGGAGGCTCAAACTCCGTTGGGGCACTAAAATCGCTCACCTCTCTAAATGAATTCCATCCGTACATGCTTTATTCATAGCCTTTCGGAAATGTTCATTGGATGTATAATTAAGAGGTGGGTGGTTTTAGAGTCCTATGACCTTTCTGCTTCAAAATTTCATAACTAATTCCACATTGCTCTAAAAAATACAAAATAACTTAAGTTAGATGTCAATTCCTCTTGTCTTTCAAGGAAAATTTACTGAAAAATATTTCAAGAAGTTTCACCTCCCCAAAATTTAGTTTTAGCCCTTAGGTATTTGGTTTATGAGCCCCTTACCTTAGACATTGAAAATCAACCTCAACTCATAGTGTAAAGCTTTAGTAAGTAATTTCAATGCATAAATACACTTCTCTTTTTCATACATCTATATACTTTTATTCTTGTATCAGTTCTTTAAAAGTATTATAGTATTTCTCCAATTGTATTGCAAACATCCATGTTTAAAAAATATAAATAGGGACACTTCAGTTCAAAATCTGGGCTTCACTAAATCTCCTTCAACTATTGGAGGATTTACTTGTAGTGTCTAATGCAAAATCTCTTTGATCCAAGGGTTTAACCATTCTAAGAAAAATGACACTAGCGTCCACAAATGAATTGCGCAGGAAGGGATAAGTTTGAATGTCCACAGATCAGTTATAGATGAAGGGACACTTATCTAAAAGCAGATGATATTATTTGGTTTTATGATTTGTTTAATAAAAAAGACAGAGATTTTTAAAGCAATGCAATGTTTTTTTTTTGCAAATATACTTATTTCAAAAAGTACAAGCATGTTCCACATTGAGAACAAGCTGTTTTCCAGTTTTAAAAAAACCCCTTCAAAAAACTTCAAAAAGTAAACACAACTCAAAAGATCTTGAAAAGTCATTGGAGTTAAAACATAACAACATCGACTTGAAAGATTTTTTGTTTTTTGTTTTTTTTTGGTCAAAATCTCAATGATTTATTGCTGAAAATCTTCAATTCATACCTTTTTTTAGGAAAAAGTTTGGGTTTTTTCCTCTTCTATATTGATAATTACAAATGATTATAAGGATAGATCCAACCATGTGCGTATGATCTATGGTATATATAGCTTAATTTTTTTAGATCTAAATAGTCATCCTTATATTATTCATATAGGTTGCACTTTACAACAAATCTTCACATTATCGAAATTCAAGAGTACCCGTGATCCCTAAGAAAAACAAAGACCAGAAAAGGAGGAAAAGTACGGCAAATAATAAACATAAAAACATGGTAAGGTAGGAGGCTCATAAATGGAGCATCTAAGAGCTGAACTGAATTTTGGGTAGGTGAAACTTCTTGAAATGATTTTCAAAATTTTTTCCTTGAAAGACAAGAAGGATTGGCATCTAACTCAAGTTGTTTCATAGTTTTTGAAACTTTGTGGAATTTGTTATGAATATTTGAATTGGAAAGGCCATAGGGCTCTAAAATGGAGCACCTCCTCAAATGTACATGTCAAGTACATTGTTGAAGGGTTATGAAAAATTACATGTGCAAAAAGAGTACATTTGAGGAGGTGCTCCATTTTAGAACGTGCTCTAAAGTAGAGCCTACTCTAAATTAGAGCCTCCTACCTCAGCTTGTTCTAAGAGGGGCTTGTCTAATGCAGTCAACGATAGGGTTGTTAACCCCTAAAAGCCCAAGTGGTCCCTCGGGGGCAAGTGAGATTTGCATGTACATATAGCTAAACTACTTTGTGTGATTTTTTGAATTTATATGGAAGATGGGGAATTCAAAGATCTGCGTGGGCATCTAATTTTTCTTCATTTTGACATTTATTAAGAAATTATGCATGAATAACTGAAATGCAAGGGAGAATTGAGCAATTCAATTTTTTAATTTTTAATTTTGAAATTGGTTCTTTGGATTTTTATGTATGTAGGAAGCTTTGAATCATTATATTTCAATTGATGAGATGAAAGTTATGAGAAGTTCTAGTTTGCAAGTACATATGGGACTCCCAAACCTCCATTCTTTTTGCCCCTTGCAAATTTTGGTGCTTTACTTTTTTGAGCAATTTGTGTATTTGTTTTTTTGACTATTTTTCCAAGTTATAGTATATGAAGATTCCTTGATTTTCACCATTTGGATCACAATAATTCAAATTTCTAAATTTTACATAAATCCTCCAATTTTGCATAGTGTATATGCAAATTTCATGACTTTACAGCATTGCAAGATTTTACAAAATACAATTCACACCTCCAAAGTTCTCCTACACTTACCTAACTTGGTTGTTTACATGAAAAAAAAACCTCAACTTTGCGTAGAGCAATTTATTTGATATAGCAACTGTCAAAGGCTTCTAAATTTTTTGGGCAGCAAGGATATATATATATATATATATATATATATATATATATATATATATATATATATATATATATATATATATATAACTTAAGATGTCAATATCTCACTCCTTTACATTTAGGATGAGTTGATTTTTTTCACACAAGTACCTCCTATAGTGTAGGGCAAGATCCTATGATTGGATTTCCAAAAAAAATGTTTTTTCTACCTTTCTACTCATTCCCCAAAAGTGACAGTTTTCAGTGAGTTTTCACAAGAAAAAAGGGCTTGGGTATTTAGGGATTAAAAAGGTTTCCAAAATAGGCGATGATATGGTGGTTTTATCAATATTTTATAACAATTTGCTACAAATTAAAACTAAACATTTTCAAAGAAAATCCAAAGTGGGGAATTCCATATTTAAAAAAAGTTAATTTTTGGGATTTGGTGAAGCTGCAGTTCACTTACGGTAACTTCTGACAATCAACAATGTCAAACTAGTCCTAATTTAATTTACCAACGCCCTGCCAGTATGGTTAATTACTTGACTTGAATGCAAATGAAGGATATCTGTTTATTTTATGCGAAACATCCTTAAATCCATCTGACACACTCTTAACAACATATAATAACGTTTGTGGGGTACAGAGTCCACAATTTATTACGGGAATTAAGAATAAACCAGTCAGGACCTGCCACGGAGGTAAAGAGAGTGAAACAGAATTCTGTGCTTGGACGATTCTCATTGGCTGCTATCTTTGGAAGATTTGTCAGCCGTGATCAGAAAATGAATATCTAATTCTTATGGGAATTCTCTACCCCAGTGACCCCAGATGTGGTTTTCAGATTTAACCCTTTTAGGACCGTGGTTGGTTTGGGGGTGGGCAATCCTTTGTATGGCCATTTGGGGGAAATTTTCAAACTTTTGAATAAAGATGTTTACGACAAATCTGACCGTACAAATGGAAGTATCTTGCAAGGTTTAGTGTTATGCATCATGAATTATGCTCACTCTTTAGTTGTTATGGTCATCTTTTTGCATTTACTGATGTATTTTCAGTCAGTACTCTTTTAGTTTTTTCAACCCTCTAGCCACATGCCACCTCAAATTGGCCTGATTATTTTCCTAAACTCTTCACTTTCCAATTTTTCAGACTTGTCCCCTTTGCCACGTCATCAAATTCCTTGACATGCTCTCTCCACAAATTGAAAAGAGTCAAAATCGACCACAAACAGGTCAACCGGTCCTTAAAGGGTTAACCCCTAAAGGACCAAGCAAAGTTTTCACCAAAAACTCTTTAAAATTGCCATTTTTAGAGCATCAACCAAATTTGAATACAAAAATATTTTTATGCATATGTGACCGTAGGATCTTGTAGAAGAATGGTTTTAGAAGATGTGAAAAAAAATTTCAGAGTTTTCCACCTCGTGGATTGGAAGTTAGAATGGTTTGAATATTCAAACACGTCTTGTAAAAAACTGGGCAGCTACCCTTCAAAAGGTGAAATTCCTAAGGAAAAAAGACCATGTGGGTGGTGCTTCTCTAAATTCCTTATTCCACCTAAGTAAAGTACATGTCAAGAAAGTTTCAAATCATTTGAAGTTGTATAATATATGGAAAAAAATGAGCAAGTAAAAAGAAGTAGAGAATGATTCAAAACACTAAATTGTTAAGAACTTAATTATGGAAATGAAAAATGCCAATCCCAATGGTCATAATGTTGTCATAAACAACATTCGTCCTTTGGATTTGTTTTTTTTCCAAAATGTTAAAAATTGAGTACAATAAAGGACTTCAAAATTTATTTTGGAGTAGAGAATCCATAACTGCCCGCAAACAAAAAATCCTCATACCTTTCATCTCGTTGACCAAACGGAATGATTGGAAGTTTCCTACATTCACATAAATCTCCTTAACCAATTTAAAATTTTTGTTTTTGAAAAAAGTGATTTTCAAAAATTTGCCCAAGCTGCCCGTCGAATGTAAAAAACAACATATTAGGTCATAACTTTTTACTCATAATTCCAAATGTCATGAAATTTAGTGCATATGAAAGATAAACCTTGTCCCCACATTCTATTAAAATTTCAGCCTAAAACATGAGAAACTCCAATCACAGGTACCTGCCCAAAATCTCTGTGTTGTTAAAAAAGGGATCTAGTCCTTTAGGGGTTAACCCAAGTGGCTAAAAACACTGGTATTATCTGTACTTGTATTTTCATTTTATTCGGCTAACAAAGAGTTTTAGTAAAGGCTTTGCGCAATTTAGCCACATTATTAGTTAACATTGCTATGATGGGGTGAAAAATACATGCTTATTTTGTCATTCTAGTTTTTGGTCAATTTTTTAGAAAACCTTGAGAACATGCAGCTTTGCTTCAATTCTTGAGCATTGGAAAAAATTTATAGTCTACTTTGTCCTTCATAAACAAATCTTGAACTTTTATGCTTTTGCAAAAGTTCACAAATGACTCAAAGACTTGTGGGTTTCCACTACACAAAACCTTGAGCACGTGGAAAAACTAAACCAAAGCTACTTGTTTCTATATTTTTCTCAAAAACTGGTCAAAAATTGGAGTGACAAAGTGAAGGAATGTGGAGAGCCAATTTAGTGAGTGATGCCACACTGGCCTTAGGATGAACTATCTCAAGACCATGCTCGATGTTTTGTTGTATATTGTTAACTGCTACTAACTCAATTATCTCATCATTACAATACTGCATATTACTCAAACCTAATTGTGGACCCCAAAGGAGAAGCTCTAATATTCACCTAGCATTACACATTGTCTTTTAGAGAGTACCACCAAAATGTTCAATTTGAATTTTTGAATTCATATTTGGATTTAGAGACAGTGATTTTTCTACAGTCACAAAAATAGACAAAATTGACAAAAGTCAAAGTAGGGACATATTTTTGTTTTTATCATTGTAACTAAAATATTAAAATTTTCCACCAAGAGCTCATAAATGTGTTTAATCAATATATCAAACCACAACATTGTACAAACACGGGACCTACAAACAAATTTGCAATCGTCATGGATTTGAGAAAGCCAAAACAACATCTCTATTGTATCTTAACCTATTCAACTTGTACACTTAGAGGACATTTTATTTTTGTTCACTTTATATATGGTAAGCTACCTAAATACTACTTGCAACATCATTAGATACTATAAGTGAATAATTATTGTGGTTCACAAATATTGTGCTTCATATTAATTTTGTTTGTTGTAGCAAATCATCATGACAAGCAAGACCATAAACATTCTAGCTTGCAACACTAGGTAGCTTAAATGTGCTTTTAAACTACTTTAAAAATAATATAATTTTGAGTTTTTTTGAACTCACATTGATCTACAAAAGATGAGAACTAGAAAATAATGCTTGTCAAAAATAATGTGGTCCCTAGCATATGGTGATTTTGACTTACCACAATTAGGTATTATTATTCCAAAGCTAGATTGAGTGCATATTTGGCAAAAAAAATCAGAAGTGCATATCCAAAAAGCAAGTTCTAAAACTTAGTATTCACTACATCACATGGCTGGCGTTTTTTTTGCAAGTTCAAAAAAGATTGGTTACAACTCAAGATAAATGTAAAGTAAATTGTAATTAATCAATGTATGTGAGCATTAAAACTATTTAGTTATATTGAGAAATTTGTATATGAATGACCAAATTCATCATCTACGTAATTTAATTTGATATCAAATTATGACATCACACATTAAAAAGACATTAGAATGGGATATTTTGACATGTAATTTGAATGAAAAGCAGATATCCAATGAAAAGTGTTCAGCTCTAATCTTTGGAACATTTGACATTAGGACCAGTTTTTTTTTTGGGCCTCATGAGGCCACCTTGTCAGAAATTGAACCAATATGCCTCTCTCCCTCTCAAAATTCTCCATTCTTGGGAGGGCATGTGACATGTGATAGGTGAAATAAAAAAATATTAATTAGGACATACATGTAAAAAATTCACCAATTGGATTTGACCTTTCTAATTTACCAATTACTTTTGACCTCCTCACAATTTTCCATGTAATATTCAAATGTACGTCATATTTGGAATTCACCTATGTTAAGATGTTTGTTTTTTAAGCATCAAAATCTAGAGCTTTCTGATTTCTTTTAAGGACATAAGCAAAATTTTCTCTATTTTACATGAGCTTACACCTGCAGAAACACAATCATTCTCTCCTTTCATTTTTCTTATAACATGATTAACTAGTGTCGGGGGTACTTCTGCATCCCCTCAAATAATAAGCGCTTAACCCCTAAACTCTTTCGTGTTTAGAGGCCCAAAACTGCTTCAAAATACTAGTCCCCAAACTGGGGTCAAAATCTTCACTGAAACTTATTTTTTAACAAATTCAATCATAAGATTTTTTGGTTGACTTGTACAAGTACATTGTCCCAAAATTTTAGAATGAATATCTCCATCAATTGCAAGATCAATGTGCCTAAATTTTAAAACGTAAGCTTTTCTAGTTTTTCGAAAAGGTGAAATATTGTTTTTCAAACTTTTTAGAGAAAAACTCGTATGTTGTATTCCTTGTGCAATTTTGGCAATATGTTGGAAAATGAGTTGATAGCATCTATAAAAAAACTTGACCAAAAAAAATTTTGGATTCATTTTTACAAAAATTGTAAAGTGAAAGGTATTGATGAATGAAAGATATAACTAATATGCTAATAAGTTTTGGAAGAATTTGAAAATTGTTAATCTCAATGGTGAGAATGCTCTAACAAAAAATTCATAACTTTAATTTTCATTTTCATTTGAAAATTTTCAAAATTGAGAGTAAAAGATAACTTTATATGCTTTTTCTACCCTCTTCCTACCTACATTGCCCGCAAAATAAAATTCCTTTTAACTCTTACCTCATTATTTGGAATTGAGTGATTCAACTTTTTTTGAGTAGGTATCAATTTATAAAATTTTATAAAAATTAAAAATAAAAATTTAAAATATATTTTTTGCTACCCGGTTTGACATTGAAATTGAAAAAACCTTATAATTTTTGCATTACTTATTCAAATGACATGAAATAAAACTTCACATGTAAATTGTGATGAGTGATATCCATCCTAAAAATTTCATGAAAAAATTCCAAATTATGAAATCAATAGAACCTGCCCAAGTTCTCATAAAGCCCAAAGTGGGCTCCTTGGGCCTGTAGGGGTTAACAATTATAAAACGTATGGCTGTTCCCAACATTTTTGACTCTTTGAATGATGTTAGCAAAGCTGAGTTAGGATCTCTTAGGTGTCTCGAGAGAGGGGACAATTCCCAACTTTAAGGATTTTTATAATAATTTTAGCACTGCAAAAAGCTATCTTTGGTAGACTAATCTATTTTACATCCATGGACATGGCTCCCCTATGCAAAATATGGATGAAAACTAAAAAGAATAGGTAAGAAAATATTCATCTCAAAACTGTGGATCAATTAACCCCTCAAGCACTAAGCTCAAATTTTCACCAAAACCGCTCAGAAATTGCCATTTCTAGTACATGTACCAAATTTTAGAAAAAAACTTTTTTCAATAAATGTAACAATAAGATCTTGTACTAAACTAGTATAAAAAGTTGTGAAAGAAAAATTCATGAGTTTTCACCATGTAAATTGTTAGATATATGAGTTTGAATTGACAAAGAGCCATTTTTTATCTTTGCAAAAATCTAGGCACTTGCACTTCACAAGGTCATATTTGTATGAAAAAAACTTCAAAATTGTTGTAATTTTTTGGACTTGTTCTTTGAAGCAAGTTGGGTACACACTTGAAAATTTTCAAATCATTTGGAATTGTACAACACATGGACAAAAATAGTAAGTAAAAAGAAGTAGAGAATGATTCAAACCACTAAATTGTTAAGAAATTAAATATGGAAATGAAAAATTCCAATCCCACTAGTTATAATGTTGTGATAAACAATCTACATCTTTTGATCTTGTTTTTCTCTAAAATATTGAAAATTGAGGAAATTAATGGACTTCAAAGTTTATTTTAGAGTAGAGAACCCATAACTGCCTGCAAACAAAATCTCCTCATAATTTTCATCTCATTGATCAAAATGGAATGATTCAAAGCTTCCCATCTGTATATAAATCTAAAGAACCAATTTCAAAAAACAAAATTCAAAAAATGTAGTTTTTAAAGAAGTTTTTTGGTTGCCTACCAAGCAAAGAAAACTACATATCATGCAATAAATTTTGAACCATGAAGTGAAAAGTTATGAAAATTGTTGGGCCTTAAAGCTACTCCTTGGACACAGCACGTGTGAAAATTTTAAAGAAAAAAATGAAAATCCCATTGGTAGTGAGTTGCCCAAAATTGCTATGTTGCCAAAAATGGGTGTTCAATGCTTTAGGGGGTAAAGCAACCTCATCCACTAAGAAAAGGAGAACATAATACCAAAGATTCTCTCAATTTTCTTTTGTATCACTATTGAGCAACAAATTGCACATTAATAAAAGAGAAAATTTCATGGATACCCCTTACGTTTACAATATTTTCATAGGTACCCCTGCTTTTTCAGAAATATCACAAATACCCTTGGACCAAAACAATTTAGGCATTTGTTTTGTTGTGCATGTCACTTCCTTCTCCCTTTGTGGGCACACTACTTCTTTCTTGTTATACATGCGCACAAAAAAAGAAGGGAAGTGATATGCACAACAAAACAAAGACCTAAATTTTTTAGTCCAAGGGTATTTATGATATTTATGAAAAAGCAGGAATATCTATGAAAATATTGCTAACTTCAGGGTATCCATGAAATTTTTCCCAAAATAAAACCATAGCAATGCTACAAAACTTTACAATCAATTCTTCGTAAGTCTGGTAGTCACAAGAAAAACACAAAAAGACATACGCTCAAACACAACTACTACAAATGAAAGAGAACACCTAAAATAGACATACCCGTCACCATCTATTCAATAATTCTGCCCCTCTACCAAAATAAATTTACATTTGAAAAATGTACACCACAAGTACATGAGGATAGAATTGAGTACTCGAGGGCGATGGGTAAGTTTTACCTCATGTGGACATGAAGCCCAGAGAGTGGCAGAGTGGATACATTAAGGGGGCAGTGTACCACCTTCATGCACCTGTAAATGTAAAAAAGTAGGGAAACTAATTCACACATTTAATAGTTTTGTCTCTTTTAATTCCGTTTTAGTTTTAAGTGTTGTTCTGCATTTAATTGTTTTGCCCCTTTGGATTTTTGGTTTTTTTTTTTTAAAGGACAAATAATGGAGGGGGACTGACTGACTATTGTTGTGTCATGGCCACTGTAGATCTCTTTGTCTGCTCAGATTCATGACTGTCTCTGGCAGGTAAGGCAGCAGCCTCCGTTGAGGTTTTTGAACTTTGAAGACGACCTCAGGCTCAGGGGCGCTCGCGGGAGAAGAGAGAGCCTGGACCCTGGGGCGGCTGTAGGCAAGGCCAGGCAAAGGCAAGGCAAAAGCAAGGGCAAAGGCAAGGAAAACGCAAGGGCCAGGCTATCTCCCTTTGTGAAACGCCTGGCCTGCCAGCCTGTGCCATAGCCGCGAGCTCTTTCCTGCTTCAATTACGTAGCAGTAGTAGTACTTCACCACTTCTCTTTCAAATTGATTTCGTTTTCGTACCAGCAACATTTCCTCTCGCATTTGCTCTCGCGACTTACCTTCAGCTCCTTGTTGCTGAAGTTGTAGTCCGGGCCGGAGTCACGGCTCTTGGTTCCAGTCGATTGCTCGTTTCGGAAATGCAGGGAGAGCGTGGTGAAGCGTGACGACGGCTATCACAAGAACGCCGAGGTCTGTATGTGTTTCTATCGTTTCCAGCATTTGCAACAGTCTTTTCAGCATTTTTAAACGTTTGTGGCGTTTTCAGCCTTTTTAGCAGTATTTGCAACCTTTTTAACGTTTGTAACGTTTCCAGCATTTTTAGGATTTTCAGTATTTGTAGCCTTTTCAGAGTTTTCAGCGTTTCCAGCATATTCAACAGTATTTTGAGCCTTTTGGACGTTTCCAGCGTTTCCAGCATTTTCAACAGTATTTTCAGCCTTTTCAAATATTTCTTGCGTTTCCAGCATTTTTAGCAGATTATTCAGCCTTTTCAACCGTTTCTTGCGTTTCCAGCATTTGCAACAGTATTTTCAGCCTTTTCAACGTTTCTAGCGTTTCCAGCATTTTTAGGATGTTCAGCGTTTCCAGCGTTTCCAGCATTTTCAACATTTTCGGCATTTCCAGCATTTGTAGCTTTCTTAGAATTTTCAGCGTTTCCAGCATTTTCAAGATTTTTAGCATTTCCCGCGTTTTCAGTGTTTTCAGTATTTTCAGCATGTCCAGCATTTGTAGCTTTTTCAGAGTTTTCAGCGTTTCTAGCATATGTAGCCTATTTAGAGTTCTCAGCGTTTCCAGCATTTTTAACAGCATTTATATATTTTTTTCAGTGTTTATCAGCGTTTCCAGCATTTTCAAGATTTTCAGTGTTTCCCGCGGTTTCAGTGTTTTCAGCGTTTTCAGCGTTTTTCAGTGTTTTTAATATTCTCAGCATTTAGAGCGTTAAGAGCGACTCGGTTGTATGTTCGTATTTGTGGAATGGATCAAGTGATCGGTGCAATATAAAGAGCTGTACTTACACGTAAGCTTGGTTTTGGTTTACGTCTTTCAGTGATGAACCGCGGCTCTTCTTGTTGTCACTCTAAGTTTGATGTGCACAATTTGAGGTAGTGAAGAGAGTTCGCTTCTGATGTAACCACGACGATTGGTTACGCCTTGGCTGATTTTCAGCTTTGACGTAGTTTACATGTGAGCGATTCAGAACGTCCTTTTCATTCGCAGTTTTCAAAATGTTTAGCCGAGATACCGCTCATTTTCTTGAATCGTGCTCTTCCCGCTCTTTTGTTGTCAGTGTACTTGCTCCCGGGATTGGTTCCTTTTGGTTGTCTTTACATGATCAGTGTAGCGAGAATAAGCGTGTTCTTTGCAAGGAACAGAAGTGACTCTCTGTTGAAAGAATAAGAGTGCTGTAGTTTATGGGTTTTTCTTTACCGTGAGCAGTAGATCCTGTGATGCTGTTTGAGGAGTCTTTATCTGCTTGATTAGTTCTTTTTTAATTAATAGTTTTATATGTTTCATGTTCTTAGCAGCGAATATTTATTTGCAAGTTATCCGAGATGAGGTCGGTGCTGATATTACGAGGTTCTGATGTTTTGCAGTGCACCGTGTTCAGTGACTGCGAAGTTAATCGAAGTGAGGTTTGTACAAGTCAATGCCAGGCTCTGGAGTCATAAGTCAGAGGATTATAAAATTTCGAAATGAACCAGAATCACGTTGTTACTGATCATGTGACTGGCATCGTTTCTGAACTGATAGTGCCACCGCTCTTCTCCGCGTGATGCCGTAATTTGGAAGGAGAATTGGTCAAGTTTAAAGTATGGGGAACCCGTCGTCTGGTTGCACTGCTGTTCAAATGCCCATGTCTGTATCGAAGAGACGGCATAGGCAGTCGCTCTCACTTCAGCTTGAACAGCTGGGAAGCAGCAATTTGTGCGAGAGTAAGAAATCCGGAAGTGCACTTAGCAGTCCTAAGGTGACCGAGGAGAAGTCTATCGCGTCGTTTCTTGGCAGTAAGCAAGTTACTAGAAGACCATCATCGTCTCTCTGTGGTACCGAGGAGTATTTGAAAGGAATTGAGCTACATGGAGGGGCGTCGTCTGACAGGAAACCATCAAGCTTCATTCCCTTCCGAGGTTGTTATTCTCTCACTTGGGAACTTTAGACTAATTATCGTTACTTTCTTGAGGCATAGGTTTATGAAATGGAGGATGTGGTCCGTTCCTTTTCTGGCTTTTTTTTGAAACTGTTACCGTCGTACGTACCACGCTTGAAGTATGGTAGAAGTTGGTGCACAAACTTGCAGGACATAGGAGGATAGGGTCTGGAAGCACAGTCACACCTTGCAAATCGCTGGAGTCATCATTCAGGAAGGAGAAAACTTCGGAGTCACCGAGGGAGAAAGGAGGAAGTTTATCGTTCAGGAAAGACAGGTCTGCGGTTGCAAAGATTGCTGCCTCGCTTTTCCACTCTCCCACAAAAATCGAGCGATCCATGTCCATGTCAAGAGTGACGCAGAAAGCCATTCAGGCTGAAGAAGTGGTGTCTTTGAGACAACAATTTCAAACGTCAACAGATGATGGATCCCAACCTCCAGCTTTGTGTGGAAGCAAAGAGAGTGGCCTTCATATTTCCGCTCAGGAAATCGAAGGTACAAGGACGCTGCAGACTTCTTCTGTTTAATCTTCTAGAAATCCTTGTAGACTTTTGTAGGTTTCTGATCAGGTTGATTTATCGGCAGTAGGGAAGAATATCGATGCAGGAATAAGATATGGAACAACATGATGTCGGCGCAATGGAGATTCCCACTGTATGTTCTCTGTAGAAAATGTAGCAGTGGTGCGTATTCCAAGGGGTAGTGTCTCCTGAACAGCACTCATGCTTACACAATACATATTCAATCCGCCGCCATAACCACCCTGCCCCACTTTTCCTAATTTTTGTCGTTTTCCTGTGTGTTCTCAGCTCGGCCGCTGATCTCGAGATCGTCATCACTGCGGCATGAATGTGTTTTCGACTCCTCAAATTTGGTGAAGGATGACGGAGGTGAAGAACAATTGCCGTCAACTATACCGAATGATCCTTCGTTGTGCACAGCAGATCCTTTGCTATTACTCCCTGACCATGATTCGCAAGAGTTCAAAAATGCACCTGAAACTGAACCCAGTAACATGAAAAAGGCGTCACTGAGAGGTTCTTCATTCAGCGAGCTGCAGCAGATTTCATGCAGCGAGCTCAATTCTTACGGTTGGACGAAGACAAAAGAGCCGATTCTTCTATCCTCAACTGCGAAAACAATATGTTCTTCACTTGAAATTAACTCCACCCGATGTGCGGATGCAACTTCTGAAGCAACATTGTCACCCACCATTGGTTCATCTTCAGTAGGCTCACTGAGCTCACGTATGGAAACCGACTCTGCGGAAGAAAATGTAGGGGCGAAGATTCATGCAGTGGACGACCTCCCTACCATTCACTATGCTACCGATAAAGTCACAGAAGAAGAACTCACAGAGGCTGCCGTTCGGTCGAGCCTAATGAGTGAGGACTATCTCAATAGTACTCATTTTTTCTCATCAGAAGACTCTCAGGAGAATTTACTGAAGTCGGATGGGCATACCCACGCAGCCTCACCTGATTTAAGCATTGAAACTGGTCTGATGATGACCTGTGACTCTGACGCTTCTCTAACCAAGTGCATGAGTTTCGAGCTTGTTGCAAGAGACAAATCTAAAGCCGAAGCTGAAGTTGATCGGAAGTCGAGGGTTCGTAAGCGACGACGAAGTTTGTCAGCATCAGGGATTGGAGCTATCTTGCTTAAAGTTGTTAGAGTGTCAGATTCTGGACCCGTGCTGACGAGAAGATTGCCTAAAGTCGGACCGGACGTGATTTCTGGGGCGGATGCGTTACGAGCTAGGGAGTACGTGCTTCAGAAAACAGCACAAATTTCTATGAGCCCAACTCTGGAGTCATCCTCGCCAGTTTCTGCTCCTGCTGCCTGTCAGTGCGAATCCAAGGACGTGGTATGAGCCATTTATCTCTTTTTGGTGTTAGCAGGTTTCATGCATGTGTTGGCTTCCAATTGCCCTTGCCTTCTATGATTTGCCAGTGACTCCATTTCTTATTTACCTCTTCTTTTTGTATCTTCAAGGAAACTTTGTTATTCTAGAAACTAACAGAATTTCTATATTTTCTTTGTGTTTTCTCTTGATGATCGCTTAGGTTAAGTCAACATCCTCCAAGTCTGAGCCTGACTCTAAAGGTGATGTTGTTGAGCTTGAGCAACATCCGAAAGTTGATCTTGAAGGTGTTGAGAGCACAGGTGGGGTTTTACAACATTCCCTTATTTAGCTCTTTTCATTGCGAGGAAGATAAGAGTGCTGTATGAGCTTCAACTGACGAACTTGGCCTTTGGCATGGTGGTCTTGCAGGCTGTAGTGTAGATGGTACCTGTGAAACTCGACAACGAAACCAACAAACCACACCGGAGATGGTTCCAAGAAATCTTCCCAACCTGGCAGATACAAACTCCGGAAGTGCTTGTACACATGAAGAGATGACCCCTGCTGTGGTAGAAGTCGAGGGCTGCTTCCAAGAAAGAGTAGAGCGGGTGGACTCTACTTTGCAACGAACTACTCCGGATGATAAATCTGAAAGCCAAAATAATGCTCCTTTGAACGGAAGTGCAAACACACCAGCAGTAGCAAATGCTGATGAAAGACGTGGTGGGGTATCAAGGAAAAAGTCGAGTAGCAGAGGAAGAAACTCTTACGACTCTGACTCTCTGACAGGTAATTGCTTCCCTAAGGTTCCTTGGCTTAACTTCAAAACTCGCCTTCACGTCAGAAGTAGGCTTGGATTACCTGGTCAGTTAAACTTCAAGCATTGAGAAAGAGGATGCTTTTTGCATCGCTTCTTTCTCACATACGTAAGTTTGAGTTTTTTGCGAGATGTATGGAGCCCTCGAGAGATCTTTAATTCAAAGAGCCGAATGTGTTGAAATGGATTGCTTATTGACCTTCTTATGCACTTTCAAAGAGGGAGATGGTAGACTATTACAAGAAACAGTTAACTCCATAAAGATCCGTGGCCATAGATGCGAAGCCAACCCATGCCTACACTCAACTTGCTAATTGAGGGCCAAACGATTGTATGAGAAAGGAGTTGTTGTAGGTAATAGAGGTCAGTGAAGGAGATGCATGGGGTCCCTTTATGAACGTTTTATGCCCAGAGTTTGGAAAAAATCAAGCTAAGATCATGATTTAGATGTCGAGAAGAACTCAGAGTTTGGTGTTGTTGAATGCAGAGGGCCCAAAAACAGCACGTTCCAACAGTGGAATTGGGCGAAGTTCGAACAAACAAGCGGCGTTATCCGTAATGGATGCAAATGTGGCTATTAGTCGGGAAAGATCACGAAGCTTTATATCGAGGTTGCAAGCACCTTCTGGAATTTCCTCTGTAGATGTATTTCACCTTGCCCCGTCTTCTATTTCCATTCTGGCCAACCCGTCCTTCTCCAGCTCTCACCAAGATAGGCTATGGGAGGAGCAAGCGGAAGCTTACTCCAGCGGAGGACGAGGAACTCCTGGTCGGGAAGACGAAGCCGCTCCAGTCGCGAATGTGTTCCTACATTCACCATCACCGGGAGTTGCCATCTCTTCGGATGATTTGCAGGTTCCATCTGCCTCGGCGTCCTTACGAAGAGGACTTATCGACTCCAGTGCAGGAAGTGTCTTCGTAGAAAAGGGGCGGCACAAGTGGAAAGGCCAAGGCAAGAAGAAGGGACGACCTCACACGCCGCTCAGGAGCTTGTTAGCTGATGATGTGCACAGCAAGAGCTCTGCGGGTTCTGCTTCAAGGCCGTCGCCAGAGGGGGGTCACTTCATTCATCAAATCATGTCTCGCATCAAGGGAAGCTCCTCTTCGAAATCCTTGAGCCCAAAGAGCCCAGACCACGTGTCCAGGAGACGCACCATTTGGAACAGCTGCATCTGTTTCTCTATCAAATGATCATCTGCTTTGTCCATGTTGATCAACCTTGAACTTCTGTACTCAATTGGCTTAGAACTGTCGTGTAAGGTAGCTCTGTGTGATTCTAAGCTTTAGTTTGTCACACTGAAGAATGTAGAAACCGCCAAAATCCGATTGAGCTTGACTTGGTACTTCTTCCTTTTCTCAATTGATTTCTAGGAAGCTGAAAAACTAGAAGCCATGTGGTCTTACAATTAGTGGTCAGAGTGTAAGAGGCAAAATGTTCACATCCCTGATTGCTTTCAATGTTGGAATTGGAAGTCCAGTAGGAGGGGGAGACAAATCTGGTGAGTACTTTGAAACCCCACCTTTCAATGATGAGTCTCTAACGCATGAAGACAAGTTTGCAATGTTGAAAACCGTTATCTGTCCTGTTTTTAAAATGGGCGACAAATTTCAAAGTTGTGGTCATTGGAAAATCCAAGTGTGCCACATGGCAAGTCTTGTCCAACAATCATAGCATGATACTCCTCTTGTTTATGTGCTCTTATGGAATCCAGGAGATTCTTTTCTAGGCTGCATGTATGCTTATTTTTAGGGAAAATATAAAAAATACCCCTCAATTCTTTCAAAATATCAAATATATCCCTATACTATTTGAAATATTAAAAAAACTCTTGGCTTTGTGTAGGAATATCAACTTATACCCCGTGTTATCTTTGAGAATATCCTTAATACCCTTAGTTTTTTGTGCCTTTTTATTGCAATTTAAAAAAAAAATCAAAACGACAGCAAAAATCACTATGTGATCATTGCAATGGCTTTGACCACATTTAACTTACATGCAAACACCCTATATAGAGCTTAAAGAGCTTTCTTCCAAAATTTGGTTTGCATTTCAACTTACATTTAGTTTTTGTACTTTCCATTTTCATCCAAGTATTTTAAAAAAATTGCAAAAAGAGATACAAAAGAGATAAGAATACTTTTTATAATTCAAATAATACAAGGGTGTATTTGATATTTCATGATAATTGAGAGTCTCAAAGAACTAGAGATATAATTGATATTCCTACACAAAGGCAAGGGTATTTTTGATATTTCAAATAACATAGGGATATATTTGATATTTTGATAGAATTGGGGGATATTTTATATTTCCACTTATTTTTATGTAAGTCACATGGGATCACAATATGCTATAAAGTAGTTTTGAGAGCCAAGAAAACATAAGAGTGGGCTTTTTGGATATTCAGGCAAGCATTTTCTGTGTAAATGAGATAAGACTAAAAAAATAAGGGTGTATGTGCTCATATTGAAAAGCTTGCATTCCTCCCCAAAAAATTGGGATTATATAATTTTTGAGTGAGATATGGTCATATGGTACCATATGTGATTTGGTTGTCAACACTGGCATCCCTAAAAAAATTAGAAACAAAGAGATTGGAAGGGTGTTGCCCACAAAGTGTTCAAAAGCACTTTGCAATGGTTTGGTCAATGGGCAAAATTTGTAGTCAACTCTCCTTGACTATGTAATAACTCCTACCTCACTTTTTCTTTTTAGAAAAAATTCCTTTGGCAAGTACTCTACATGATGTTTGTTTACATTGCACGGATTTTGTAATTGAGATTTATGACTATAAGAATCTCCTCAATGAAGGTTTCTTAATGTAATGACAATTTCAACAAAGTATTTCCTACTTCCAAATTTTTTTCACTATGATTTAAGCATTGAATGATCATGAAATTTGTGAGGCATATAGCCAACTTCATGCTCTACAAAAAATTCAAATTGCACAAGAAATTCATAAAGTGGAAGATATCATTTTTGGTGACCAAAATAAAAATTGACATTTTAGAGAAGCTTCAAAAAAGAGAATTCCTACTTTGAGTGTTATTATCTAATGAAGCTCCTACAAAGTTTGAAATTTTGAGAGGATGTACATAAGTAAGCGTCAAAATAGATCTTATGGTTGAATTATTGAAAAAATTCAAAAATTTGATCCACTAATCATTTTATTGAGAGAGGTCAATTTCAAGCCATCTAAGCATGTAAGCACAAACAAATTTTAGGGGTTAATCTAGGTACCCCATAGATAGCTTATCTTATGTGACACAAAAGATAAGCCATCTATATAGGGTACATATATTTAAGTTCTAAAAATGAACACCTTGTTTACATAGTGAAGGCATTAGGTTCACGATTGGAATGGATATACCTACGTTAGTAAGGTAGTCCCTCAAAAAGCAACCTTTTAAGGGCTTGTCTGCTTTCCATGGGCTTTCCAAGATAGGAAGATTTTTTTGTCTAATTTTCATACCAAGAAAAGTAGGTGTAAAATGTAACACAAATTTTTTCATATTTTTTGAAGCATTATTGAACTCTTGATGAATTTTTGAAACTTTTTATAGTAAGGCACTATTTGTGACTTGTAGGTCTTCCGAAATCTATTACATTGCAGCTTGTAAAGACATGAAGCAAAATCAAGGATTATGGTTAGCTTTTGCAATGGATTACACCTTTTCTTCAAATCACTCAATGGTTAAAGAGATCCATTATAAAATCACTTCATATCCATTCTTGTGCTAATTATAGGGACACTTTACAAAAGAGAATCACAATTCTACCTTAATAGGAAATAAGACATTTTATCTTACGCTCAATGAAGATGCTTAGCAAACCGCAATAGAATTTTTGGAGAGAGCCTTTGTTCCCTTAGGGAATAATACATGTTCTTGTTGTTTGAGGTGTTCCTCAAGATGCTTCTGTGCATGATCCCATGTGTTGATGATATCTCCACTTTTCATTACATAGAATTTTGTTTAGTGTTTAAGATCTCTTCTAGTATAAAAGCATGTGTGTTATAGATAGAAGGGTAGAATAGAGTGATCAAGGAAATAAAGGTGCAAACTTTGTTTAAATCTTATAAACCTAAAGTCAACCTTTGTAAGAGAAATGTTTGAGTAACATCCCTTTGTGGATCCCTTCTTTTTTTATGTTATTTGAGCTAGTTAAATGACACGCTTGTTTACAATAAATGTTTGGATTTGGTCAATGTTTTTTTTCTTGTCTAAGGTATTGACCTTATCTAAGCATCATTGTACCAATCTTTCTTCCTTGAGACCTTGACAAGGATTATAGAACAATAGAAATAGAAAAAAAAAAATACATTAGAAACATGGAAGCAAGGGTGAATGTTATAACACCTTTTCAAGTACAAGCATTACTTACAAACCTTGTTATTTCTTCCTCAAGCAATGTTCAGCAAGAAATAATTTGCCAAAAAATGTTGCATATCCACCTTAAATCCTTGCAACAAGATTACTTGACACCTCTCAGTCTACAAATAATTCCTCTAGTGTCTAAAATGAACCTCTTGGAACTTAGCCCTTGAGCGCCCTAGTGCCCCAAAATCTAGCCTCTTCATATTCAATAGTTTGTTGCCTTTGACTATCATAATCTTTTGATCCAAGCAATGAAAACTTACCAGATGTTTCATGCATTTGCGGACCCTACGCCTTGTGCAATATCAACGGCTAACTCTTCTATATGTTGTTTTTGAACTTGCGGTGCAAAATTATTTGCAATGAGGTCCAACACACCATGAGTTTGGGCTGGGTGCTCAGGGATTACAGCTCATATTGAAATGTCTTAAAATTTTACTTTAGACACATATATTTGTAGTAGAAAAGAAGGAATAATGTATAATACAAAGTAATGATATGTAAAACTACCATTGACTAAATCCTCAACAAGTGCAATTAAAATCCAACACAACCACCATGAAAAAAGTAATCATCAACAAAACATTATCTTTGAATCACTAATGTGAGGAGTGTTTGGGGAGCACAAAATCTGTAAAAACATCATGGTAACCTTTTGTGAGAAGGTCATAAGATATTGGACTAAGTGCATCTCATTGAATCTAATGTCCTAGCATTTTAAATGCAAGGTTATGAGCAAGGTTTGGATATTTTTCAACAACATATTCAACAACTTGGGATAGTGTTTACATTCTGGTATTATAGGTATTCAATTTAAAATTAAAAGCAAATCATTACATAGATTCTAAGGTAATACATAACATTCAGTAGCACTAATAAAGGCTACCCTCCCTCCAAGAGAATGGTGTGGAATATTTCACACCCTTCTTTAGCTATGGAGACACTTGGTTGAATTTGTCAAAGTTTATGAAAGGGAGGCTTAGTTCAATGCACACGCGTCAAGGGGGCCAGACGTGTCAGAAAATTATTTATTATTATTATTATTATTATTATTATTACTATTTTTTTTTGTCTAGATGAAGTTCGGGGATGATACCTGAAGAGAGAGAAAGGTAGCCTCTCTTCAGGCTACTGAATGTTATGTAATGTGCATGT
Source organism: Ulota crispa (assembly GCA_963920765.1). Classification (NCBI taxonomy): domain Eukaryota; kingdom Viridiplantae; phylum Streptophyta; class Bryopsida; order Orthotrichales; family Orthotrichaceae; genus Ulota; species Ulota crispa. The sequence goes on along the minus strand of OY987246.1, from coordinate 17,792,668 downwards.
TTCTTTCTGTGAATATGTGAATCTACTTGCTAATTTCTTATTTGCAAATAACGCTGGTAATGGATATAAGACACTAAGCATTTGTGGAGCTCAATTTTATGTTTAGGGCTTGAAGTTATATCAATATACAATAATACTTGAATCTCTAACATTAATATACATTCAAAAATGCTTTTAGTAAAGAACCTTCACAATTTTATAAAGGGAATTACTATTGCAACACCCTAAATTGCTAACAGGACACCCCTTATGAGCATGAAATGTGATTTTTAATGTTGATTTTTTTTATTTGGATCAAAAGATTTGTTTCACCTTTATCAATCGAAGGCTTTACTCAAAAAAATAAGTTTGCTTAAATTTGAAACTAAAATATAGGACTTTTGAGTTACTTAAAGCAAAAATACATCAAAAAATAGTATTGGTGCAATTATATTTCAACAGAATTTTGTATTTGTCATGTTTTCTTTCAAGGATGTGGTAATGCCGTGATTGAATGAATGATGAACCACTTGAATAAATAAAAAATAGCACTAATAATCAAATTTCAAGCCCACAAGGGGTGTCCCGTTAGCAATTTAAGGTGTTGCGGTAGTAATTCCCTTTTATAAAATATAGTTAAACATCATCTCCATGAATACAAATCATTCATGTGAAATCCTTTCATCCAAGCTTCTAGACTAATAGCAGGATTTGTGTAAAGACATTTATACATGAACCACTTTTGAAGATGGTGAAGAGGGATTCACCGCATATGATCCTCCCAATGCTAGCCTACACTCATTCAAATCAGCAAGCAACTATGCTGTAAGAGTTATTGTCCCCATAGCATTGGTATGCTTTTTGAGGAAACTGCCTACTCAAATTTTTGTAGGATAGCTTCTCTTGATGGAAAGCCTCCTCCCGTGTGGTCCAAGGGCAACAAATAGTTCATGCTCTCAATTTCAAGATTGGAGCTCTCAATTTCCCGACGTGAGCTTCTCAATTTGAAGACTTGAGTTCTCAATTTCAGGACTTGAATGAATAGTGATTTTAAGGGTCATTGTTTGACACACTAATTTTGAGTGTCAAGAGAACATTTTTAGGGGCCTAAACATTTATCATCCAATTATTGCGTGCGCAAATCCACGTGTATGCGCAAATCCATGTGCGTGTGTGGGTGCGGATGCCTTTACCCCAACACTCCAATAAGGTAGGAGCACCCATAAGTGTCAGTGTCCCCATAACCATCATCTCTGAAATCTTGAAAAATCTGTGAAAATGAATAGATGTAATTACAAGAATGTACAACATGTGAACGTGAAATCTTGAAAGTGGTTATGGGTGCAATGGCAATTTGCTATTTAAAACTTCACAACTTATTCTCACAGTATCCAAACAATACATTCAAAAGTGCAAACTTATTTCTTTTCTGTTTGTAATAGGATCTTATAATTTGCTAGTTTTTTTATTAATAGTCATCATGTTCAAAACCCTTACTTTGACGTTCATGGGTGCTCCTACCTTACCTCCAATACTCCAACAGGAGTACAGTACATGAATGCAATGCAAGGGCAACCGCGCGAGGAATGAGGATAGGTTGACAATGGGGTTGCCCCTGTACACACTACGGTGTTAGCATGCATGGCATGCATGGCATGCATGGCATGCATGGCATGCATGGCATGCATGGCATCATGGCAATGTGTAACCGTAATGCCATGGGATCAGATGAGGAGACTTGTCACTTGACTACCTGAGTAAGCTGGTCACTTGATCAACCATCCCTGCTTCTCATGCAACTGCCTCCCTCGGTCGCTCCTGGTCAAATGGCCATCATGGCCATGGTGTGTCTTGCAGCCTCTTCTTCAGTCCTCTTTTGGTGGGCTGCACTGCACTCTACCGGTTTACCCTTCTTGACTCCTAAGAGCATCTCCACCCTTCCTTGTCACACGGAGCATGCAAAGGAGGGTTTGAATTGCAATGATTTTTTTGACATCAGTGCCTCTAGGTCAAATTACCAAACTTCCTTATTAACCACGCTTGTCGAGGGATGCTAGTGGGACGGCTGATCTAGTATTGTCAAAACCTCATCAGCTTCAACAAAATAGTAGTTGAAGAAGCACAAAGAGCAAACCAACTTATCTTTGCTACGTGCCACAATAATTATGGGTGGCCTTACAAAAAAAGACCAACTTACAAGAATAGAAGCAACAATTGAGCATGCTAAAATTTGGAAACAACACTAGAGTTTGGTGTCTTGGAGGTGGAGTTTGGCAAAGCCTGCCAAATTTTTCTTGGTTTGGCAAGCTCTCATTGGATCCCAATTTGCAAGCCAATTGAGGCAAGGCCCAATACTCGACCACGTGGCAAGGAAGGGTAGAGATGTTCTAAGAGCATTTCCACTTGTAATGGCAAAACACTAGGTCATAGAGACTTTTGGATGAAAAGGGAGCAATTATTACTTGAACCGGTCAAAACATTCACTTTTGCATGACAAAATTTGCATTTTCCTAATGCACAATAATTTCTTCAAATACTACTTTTCTTTGAACAATTAATAGGTTGAATGAGTAATGATGGAAAATCTATCTACTTTTTCAAACAAGAAAGCTTTTTATTGGTTGAGCGCTATTCTTCCTAGTTGGACAAGTGGAGGAAATTTGTTTAACACTTACAACAAGAAACATTGCATTTCCTTAGTTTAGGGTTTAGGGTTTGATTGAGATGCTTTAACCCTTGAGCTCTTAAGCCATTTTCACCAAAATTAGGGTTTTAGGAGACCTACAACTTTGGTGCATTGTATCTTAGTCAATCTGATGATCCACAAAAAGTGACCATTGAAAATGGTGGAATACCTACATAGAAAGTGGCTTGTAAATTTTGGGAGCAATTGACCGTGGGAGATGGGAGAATATAACATTTGATCAAACAACATGTGATAGCAAAATCTTGTTTTTATGCAGGTAGTTGCTATTTAATGATTTTTACAAAATTCTATAAGCCCTTGATTCATCTCAATTTTTTTGAGTATCAAGATTAGATTTGAATGCACACACTTGCAAATTACTGAAGAGTTTACCTCTTTGTATATTAAATTTTAGGGCTTCAATTTCCTATTGCGCAGAAAATGATAATTAGATTAATTAGTGAGGGTTGCCTAGAGAAGGGTTTAAAACATGCTTGAATCCTTGTTGGTGAATTTCCTGCCACCACAAAGCACATGTAAGGAAGCTTGCAATGAGTTTTGACCAATTATAGCTTGTAAGACATTGCTTGCTACCATGCCTTGTATGGTGCCTAAACCCAATTAAGACTCTTGAAGCACTTGTATAACATTTGGCTTGCCTTCACATTACTCCATTTGCTTGGGCCACTTGAATAACTTGATGATTGTAGTTTATAGCAAGGTCAAAAAAATTAGATCCAATACCTCAAAGGCTCAAGCAAGCATGTGAAATCGTGTGAGGACCATTTTTGGTCTTTCGAAGCGTTTAAGGGTTAACCCCTAAAGGACCAAGCAACCCTTTGTGACTAGTACAATACAAGGTATTTTTCTTGTATTTGAAGTGCATCTACACCTTTATTACATATGAGATCAACAAAGAAGTTAGAATATAGATCAATGATGTTCTAGTGAGGTAGTCAAGATCCCAAATCAAAACTTTTTGTTGGTAGCAAATGCTAGTTATACAACAACGTACATACTATGTGTTATATAGTAGCTTGGTCCTTTAACCCATTAAGGTCTGTAGTCGATTATGGGGATGGGCAGTCATTTGTAAGTCCATTTTGGGGGAAATTTTAAAACTTTTGAATACAGATGTTTACCACAAATCTGACCGTGTAAATGGAAGTATCTTGCAAGGTTTAGTGTTATGCATCATGAATTATGCTCACTCTTTAGTTGTTATGGCCATCTTTTTGCATTTATTGGTGTATTTTCAGTCATTACTCTTTTAGTTTTTTCAACCTCTAGCCATATGCCACCTCATATTGACCTGGTTATTGTCCTAAACTCTTCACTTTCCAATTTTCCAAACTTGTCTCCTTTGCCACGTCATCAAATTCCTTGACATGCTCTCTCCACAAACTGAAAAGAGTAAAAATTGACCAGTAACTGGTTGACTAGACCTTAATTACTTAATGGGTTAACAACATGGGGATGTTGCTTTAGTAATTCCTTTTTTTAATGGGATCTTTGTGCAACCCTTTCATTATGAATCTCAACTTTGTCTTGAATGAATTGAGAGGATCCAGAGACTTCATATGGTGAAGGGTTATGCTAAGTGTTGGTTTTATCCAAGATGTAGCAAAAGGGAAAGCTTTAGGTTCCTAAGCAAATAAAATTATGGCCTTAACCCCTAAGCGTCCAATCAACCATTTTCTGATTGCTGCTTGTATTTTTTGGGGAGACAAATTTTTTTCTTTCAAAATAACATTTTTTTTGTAGTAAAAAATCAAGTCTACTTTCCAACTTAACTTGAATCATGTCAATCCAAGTTAAACTATACCAAGGAGAATTTTTCAAAAACAAACACTTCAATATTTGCTAGTGTTGGAAAATTTACTATTTTGAGAAACTAATGATGTTCTCTCCTTTCAAAAGATTGCATTTTTGAAGTTTGGATAGAATGTCAATTTTTAACCAATCATACCAAAATTTGAAATCTATGAGTAATTTTTTTAATTTTGGCAAATATTGAATGTTAAATACTTTTAAATTCATTACATAAAAATCCAATTTTTTTGACTGTTTGACGGTATGGATAATTACTAAACATTATGATTCTTACTTTCTCTTTTAAAACAAACTTCATCAAAGTTACAAAAATATCAATCATTTTATAACACATCTATGTTTTGCCCTTACACCCTTAAGCCTTTAGGGATTAAGAGGTTCAAGAGAATTCAAGTATAATTGGTTTGTACCAATGAAGTATTCAAATTAACTCAAGATTATTTGGAAGGTTTGGAAGGTAATGAATTGACACAAGTTTTTTTTTGGAAGGAAACAAGCTAAGAGATATCGAAATGAAGAATATGAAAGTGGCTATCCATTGAAGTAAAATCTATCAAGTCCTACAAGAGTGTTTGTTTAATGAATCTAAATAAAGAACTTGCCACCCAAGTCTTGGCAATCTCAACGTTGAATAGCCTCTTTTCTCAAAAAGTTGCTTCTTTGTACAATATTACTCAACACATATACATTCAAGCCTATCTTGCCGTTCAAAGAACTTTGTATAAAATGGAGTACAATTTGAGTTTTCATTCCTTGCACCACGGTTTTGTAATTCTTGTGCAAACCTAATCAAGCATATCAAATTTTAGTTCCAAAAAAATTAAAACCGGAATGCACTACTTTTCCAATCTAGTAACGTAAATCATGTAAATTTATCATGGAATTGCTTGCATCATCAATTTTTGCAGCTATGGGATCCTGGAGCGTGGAGATGGCAAGGACAAGACAAGGAGGGAAAGGAGACATTACTACCAATTTTTGGTAACACAGCAAAAGAAGGCCATAGGTAGAGATTGAAGGAATTAGGTGAAAACCCTTTTTGCGTGCAAGAGATGGAGCGAGTTGGACTTTTGAGTGAGGAAATCACCGCGCAACTGAAGAGGCTGTGGCATTTGTCTCTTGGGGGGTGTAGTGAGAGGTAGCAGTAGAAACTACGTGCAAACAAATGATAGGGTGCCTAAAAAACATTTAAGATAAAATTTGTAATATGGTTTTTTATGCTATAGGGTACAAAAATATCATGAGATGTCTTCAAACTACTATAGGGTATAGAAAAATAGGTCCAATTCAAAAAAAATTAGACCTAGAATACCCCCTTTTTTATTCTTTTTTTTGGCTAAAAGTTGTAAATCCTACTGCCTTGTGAGTGGCATATTCAAAGTATTCAATAATTTTATAGACTTTACTGATATCTACAATAGACGTTGGATGGCTTTAGGTGGTTGTCATTTAATTTTGGAAATTGGTAGTTCTTGCTCCAAGCCCTCTATTTGTTGTTTGTTGTTTGTTGTTCAAGGTTCAAGGTCCAACTTGGGATTTGGAAATTGCTCAGTCCGTCTTTTCCACTGTTTCCATTTTGTGGCTGCTATTCAAAAATTATTTCTTACATATTATTTGGAGTATGCTAAAGACATGTACAACACCTTGAAGCAAACATACGTACCGCATGTTTTTGCCAATCAAAGAGTTTGCATAATATTAATTATATTTGACAATTTCTTGTTGTGCACCACAGTTTATTGAAGCATATTATTTTACGTATTGTAAAGACATGCACAATACATTGAATCAAACAATGTAGGTTAAAGTAAAGTTAATATCAAAAATGATCTCTATATCATTCATATTAATCATGTAAAAAGGACCTAAATCTAAAATTCAATTTATATAACATTCAATAATATGATACTTTCCTAGTGAACGAGGGTCATTAACAATTTTTATGGAAAGTACAATAGTAGTATTGAGTACACTTTTTTGAGGTATAGTTGAAACTTGAATATAGTCATTAGTAGGGGAAAAAAAGTTTGAAATAAGTTTAATGTTTAAAAAAAATTGTAGTAGAATTTTTTGTTTTATCTAATTTACCGTATCATTTATTCATATCAATTCAAAATTATAAGTAATGCAAGCCCCTTCTTTAATAACGCAAAGTAGAAAATTACATAATGATAGGGTGTTTAAAAAATAATAATAATAATAATACCCCCTAAAAAATACTTGGTGTTTGCACCTATCCCCTTATTTTTTTACACGTTGACCCCCTGAGATTTGTCTTGACCTCCCAAACAAGCAACTTTCATATGGCAGTTGATTAATCGAGGAGTAGTTATTGGTGGTTGGTTGAAATATTGTGCTGCGCAAAAGGACACAAAGTGTGTACTTTGCCAGAGCACACAACACTAGTCCCAGCTACTCGAAACCACTGCACACCTCTTTTTTGAGTGTAAGGTCACCCGGAAGTTGTGGGAGCACTATAACAAGCAAGCCAAGAGGAGAGGCGCCCCTCAACTTTGGAATCTCCTTACGGCCTTGTTAGGCTCACAACCAAGCAACATTGACACAAAGCTTAGTAAGTATGTTTATGACAACTAGCCCTTAGATTTACTACGGTCTTTTATCATCTGGTTTTTATGGATAGATTGGCATGGGAGGAAGTACGGGAGTACTCCCCACAACACAACCAAAATTTATAATGCTTCATGGATCGCCACAGTTCATGCAGGGGAGGCCCTAAGGAAAACAATACACACGGTTGTTACTAACACAAAGAAGGAGATAGAATTAGAAGATTTTTTATAAAGGTTTGGTCACCTTTATTTGTTAATAGTGACACAAGGGTGTGACAATACACCCCAGAATTATAGTGAATTTTGTTATAAAGAAAATGATCGGCAACAATCTTCAATAGCATCAACATTTTTACAAGTTGAACCACTTTCCTACTCTACCGTTCATATGCCCATCATTTGATGCTCAATGCATCCATAAAATGGAGTCACTGTCATAGGTGGTAGCAATATTATTAGCTTATACAAAAATGATTATTATTAAGGTACACATGTATAGACCTACTTTTAATAAGTTTAAAATTTATTTATTTGCTATACACTTGTCATTTTGAATTAGAATATTCTCAAATTCATTTTAATACAATTACAAGGAACACTTGTTTTTTCTATTTATTATAAACTACCCATTCTTTTCGTTTTTTTATGATGGCATTTTTTGAGCATTTTTATTTGTTTTATAAAAAATCAGTTTTGCATGAAATTTCTCCTTATTAATGTCTTAAAAATCTAATAGGTTATGCATACCGTTTTTTGGTTTTAGTATTGGTTTTGAAACCAAGTTTACTTGTCCTACATTCATGTCACTTTGTAAAAATATTTTCAACAAGTGAATATGCAATATGCTATGGGAAGTATTTCAGTAAGAAAATTGCAATTTTTTATGCTACAAATGAAATTCACTAATTGCTGCATTTTTCTTTTGATAATGGTAAGTTCTTTAACCCTTCACCGCCCATGGTATTTTTGAGTATTTCAGAACTTGCTTGAAAGTGAACAAAATGCTGGCTTTTTGATCAATTTAATTAATTTTCTTTGAAGCGCAATTGTACAAATTCAAAGTAGACATGTTGTAGTTCTCATAGGAAAAGAAACCACTACAATATCACTTGTGGATTGAAAGATTATAATGTTTGATCATGAGGGTGCTAAAATTGCAAAAGTGATATGAAATCTTTCAATCCTCTTTATGCATCTCAAACCTAAAATTGAGGGTACCAAAAAAACATAAGTATGTAAAGTATAACATGCATAACCCCAATCAATTTACGGCTTCTCAAAATCTATTATACAAATTTTTTAATTGAATTTTTTATGTGATTTTTTCTCCAAGTTCTAGTGTACTTGAGGCTCATTTCCAAGAGCCTTCAACACTAGAAAGTGAAGATTTACAATGGACACCCTTGCACAAAATCTTGAATAAACAAGTCACTTAAATTAATTTTCAAAATCAGACTCCTAATGCTAAAACTAAACTTCAATAAGAATTTAAAAATAATAATAATCACCAAAAAAAAATCTTGGAAAAAGATTGCTCATCTTTGAATAAAATTTAGAGGGGCCCAATTTGGGCCTTTTGGGCGGTGAGGGGTTAAAATTATCAACTTCCTTCTTCACATTTGCAAATAGAGCATTTCTTTGCTTGCTTGTAAACATTTGTATAACACATTTTTTGATTCAATGCTAACTCATCATATGAACAACAAGTACATGACTTTTTGTTCAAAATTCTTGTCATTGATACGCGCTACAAAGCGCTTGCAATGCTTCATAAAACATAAGTTGCATACTAATTCTATTCACACCAGAATTTTAGATACACACATTTATTTCCAAAAATAATGCTCATATTTGCACTTAAAAGACTAGCTTAAAAATTAAAAATCAAATGAAGGGATCCTAAAGGTATTAGTTTTAAAACTTAGAGTCTTGAGAATGTTCAAAATACAATAAATATGTTTGCCGCTAAGGCGAAAGGGATATACAATAATAAATTTGTACAATACATGAATATTGTATTGTGGGATGCCCTCACACAAGGACGTTCCGCGATGTGAGGGCCCAATTGAGGGCAAGGGCGGGAGCCTGAGCTTGAGCGGCGGGACCCTCACATTGCGAGAGACTTGCATGTGAGAGTGTCCAGCTAAGTTAAGCACACGGGCAACCCACAAAAAAATAAAATTTGTGCCAAAATTGCTTTCTTACAGTTCCAGCGAGCGGGAGCAGTGCTAAGCAAGCGGGAGCGGTGCAATTATGGACTGTAATCTAGTTTAGTTTCTATAGCAACGGGCTGCAAAGTGCTTAATGCTCAAAGAAAGGCTTTAGAACCTCAGTAGCAAAATGAGAAAACCAAATGTCCAAATGTCAAAGGTTTTTACTTCTACAATTCTACTTTTACTTTAGATTATATTATTGAATGCACTTGTAAGGATACCTTTGTATAAAAAAGCAATGGAAGTTTTGAATTGGTGTAACAATTTATATATTTGAAGTGGTTTGAAGCAAAGTAGTTAAATTGGATTCAAAATGATCATATTAAGGAAAAGAACATGTATTTTGACAAATTATATAAACTTCACTAGTATTTTTGCTTCTACTTGAAGTTTTGTGCATATTTTGTTGATTTATTTGACATTAGTGAAGTTTTATTCTATGTGTAATTTGTAATGAGGTTTTCATTTCAATACTTCATATTTTTATAATCCTTTTGAACTCATTGTACATCCAGTTTTGTTTTTGACATGCTATAATTTTGATAGTCACACAAATGCATAGGGCAATATAATTTTTAACAATCCATATGTAGTTCCAATCACACAAATCTAAATACCTTCCAATTTGGGAGGAATTAGAGCATCATCTAGCCTATGAGCATCTCCACCAGGGGCTTCCCTATCCTATCCCCATTGGGATGTAGGAGCAAAGTTAGGAATAGGGATGGGGAGGCCCACTCATTTTTCCCTATCAAGGAACCTTTTCCCTTTATAGTTACTAAAAAGGGCCAAGAGGAATGGGTTGGGAGAGGAGATGGAGGTGAGACAAGGCAAAAAAATGCACTTTTTGGGAAAAAATGTGGATAGAGTTTACTGCATTTGAATTCCTTATATGACCTCTTATATGGAGGATTGGGACTCCCTCTCATCCAAATTCTCCAAATTTTTAGGAATATAGACTTTTGGTAAAATTCTTCCCTAATTAAATGAATTCCATCCAAATACAAATAAGGAAGCCCCTAGTGGAGATGCTATAACCCTCATGGAGCCCCTAACTTGGCTCTAGCAAAATCTCCATAAGATGGGACCCATGCATTCCCCTAGATTGTTCCCTATGAATATCTACAGTACGGCACAGGATTAGGGTGAACATCTGATGGCCCTTTGCTCTCTTGCTCAAAGCTGGGTTTGCCCAAACTCAATGCCACAAAGGGGCACGGGCGGCCCTAGCATGAAGCTAAAATTTCTCCTTGAATGCCAGGGAAGGGTTTGCTAGTGAAAAAGTGTCACAGAATGATACTTGCATAATGGGGTTTCAAATATCAACTTTTTTAGGTGACACACATTGTTGTTCACCTTGGCGGATTTACTAGTGAATAGGGAGGTGACTCACCTTTGAAATTCACTCCTAACGTGATTCACCTCAAGAGTGAACTCTAGAAATCCATCTTTGTGGCTTTGCTGAGCACTAGTTTGAACACAAGCATGAATGGGATGGAGGTTGCCACCCACCCATCTTGCTCCCACTCTTGCCCTGCTCCTTGTACTTGCTTTGCTTGTGCTTGTGCTAGTCTTGATCTTGCAGTGTTGTTGTTGCAAAAGCTAAAACCTAAATGCAAACCCATGCAAACTCACTAGTGTCTAAGACTTTAGACATGTGAGGGGACAAACATAATTCACTAGTGACCTGAATTCTTGTGAAGTGAGAAACTCGTAGGCCAGATTTTATGTTTGAAACCCCTTATTGATTACAGAGTTGGGGTGGTGATGGGGAGGCCAAAGTGAGTACAAATTTTAACGGAGAAGGCGGTGGGGGCAATGGACAAGGCAAGAGCGAGGGCAAGTGCAAGTTCAAATGCAAGGGAAGGGGGGGTGCCGATGGAGCTTGGACAGACGTTCCACCCTTGACTGGGCCATTAAAACAACTTGGCAATGCAGTTGACACCTACGTTGGAATACAACAAGATGCCAGCAACACCAAGTTATGACTGGGGCTTAATGGCTCTCTCACAGACTCTCACTCCTTGATAAGGTGGGTGGCCCATTCCCGACCATGTTTCCAATTTTGACCCCTATGTACCCAGGGTTGTTATTGAAATGACAACCCTAGGTACATAGGGGTCAAAAATGACAACCCTGGGTACATAGGGGTCAAAATTGGAAACATGGTCGGGAATGGGCCACCTACCTTAGGGGCGGTTCCGCTGGTTTATACAACGTCTCATGTTCCACGTGCCATCAAAAATTGAGAAGTTTGGGACTTGGCAATGCCCATTATGTCCCAAGTCTCACATATTGGTTTGTTGCATTTTGATGCCAAGGTGGTTTGACTATGCTCAAAGTTTGGGTCAAACACTTGGTTGGAATCAACTTTTAGCCCGAGTTCCATCAATATTTTTGCATATAACATAGGGAAAATTTCTTGAATCTTCTTGAAGCTTGAAATATTTACATGGATACTCCTACTTTTTTAGAAATTGCACATATACCTTTGGACCATAATTTTTAGGTATTTATTTATTGTGCTTGTACTTCTTTCATGACCAATGTCAAAGAAGGGGATGTAATGAAACAAAAAAGAAGCAACATGGGCATGAAGGAAAAAGGGAAGTGACATACACAACAAAACAAATGCTTAATTTTTTTGGTCCAAGAATATTTGTGTAATTTCTGAAAAAGCAGGGGTATCTATTTATTATTGCATTTTTGTCATGCATTACGCAATGATGGTGGGATCTTTATCAACACCCCCATCTAGTGTTTCACTGCTCAAGGAACTCCAATATTTTCCATATTCAACCCAATTTTTGTGAGTTTGCATGGGATGTAAGGTATGTACATCCATAAGCGTCACTATCCCTATAACTGTCACCTCTGAAATCTTGGAAAATCTGTGGAAGTGAATAGATGTAATGACAAGGATGTACAACATGTCAACATGAAATCTTAAAAGTGGTTATGGGTGCAATGGTAGTTTGCTCTTTAAAAATTCACAACTAATTCTCATAGTATCCAAATAATACATTCAAAAGTGCAAACTTATTATTTTTCTGTTCCTAATAGGATCCTATAATTTGTTAGCTGCTTATTGATACTCATCATGTTCAAAACCCTTAGTTTGATGCTTATGGGTGTACATACCTTAGGCTATATGACAAGAATCACTCACTCTTTTTTAGAAATCTATTTAATACTTTTTCCAGAAGTTCCAAGGTTCAACCACTTTCCTTTACTTATTAACTTCTAAAGGACTGTTGTTCCTTTGGGGGATAGGTGGGAGTTTGGGCATGTACCTTTGGATAAGCTACTTTGTGTGATTTTTTGAAACTTTTATTGAAGGTCGGGAATTCAAAGATCTACGTGGGCATCAAAAAAATTCCTCATTTTGACAATTATTGAAGAAGTTACTCAAGAATTTTTGAAAAGTTGGGGAGGACTACCTGCCTGGGCAGCCCAAAGACTTCTTTAAAAATTAAATTTTTAAAAAATTAAAGATTGAAATTGATTCTTCAAAATTTTTTATAGGTGAGAAGCTTTGAATCATTCAATTTCAATCAATGAGATCAAAGATATGAGGAGTTTTTGTTTGCAGGCAATTATGGATTCTCTACTCTAAAATAAACTTTGAAGTCCTTTATTTTACTCAATTTTCATTATTTTGGAAAAAAAAATAAACCAAAGGAAGTAGATTGTTTATCACAATAATTTGACCATTAGGATTTTCATTTTCATTTTAATAATTAATTGCTTAATAATTTAGTGATTTGACTCATTCTCTACTTCTTTTTACTTACTGGTTTTTCCCATGTGTTGTGTAGTTCCAATTGATTTGGAAATTCTCCCACACATACCTAACTTGATCTCCTACATGGTAAAAATAAAGCGCAAAGTTGCGTAGAGCAATTATTTTCATGTAAGAATGGTCAAAGGCTTTTGAAATTTTGGGGCAGCATGAAAAAAAACTTTTCTTTTCATCTTAGATGTAAATATCTCACTCATGTCCATATGAAATGACCTGATTTTTTTTCCACAAGTACCTAATCCAATCTAGGGCAAGATCCTACGATTGGATTTCCCAAATTTTCAAAAAAAATTACCTTCTTAGTAACCCCCAAAAGTGGCAGTTTTGAGTGATTTTCACTGAAAAAATGGCTCAGTCCTTTAGGGTTTAATTGGCTTATGATACACTAACTGTCAGTTTTAAGGTAGGAGGCTCAAATTTGGAGCAGGCTCAAATTTGGAGCACCTCCTCAAATGTACTCTTTCTGTACATCTTGCTTTTCATAACCCTTCAACAAATTACAGATCATGTACATTTGAGGAGGTGCTCCATTTTAGAGTTCTATAACCTTTCCACTTCAAACATTCATAACTAATTCCACAAAATTCCAAAAAATATGAAATAACTTGAGTTAGATGCGGATTCTTCTTGTCTTTCAAGGAAAGTTTACTGAAAATCATTTCAAGGAATTTCACCCACCCAAAATTCAGTTTCAGCCCTTAGATGCTCCATTTATGAGCATCCTACCTTACCCCACACATTGCCCCCACTAAGTTTACCTGAATGACGAAACCCATGTGGGTGGGTATGGTACTATGGTTGTATCTTGTGTGATCAGTGAAATAGAAGTCAAGGTCTGCTAATAAATGAGCAGCAATCTCGAGAAGACATCTTAATGACACCCACAGGCGTACTCATCAGGGGAGAAGTGGAGAACCCAAGAAGGGAAATTACCCTCTTTACCTCCACTGAGTCCACTCCTGTCCAGGTCTAAGAGCATCGCTACTGCTCTCTTGCAACACCAAACGCGATTATAGAATTGATGAGCGACCATGCAAGTCACTTCACGTACCGGCTCTTTCTTTTTGGGAATACTTCCATTGCACACTCACACTACTTTGTCTCTTCTTCTTTCCAACACCAAGAAAGGAAACGACAAGGAACAAGCCCTCAACAGATTTGAGTCCTCACTCGAGTTGTAACATGAACGCAAAAGACCTCAAGAGTAGTGTGAACAAGAGCTTGTAGCATTGCCCAAGAAATCTGGAAAAACCTTGGCGTGGATGCGATGGAGCTCGAAAATTCTCCCTTCCCTCAACAATGACGCTTATGTCTGTTCTTGTGTTTGCAGTAACAATGCTCTAAGCTAGACCATCCTCAATGTACCCGTAACACAACACAAGAAAACCTAGCCTGACATATTAACAACCATCAGATGGGGATGCCCTTACGATGTCTGGTATTTTGAACTTCTGGTAACTTCTCAGTACCAAACATGAGATGCAGAATCTCAAAGTTTAATGCGAACATTCTATTGATAGAATAGACAATCTAAAATTCAAACTATTGCACTTTGATTTGTGACCATGTAAATCATATATATAAGTATGGCTTGCATGCGCTAAGCGCAATTTCTCTAAATTTCTTGTAAAATTTTAAATGATTTTTCACCTTCCCATTCCCACATTTTCCTCTCCCTCTTCCGTCTTCCCCTTGAATTTCAATTTTGACTGATGGACTTACACCCAATACAAGAATTTCAAAGTTATGAAAAAAAATTTGGAGAAAAATTTCAATGATTTTTCACCCTCTCTTTGAGTGCCTTTTCCTCTCCCTTCTCTCCTCTTCTAATAGAAACACCATATTAGGTAAATTGGAAAAAACAGAGGTATTATTTTGTACTCCATCTTAATCTTAAATACAATAAATGTAAGCATAACTATAGCTCAAAGTTGAAACTATTTGAAATTCTTGTAGGCAATCACTAAGACTTCAATATTGTACAAGACATCAATTGCAAGCTTTTTTTTGTAATGTGCTAAATTTTACATAATGACAAAAATTGTGAAAATCCCAGAATGAACTCTTTTTCCCAATTTACCTAATATGGTCTTTAGAGCCTGTGATGTCCAATTGTCAATAGAGAATTTTATCATGAAGACCGATAACCCATTCCTTATAATATAAATATGTATTTACATTCTACTTGTGTTTGCTTACATCTTTGTTAAAGAATGGTATATACTGTAGTTTCATAAAAATGGATGTCAAAGAAGGTTTCTTTGTGTGAGTTTTTGATTATTATTTTAGATGAATGAGAAGGTGTTTGAATAAAGCCTTGAAAAGTGGAGTGCATATGGGTTTAAGATTGTACTTGTATTTAAGTTTTGAACACTTCAAGCAATATTCGAAGGCTTAAAAACTCATTTTTTCATTACAATATATACTTCAAAAGGTTGGCCAAAGTCCAATAACATTTACATAGACTGGAAATAAGATGAAAGTGAGTTACAAGTGCTAAATTCGATGAATAAATGGACTTCGTTTGATTGATTAGACGTCTAGGAATTAACCCCTGAAGTTCAAAGGGTGTTTCAGACGGAAAAGTCCAAAACTGCCACTTTTTGAGGGTTTATTCAAAATCCAAAATATATGTTTTTTTGCTTCAGCCCTAAAAAAGTGTAACATAAAATTAAGAAAATGTGTGAAAAATTTTCAGCTCTTTTGATCACGTAAATACAAAAATTATAACATTCATAGTGTCACAAAAAGTTACTTTTGGCCCTGCCCAAAAGTGACAACAAACTTTGAGGCCCCTTAGCTGGATTTTTTTACTTTGCACAAACTTCAAGATTTGCGGCAGTCATAAGTGTATGATGTTATGTACAATCATGCCAAAATTTCAAATGGAATTAAAATGTGTAACTCACTCTAAATGAGCTTGCAAGATAAGGTGGTCAAAAATATATATTTTACATTGGTCAATATTTAGAAGTTTCTTGCATAGTCAAATTTTTTTTTACACATCCAAATGATAAAATGATGTAACCCCTTATATTCGACAAGTATGTTTTAGTTTTAGTTTTTTTTACCAAAACATGCAAAGTTATGCTAATTCAAGCTTTGCCACTATCCATAGTCTTCAAATCTCCTTCATGAATAACACAAGATGGAAAGGAAGATGGACTTTTTGAATGACATTTTTTTCAATAAAGATTTTTCTTTTTTTGTTAGCCCCATGCTTCAACAGTAAACCACTAAACTTCATTGATTTAGTGAACTAAAAAAATTGCATATTGCTAAAAAAACCATAACAAATGACTAATATTGGCTCCCAAAAATTGATATTTAAAAAAAAAAACTTAATTAACCACTTACACCTTTTTCCCTTTGTTAGTGTAGAATATCATGACATCTTTCAAAACATCCCCTATGGTTGTACAGTGGGGTAGAATAAGTATCTGTTCCCCCTATTCTACTGTTCAAAGGATTTAGTATTTTATAGAATGCAATTGGCTTTTTTGTATCTTGTATCACTAACCTTTAATTCTTACACAATCCTAATCAAGCATACCAAATTTGAGTTTCAAAAAAACAAAATCCTATTTTTGGTGAATAATTTTAGATGTAATTCATGGTTTTATATCATAATTGATTAAAAAACATTGGTGATGAATTTTTGAAACGTGACTGCATGAGTATGTAGAAAACATCCAAACACACATCTTTCCTTCAAACAAAAATCTCCAAAAAGTCTCAAACTTCCCCTTATAGAGATTTCAATATTGAAGTGATCATAACCAAATTTAGTAAAATAGATATTTCTTTACAGTAATTAGATTTTGCTAATTGACTCATACATTATGATTAGGTTTGTAGCTTTGAGCATGATGATATGATTTTTTTTGCCAAAAGCTAATTAAAAAACAAAAAAAATCTATTTTACTAAATTTGGTCATGATCACCCTAACATGAAAATCTTTATAGAAGGAAATTTGAAACTTTTTTAAGCTGCTTGTTAAAAGGAGAGATTTGCTTATGGATGTTTCTTACGTACCCATGCAATCAAATCTCAAAAATTCATCACCAATGTTATATAATTAGTTATCATATAAAACCATGAATTTCATCTAAAATAATTCACTAAAAACATGATTTTGGTTTTTTGGAACTCAAATTTGGTATGCTTGACTAAGATTGAGTAGGAATTAAAGATTAGTGATACAAGATACAAAAAAACCAATTGCATTCTATAAAATGCTAAGTCCTTTGAATGGTAGAATAGGGTGGACTAAAACTTATTCTACCCCACTGTACATATAATTGCCATTGCAATTTTGCCCAAATGTGTAAGGTCGTGTCTTGCCATCATTGCAAACCACGCAATTTCCTTTCAAATTAGAGATTGAAGGATAATAATATCCAATATGGCTTCTTGGTTTGTTGCAATTTGGTCCTCTCCAATCACGTAAAAGGAATTTGCATAATTCAAGATAGAATTGGAGATTTGTCCTTTGTCGTGGTTGCTCTTATCCATTCATACACTCATGAACATTCATGACAAAAATGTTCACCATTGTCATGTTTACTGGAAAAAAAAAGACTCTACTAAGTCTCTTGTGAAATCTCCCACAAAAATCCCCTCCAAGACCCCATGCCTAAACCTTCACATGAACCTCCACCAAGATTACTATTGAAACTAATTTTGGGCAATTTTTTTTCTTCACTACTCTCTATTTGCACCAACCTACTCAAGCAATCTGCATTGTTTTCAAGCATCATAACTTTTTATACAAGCATCCAATTAAAGGTTTTTTTTTTTCACACAAAGACATTCATTGTATGCACCTTGTCTCCAAATTTTAAAAACATCAATCTCACATTCACTACATAGAAACCTACCCAAAATTTCAATTGTCCGTTCAATGGACAATAGTCCTTTAGGGGTTAACAAAATTTTATCCTCAAGGTAAATTCCAAATCACTTTACTAACTTGATATTAAAAAGAATTTCAAAACATCAAATTGGTGGTTTTTTTTAATTTGTTGTTGCTTGTTGGAGATAATCAGATTTTTTCAAGATGATGCTCGTACTCAATGTTGGCTATAAATCTCCTCTTTTTTTTTTTCCGGGTCTCGTTCTCGCCGGAACATTGATTCATCTCCCCTGCTCAGTTCTGTTAGGCGCCTGCTAAATCAAAATGCACACAGAAGCAGAATGTAGCGTGCGCCGTGCAGGCCACGGCAGAGGCCATGGCAGTGAGACTGTGAGCGCAGGACTACTGCAGGACCCTCACTGCTGCTAACTTAAGCAACTGGTGTCACTTGAGTGAATTGTGAACTGAGACCACAATATTATTTTGCTGCCATCATGCCTCCTTCATACAGCCCCACCGACTCTAACGGATTCACCAGTGGAGCCAAAAAGTGTAGAAAGAGTGAATGTGAATTAAAAAACATGGGAAAATTCTACAAACCCCACCACCTAGTAACTTTTTTTTCCGGTGCGGCGCCCACATGGCTATTCCCATATTTTTAAGAGTCTCGTGGGACCTCATTGGCAGATGAGGTAGTACGCTCAAAAACCGTTCGCTCATTTCAAACCATCCAGTAGCATATTGTGAAATGGTGCACTGGTGGTTCTTACATCAGCCTCTTACAACTCATTAAAGGTATGGAAAAAATTTTGTTTTTAATTGCAAAAGTTAATCATCCTCTTTGCTTTCTCAAATCTCTTCACAACTTGCAAGTGAACGGTTCTTGGAAGGTCTATGGTTAATAATAGGTACCTATGACACATGTACTTTGAGAATTCATAAGTAACTCAAAAATGCTTCAAAAAATATGAAACGACTTGTGTTGCATTCAACATCTATTTCTCTTTGTTTGAAAAATGAACTAAAAATCCTTCCATCCACAAAAGACCATGAAAAAGACGGATGAGCCCTTAGATGGGCGGTTTTCAAGCATACTACCTTACAAGTTGGGAAATAAATCATTTGATGAATCCTGATGTAGTGAATAGTGACGTACAATTTGTCCACATCATAGCTGTCACATTGGTCCACCTATCCGTCTGCTCTCTGTTTGCTCAAAGTGCCCAATTGAGTTCATAACGTCATATTAGGTAAATTGGAAAAAACAAAGGTACCATTTTGTACTCCACTTTAAACCCAAAAAGTTATCTCAAATCAGATTCAAAAGTATCAGATTTGGTTTGAGCCACTAAGATTTTTTCCCTCACAAATTCCTCCTCTTAGGTGAGGGCATGTGTACCAAAAAAAACCCTGGAGCTTGGTTAGGGGTGATCACCCCAAACCTTCAGAAGTCTCAAAATGTCCTCTTTTGCCTAATTTACCTAATATGATATTTCATGTCATGGTTGTCACATTGGACCGCCCGTCCATCTCTTTGCATGTATGTCCAAAGTGTTCAATTGAGTTCATGGTCCCCTTGATGTAGTCAAAGTCAACTCATAGTTGATTTCAAAAAATGATAAAAATGACAAAAAAAATTTAGTTTGTACATGTTGATGACACTCATTGTTGTCAACATGAAGTCAAAACGTGGATTTAAAGGTGTACCAAGTACTAAAAATGAAAAATAATAATTAAATTTTTCCTTTAGAAGGACAAAAACCTTAAAAATGCCCTAAAATGCAAGAATGGAAAGACACGTCTATTTATGTTGTTTATTTTGTACGTAGGCTTGTCTTTTGTGATAACCAAATCTTGCCCAATGTGACAACCATGGTTTACATTTTAAGGTAGCATCCATAAGTGCTATGTCCCCATGGCCATCACTTGACAATGGCAAGGGCTAATCAATAAAAAAACAAATGGTTGTGCGTGACTAAGTGATGGTTATGGGTAATGAAGTGATGGTTGTGGGTAACTAGCATGAGGTTTTGAGTACCCATCTCACTATTTAAGGACCAACAAGCCTTGTTTTTAGCATCTCTTACACATGGTTCCTACAATTTCAGCAATTTTGGATGTTGAAAAATCTTTATAAACAAATGCTTGCAGTTGGAACCTTGAAGACTTGAAGTTGATGTCAATATTTTCGGTTTCCACTTCCTAACTTATAATATTTTTTTCAAAGTTAGCCAACTGTTTTACCTACTCGAAAACCCTTATTTTCACGCTTATGAGTGCTCCTACCTTACACTACCGCTTTGTAAGGACTGGCCGGGGGACTGACCCTGCCCACAAAACATGCCCTTATTTACAAAACTCTAAATTTGATGTAGCAGGAAACAAGCCTAGTGCAAATGGCTCCACCCACAGTCCGTAGGTGGGGAGATCCAGAAAACAATAGAAAGTCAGGCAAGTGAAATGACAAATTTTTTGTTTGGTCAAAATTTTAATCTACCAGGTAAGAACCAGCCTGATTTTCAAAAACACCTTGTATAACTAAATCGGCAAAATCTGGTGCATGCACTCCAAAAGTCGATAACACTATATTCGTTAAATTGGAAAAAAAGTGGTCCCACTTTGTACTTCACCTTGATTCAGGATAGTCACCTCGAACCACCACTAAGAATTTTTCCCTCTCAAATTTTTCCTCTTAGGTGAGGACACGTGTACCCAAAAAAAATGCTGCTAACTCAGTTGTACATGATCATGTACAATGTGCATAAGTCTCAAAATGTACCCTTTTTCCAATTTAACAAATATAGTGTTCTATTGAATAACAAGAAATGCCTTATTTTTATTGCTGGTGAAGCTCAAAATCTCCCCAAACACTGCACAGAGCTAGAAAGCAAAGTAACAGCGAGCTTGGCAGAGAGATACTGCAGAAGGCTGCTCATCAAGCAGGGCAAGCAATCAGGCCCTCGCTGCGGCTGCTTTTGCGAGTACGGGCCCGGTCCGGCAGCAGGCTGAATTGTTGACTCTGACTTTCCTGATCAAGCAACTGGAGACTGATCACTGACGGGAGCAACTTACAACACAAGTTCAGCTCCCTTTTTCTCAGACTTATCATGTGCAGAATAAGAGAGAAAGATGCTCCGGGCTTCTCCCCCCTGCATTGATCCAGTTCACCTTCTTTTTCTCAGACTTAGCCATGTGCACAACGTGCAGAAAGAAGAAAGTTACGGTGAGCTTCTCTCTCGCTCTCTCTCTCTCCCAGTCTCCCTATGAAAGGCAAGACCAGCGTTATTTTTGGAGCAATTTAAGGCCCAATTGCCTCGAAAAAAGAAGAAAGTGAGCTTCACAAATGCCACACTGCAATAATGAAAATTGCATTGCAGCGTAGGCTTTCATAAAAATTCTTGTATCAAGTTGAGTATTGATGCCATCAATTTATGATGAGACCACGGTTGTTACTTTGGGCAAGTGTTAATTGTTAGACAGCACAAGCGGACACACAAAAAAGAGAGCACAAACATATGAGTTTGTCTACTTGTGATTTTTAGGGTATATCATTAGTAAAATTTTAAGTCCTCCAAAAGGCCCCTAAAAAATGGCAGTGTAGTACATTACGGAGTTAAAAAAAATAGTAAAAAATAGTAGATAATAATAATATTATTAAAACCGTAGTGGCACATAATCTGATTTCTTGCAAATGTGAAAATTTGCCATTTCTGACTGTAAAAAATGGTAGCTTTTTTCTCTATATGCACATCTCTCACGTCAAGTTAGGGGCCTTTTGCAGGGCTCAATTTTTTCCTAATGTTAGGGTTTTTGACCTAGAAATAGAAGAGTCAAATTATTGTTTTTCATCTTTATCACATGATATGGCTTTAAATCCACATTTTAATGCCATATTCATTAAATTAGGAAAACCAGATTCTCAAGTTGTCCTTCATCTTAAACCCAAATTTTCTCCTTAAACCGTTTAAATGCCAGATTTGAAGGTATCAAATTTGGTATGAGCCATTGAGATTTTGTCCCTCACAAATTCTTCCTCTCAAGTGAAGGCACGTGTACCAAAAAAATGTTGTTGAAGGGTAGAGCTTGGTTTAAGGCATGGTTGTTGCATTGGATTGCCCGTCTGCCTACCCGCATGTCCGTCCAAAGCACCTAATTGAGATCATGGTCCGTCCAACAAAGTCAACTCATAGTTGACTTTAAAAAACGATAAAAAATTATTAAAAAAACTTACTTCCTACATGCTAGTGACATTTATTGTTGCCAACATGAAGTTAAAACGTGGATTCAAAGTCATATCACGTAATAAAAATGAAAAATAATGTTTTGAGTCTTCCACTTTTAGGTCAAAACTCAAAGACCCTAAAAATGCCCTAAAACCGTGAGCAGACAGACATGTCCACTATTCTAGTTTAATTTGTCTGTGCTTGTGCTATCTGACAGCCTTAACTTGCCCAAAGTAACAACGCTAGTTTAACCTCTGAACGTCCCGCAAGCCCTTTTCGCCGTATGTGCGGCCGTATATACAAATGTATTTGAGCTGCTTTGAGGGCTTTTCAAAATTTTTATTGCACCTACTAATCTACCATCATACAACTCTTCAATATGTATGATTATAACACTTAATTTCCAACTGATTCAAACTTTTAAATAGTGGTTGTGACAGTATTTGGTATTGTATCTCCAAAGCCCAAGGGCCCTTCAAGGGTTAAAGTGATCACCTTAAACCTAATTTATTCCCAAAAGGAGCTTTCTTCCCAAATTAACGAATGGCGTTCAAACTTCAAAGTTCAAACCATTTTCAAAGAATGCCACACAGCCATTGGTCAGGAAACCAAAAAAAAAAAACCCTGGGCAAGACGTCCGTCTGTTCTGGATCCAGTCCAGCAATTATGTCGACTTACCACTCATGGCGTGAGATCTCGTTGACTGGTCAGACTCAGCCCTGCGTTTCCTCTTCTGGAGTCTGAACTCTGGACTGGAGGGTTTCTCTGGAGGAGGAGCTCCTGATCCATGGCGTAGTAGCAATCAGGCTCCACTGTTCATCATGTTGACCCCATGATTCTCGCACCCTCAACCTTTGGTGCATGTCCTCTCCTGCTTGTCGTGATTCTCGCACAACACCCTTGCGCTGCTCTGGGCTCAAGTCCTTGAACATGGCTATGTCGATGATTCCATGCTTGACGTCAAGACGTCAGACAGTGTGTCTGAGAGCCAGCTCCAGGCCTTGGCGTTGTCCATAGGAACCATTAGATTCATGCTGACAACATTCAGCCCAAGCTCCAGCGAGTGGAAGAAAGAAGGTTAATTTACTCCTTCGTGGAAGAGCTGCGTGAATGTAGCGTATGGAATAATGCAACTATCTAGTAAGCCTCATGAATCTATATGACAAATTTCATCTTTGATGCTTTTGTTAGAAGGTAGACCTGACATAAAAGAAGCAACGAGTTCCTCTCCATGAAACTCCTTGGGTTTTCGTGCAAGTGGACCCTTCACCATAATTGTGGCCTTGTGGGTGTATTCATGACGGTAAGCACCTGGCCAGTGGTTGGGTTTGAACTCATGAACACATGACCACTTCCTTAGTGACTGGTGTGCCAATTCCAATACCAAAACCACTAAGTTAACGTCACAAGTGCGTCATTAAAGCTCCATCTCTTGGGTTGTCATACTGGGTGAATTGAGGCTCATTCACTTAGTGTGAGTTAAGATGCAGTTTGATCAAATTGGAGTTATGAGTTATCTGAGCAAAATTGGAGGTTTATACAATATTGTTGCAGCCTTGCAGGCAGGGTTGTTACTTTGGGCAAGATTTGATTGTTGGACAATATAAGCAAATGCACAAAATAGATAACAAGTACAAACGTGTCTATCTTTTTGTGTTTTTAAGACATTTTTAGGGTTTTTAACTTAAAATAGGAAGAATCAAATTATTATTTTCAATTTTAGTACTTGATAAGTTGATATGGCTTTCAATCCACATTTTGGGTCTTTAACACCATATTTGTTAATTTGGGAAAAATAGGTGTCCCACTTTGTATTCCACCTGAAACTCAAAAAGTAACTTTAAACCATACTTGAAAGTATCAGATTTAGTCCGAGCCAATAAGATTTTTTCCCTTGCAAATTCTTCGCAAATTCCTCCTCTCAGGTGAGGACATGTGTAGGTTTTAGGAGGCCATCTGAAACCTTCATATCAAAATATATCAAAATTCTGAAAGTCCCAAAATGTATTATTTTTCCCAAATTAACAAATATGGTGTTCTTTTGACTTCATGTTGACAACAATGGATGTCACCATGTAGTCAATTAATCATGTACAAAGTAAGTATTTTTTTGGTCATCTTTAATTGTTTTTTAAAATCAATTGATAGTTGATTCGTTAAATTGGGAAAAATCTATGCCCAAATTGAAATTCACCTTAAACCCAAAAAGTTACCTTAAACCAAATTTGAAGATATTAGATTTGATTTGAGCCACTAAGATTTTTCCCTTGCAAAATCCTCCTCTCAAGTGTACCAAAAAAAACATTGCTTAAACCTAGACCTAGGTTTAAGGTGATCACCTTAAACCATGGTTGTAACATCGGGCAACTTTTGGCTATCAGACGGGAGAGTTTGGCAGACAAAAATGACAAGGCAAGCAAATGTGTCTATCCTCTTGTAGTTTTATGACCATTTTTAGGGTTTTTGACCTAAAAATGGAAGAATCAAATTATTATTTTTCATTTTTATTACGTGATATGGTTTTAAATCCACATTTTGACTTCAGGTTGGCAACAATGAGTATCACTAGCATGTACAAAGTAAGTTTTGTTTAACATTTTGTACTATTTTTTGAAGTCAACTATGAGTTGACCACATTGAATGGACATGAGTTCAATTGGGCACTTTTGGCGGACGGACAGGCAGACGGGCGGCCCAATGCATTAAACCTTCAGAAGTCCCAAATTCAAACATAGTTCCTAAATTAACAAATATGGCGTTCTATGAGTTCAGTTGAGGTGCAAGATTTTTTTTTAATTAGCATTTTTACCAAGCCCTGGCCTTTCTTTAAAGGATTTGGACTTTTGGTGTGCTTCCGTGTTGAGTATATGTGCTCCATTGAAGCCAGTTGGCAACCTTTAGGTATGTGCAACCGTTGTTGCATCGTCGGCCTCCGCTTCTCAAAGAATATTCTGATTTGATGGAAATTCATGTTTATCTGCTTTGGATAGAGATGGACACATCACTCAGTCTAGCAAGTTTGGTAAGATTAAACTAATTAGGGTTCTGAGTAGAAAAATACCTGTGTGTTCATCAATAAGTATACTTGAATATCTTAATTACTCGAACATTCTCAAATATTTTGACATAGAACCGATGGCTCGTTGTATGAGGCCCACGGGCGTGTTGGAACAGGCAGACAAGCCCCTGGTGTCTAATATGACAACCACGATTATGGCAGGGCAGGTCCGACAGGGGTATGACCCATGGAGTAGGAGAAAACACGAAATTACAATTATAAGTGAGGCACCAAGAGCAAATGACTGTCCAAGATGTTTTCAAAGTGCAAAATATTATCACCACTCTGCATGGAAACTGCATGAAAGTTCTATTTTCTGAGCTGAGTCTCAGATGAACATGTCAACTGAAGGAAAGAATGTATAAATCTCCGAAGCTTTGAATGATCAGTAATCCAAACAAGAAAACGAAAGTAAAATTTGTAGCTCACACTTTTTACTAGATCGTAATAAGTTTACATAGAACCCACGTCAGGGTTCAAATCCGAGATTGCTCGATCCCTTCTAGTAAAACCGTTAGTCTAGTAAAATTGTAAAAAGCGTGCATCGTTGCACATTATTACTGATGCTTTTTCAAAGCACTTGAACTAAGAAGTTCCGTAGAACCCTCTAGATCTTTGCTTCACATCAAAGCACCTGTTCTGTACCGTGCAAACCGTGAATTAATGCAGCTTTGACGAAACCTGAATTCTCAGAAATAGGTATGTTTACTCAACTTGTCAAGTTGGTCTTCATCAGGCTTACCTGTAGTTACCAAATGCACTCTCAGCTCTAATTTACATACAGAATATTCAGATCGAGTCAAGGTAATCGATCTCAGATTCTATTGCTAAGTAGCTGTACACTTTTCTTCACACTCTTACATTGGGTAAATACGGTACATACGGTAGAGGTCTGTGCATGTAGAACCCTCCTCTCTCTGTTTGCTTTCATCAACACATGGCGCATAACCATTGAAAGCTAAACAGACATAAAAAAGGTCTAAAGGGTCTAAAGGGTCTAATTTGTCTAAA
The DNA here is from genome assembly GCA_963920765.1 of Ulota crispa. Classification (NCBI taxonomy): domain Eukaryota; kingdom Viridiplantae; phylum Streptophyta; class Bryopsida; order Orthotrichales; family Orthotrichaceae; genus Ulota; species Ulota crispa. The sequence goes on along the minus strand of OY987246.1, from coordinate 17,766,437 downwards.
GGCATAACCTGGTCCTTGCCCAGCCGGCACTCTCAGAAAGCTGTAGATCTGCAAGATCTGCAAGTCTTGCTTTAGTCTGCTGGAGAAGGTTATGCCTGATAACCGCCTCAGGCCCTCAGTACACATCCGGCCACAGACCTCATTAAATTTGTCGCCATACTCTGTACCGTCACCGAAAACTGTCTGGTTCGACATCTGTACTAACCCAGGTACGTCCCATTTGCAGTTGAGCTACAATCTACGCAATTGAGCAGTTGGCTATGGCAAATGGTCTCATCTGTTAAACTGGTTTTTCATAGACAAGTTTTTTCTTTGAAAAAACTAATCCTGATGATTTTGTAGTACCATTGCGTTCTCTCCCATAAAAGAGTAACTATGTTAATATTACAAGAACAGAATGAGTGAGGCTAAGGCAGAAAAAGCTTGCTGCCGCACTTGCATCTCCAGACCTCCGGGTAGTACTCTTGCTGTGTCAACGACCCAGCCGGAGTGGAGCCAATGGGGGTGTGAATGGGAGTGCAAGGGACACAGGATCCACATTTTCCATTGCATGAAGGAGGAGCTGAGCCTACCAAGCGCCGGTGCCCATAGATTGAGTCTTTTACGTTGCCACGGAAAAGCTTCCTATTTGGCGGAGGTGAGATCAAGTACTGCAACAACAAAACCTCTCCAAATCAGAAAAAAAATGGGTTCAGCAGTTGATTAATATTTAGTACACACATCAACGCTTTCTAGAAACTAGCAGCTAAAAAGTTTCTCAAAAAATACAGCAAATCTTGAGAAGTTACTGTATGTGTCACAATGGAGGCAAAAAGGACGTTGGTTACTTTTTCTAAAGTTTACGTACCTGATAACGGTGGCCGGACTGTTCCCAGTTTACTCTGCCAAATCCCAACTCTACTGTGGACAGCTCGACTTGAGGCGTTGGTGCCAAGCTTGCAGTTACTGGCGCAGCTGACAAATTCAGACACCGATTACGAGTGAGACTAGTCCCTTTCAAGAAATTAATTGGCTGGGGTACGTGAGCAGACAAATTTGCTGTGCAGAGCCTTTTGGACTTCGGACAAATACGACTGGTATTACCAGACAGCACGCTTGAATAAATTCATACAGATTACGAAACACGTATTACTCACTGCACAATATACCACTTTAGTGATACTAACTTACTAGGCTCAGACTCACTACTAGCTTCTGCAGTTTCATGTCTGCGTATTCGACAAGCAAGCCAGCTCACAGGACCCAGATTTGATTCCCAATCGGAAATCAATCACCAGTAGTTCTGGACAGAAGGATAGCGACTTGCATCATCATGTACATTCCAACCAATTCAGGAGGGTGAGACCGGGTTTGTACTCACCAGGTAGATGTCGACCAGCAACGGCCAGAAAAGGAACCATTATCAGAAGCATCAACATCCGAAACCAGAGAATTGGCATTCTTGGTGCTTGTCCGAAAAATCTAGATTGCTCTCAACTCAACTCAACTTAACTCTCTCTCAAACGTTGCCACCTCAAAGTGCCAAGTCCTGCAACCAGCAAGCTCCGTGCAGCTAATGCTTACTTACAAGAAACCATTACTGAAAATTGCTGATAAGCTGGGGTTCCAACTTCTATCACTAACTACTCGATGTATCTAGAACCTGGTCCCTGGAGTCGTGAGCACAGCATGTTGAAGAGAACATGTTCAGTATTAGAATACTATCGCCCTAATATCGAGTTCTCAGCAAATTTGGCTCCTCCCAATGCAAGTTATGCAACTCTTTGTAAAGGAATCCACGATGTTACTAAAGTCGATCTCTTCAGATAAAGCAGAGAAAATCACAGACTCTGCAATGAAATGAAACACGTGTCTGAGATCGGTATTGCTAGCTAGCTAGCACGGAAGATCACTCATGTAAAGCTCCTGAATTGCATGATCACGAACTCTCTCATAGAACCGATCACTTTCTGCATCGATCACCAGGACTTTGAACGTATTCCTGCATGCAATCAACAAGAGCTGGCCTGGTCTTTTCACAGGGATACTCAATAAGGACCTGTTTCTCTTTGTATTCCCTCCTTTTCCTTCTACTCAAACACGAGCCCAACACGAGCTTCCAATTGATGCAGGTGCAGAGAGAGCCTGGAACCCTTCTTCTTATCCCTGCCTAGATCTCCGCAGGCAGGCTCATCAAGTTCGTAACGTAACGCTCCTACGACGCTGCAATGGAATTCCCGAGCAATCTGACTGACTGACTGACTGACTGTGGCGTCGTCAACGCAGTGGTAGTAGTGCAGTACAGTCAAGGACTTCCGGTGTAGCACGCCATTGCCCGCCTACAACACCGCTGAGTGCCGCAGCATGCATTGGCCAGGTAACTAATCTGAGTGAGTGACACTCCAGTAGAGGGGAGGGGGAGATGAGTGGCCTCGTGTGGTGGAATGCAGACACAACACGAAACACGCCGAGTGTGACTATCTCGCAAGCAAATGAATGACGATGCAGTGCAAGCAAATGATATGAATGGGGTTGCAGTGCAAGCAAATGAATGAGGCAGCACTGCAAGCAAATGAATGGGGTTGCAGTGTGAGAAAGGAAGCTAAGGAAGGTCGCTGCTGCTGTTGCAATAGGGAGGGACTGAAGGGGAGGGAGTGAGGGAGGAAGGGCGCAGTGCGCTCGTACCAAATGTTTCCTGTAGCACTCATGGAGCTCTTCCAGGACAGGACAACAGTATCCCCTGCTCTCTTTCTCTCTCCTCTGCTCTCTCTGCTCTCTTCTCTCTCTCTGCCAGTCACTGGCACACTTTGTGCAAGTTACCTGAGGTACTCGGGGGCTGTGCGTGGCTTTGGTACCAATCAAACACTTCTCAGTATTTTTGCTTTCTTCGCGACTTCCGTTCTTCATCATTTTTTACCCTTCTCTCCATTTGCCACGAGTAGGAGCCGGTGGTCGGAGCATCCATCCTCAATGCAACTCTCTATCCTTGACTTCTACATCTCCTAGGCTCCTTGGCTTGTTAGGTTGTCCCATGCATTTTGCTCAACCTTCACTCTATATTGGAAATTGCTTTTAACGCCATAGTCGTTAATTTGGGAAGAAACGCCCATTTTTGGAATAAACTAGGTTTAAAGTGATCACCTTAAATCGAGCTCTAAGTTTCAACAACATTTTTTTGGTACACGTGCCCTCACTTAAAAGGAGGAATTTGCAAGGGACAAAATCTCAATGGCTTAAACCTAATCTGATATTTTCAAATCTGATGTTTAAATGGTTTAAAGAAAAACGTTGGGTTTAAGGTGAAACGTTGGGTTTAAGATGAAGTAAAACTTGGGAATCTAGTTTTCCCAATTTAATGAATAAGGCATTTTTTACTACTAAATAGCATGATTGTCACATTGAACCTCCAATCTGTCTGCTTGCCAGTCCATTTGAGCTTTAAAGTGCTTGATTGAGGTCATGTTGGTTTGATGTAGTTAATTCATAGTTGAAATTGATGAAAAAATTTACTTTGTACATGTTGGTATATGATGGTGACACTCATTGTTGCCAACATGAAGTTAAAATGTGGATTAAAAGCCATACAACGTAATAAAAATGAAAAAATGGAAATTTGATTCTTTCTTTTTTAGGTCGAAATTCCTAAAAATGCACTAAAAATTAAGAGTCAACAAACACATCCATTGGTGTTGTTTGTTTTGCACATCTGCTTGTCTTGTCCAATAGCCAAATTTTGCCTAAGCCCCAATGTGATAACCATGACTATTAGATAGCATAAACCAATGAAGACCTAACAATCATATGAGTTGTTTGTAGCATTCTTCAATAAGTTGAAACTTTTTATAACTATAGAAAGACGATAAAAGTTACAAAATCAAAATGAAATTATTGTTTTCCAAAAAAATTATAGGCGTTCAAAATTGGGAACTCTTTAACCCCTAAAGGACTAGTGTCCCTTTGGGTGACAAATGGGATTTTGGGCATGTACCTATGGCTAAACTACTTTGCATGATTTTATGAAACTTTTATTGAAGGTGAGGAATTCAAAGATCTAGTTGGGAATCAAATTCTTTCTACTTCCAACATTTATTGAAGATGTTAAAAATGAAAATTTGGAAAATGCTGCTCCTTGCGCAACCAAAAACGTCTTTAAAATTTTCATTTCTTTCAAATAAAAATCTAAAATAGGTTCTTTAGACTTATATAGATGTGGGGAGCTTTGATTCTTGCAATTTTGATAGATGAGATGAAAATTATGATAAGTTTTAGTTTGCGGGTAGGTGTGGTTTTGCTCTAAAAAAATAACTTATAAACTTCATTTTTGAATGCAAATTTAACATTTTTGCAAAAAAACTAATAGTAAGGGTGAGGATTGATTGCTAGAACAATCTCATCATTGGGATTATTGTGATTCAATTCCATTGCTAGGTAATTAACAATGTAAGATTTTGTTCAATCTCAAATTGTCTTCTATTAAATTTATTTTAAGAATGAAAATTGAGTATTTTTTGTTTTGGTTTTTTCCCAAAGATTCTAACTCAATTCCCCAACATAAAAAAATAAACCTCAAAACTCCATGGTGCAAAAATTTTAAGTTAAAAAAGTTCAAAGTCAAATAATCTAATTGTGCAAAGTGCAAAAAAAATTGATTTTTACACTTTAAACGCAAATCTCTTGCAATCTATGCAATCAAAGTTTTTAAGTTTTGAACAACACATTCTTATACAAGTCTAATACAAGATCCTAAGGTCAAATATGCGAAAAGACTAATCTTCAAACTTTTTTACTCTTTGCCATAGAAGTGGCAATTTTGAGTATCTTTTGACAAAATAAAGGCCATGGTCCTTTAGAGATTAAAACTTTTGGCCAATAATTTGTTGATATAGTGTCTTGCACTATAAAATGTTAGTAAATTTTGTACAAATTTTTTTAGCAAAGTTGAAGAGCTAGAAGAAGAACCGCTAAGTAAACCTAAAAACACCATATTTGTTAAAATGGGAGATTGGGCACCTCCCAAAATAACCATGAGACATAAAACCTTTCATTTTTAGGTCAGTTTTGAAAAAATTATTGCAATTTAGCTCAAATTGAGCTAAATTACAATACAAATTTCTAATTTTAGGTTAAAACTTTCTAATTTTAGGTCAAATCTGAAAGGTTTTATGTTAATTTAGCTCAAATCAAGTTGAATTAACATAAACTTTCTGTCAAATTTCCTTTACATTACCTCTCATCAATGGAAAACCCCCATTGTAATGAATATGAAATTTAAATTGAATTATCCCAAAGCTAACCTAATTCACAACCTTGATTACACACTAAAATTGGATTACCAAAGCTTTATTTAACGTAAAAAACCTTGATTTCATATTGTCTTGTCTCTTGTGGCAAAGCCCCATACAAACCTCCACATGTCATCCAAGTGTTGAGAAAGCAATCCATTTTACACTAAAGTAATTTTAGTGGAATTGTAGATCCTCAAAGGCTCAAATTGAAAAGCAGCCTCCTAAGAGTGTTTGGTGTAGAGTAATGGAATGGTGGATGTAGGTGGATGTTCTTTGGATGATTTAGAGCATCTATTGCCACCAACGTGTTATTCATTAATTTGGGAAGACAATGGGTACCAATTTGTACCTCACCTTAATTCATGTTAATGAACCACATGGAACCATATTCATTAAATTAAGGAAGTCACTTTAAACTTAGTTAATGAATTTCTATCCAAAATTTCAGAAGTTTATGAACTTTTTATCCAAAAGAGCGCATTTTTGGAAGATATATATCTTATTTCATTAGAAAACAGTTAACAAATTCCCAATTCAATAAACATGGCGTTCCTAAAAGGAAAAAAACCAGAAATCCCACTTTGTACGCCTTTTCTCAAATTAACAAATAACATGTTCACCCATTTGGAGAAACCCTACCAAAAGAGATTTTGAAGGGATGGTAGCACAAACCACACAGTAGCAAAGTAGGATATGAAATTCCCATGCAACCCGGCATGAAGTCCTTGCAACAGCTCAAGGGAGCTTGTAACCAGCATTGTTACTCTAGGCAAGTTTAGGCTGATAGACAACACAAGCAGAGAGACCAATCAATCAGGACACGGAGACAAACGTGTTCGCTCTCATTTTTAGGGCATTTTTAGGATTTTTGACCTAAAAAGAGAAGAGTCGAATTACTATTTTTCATTTTTACTACATGGTATGGCTTTAAATCCACATTTTGACTTCATGTTGGCAACAATGAGTGTAACCAATATGCACAAAGTAAGTTTTTCATCATTTTTTATCATTTTTTGAAATTAACTATGAGTTGACTACATCAGATAGACATGAGCTCAATTGGGCACTTTGGGTAAACGGGCAACTGGATGGACATGCGGTCCAATGTGACAACCATGCTTGCAACCTAAATTTCCTCATTTTTGCTTCCATGTGCATGTTAGGGGTCATGAAGGGGTCTTGTACAAAGCTAGAATTTGCCGTGAATGTGGCTTAGCTTCAAAGGCCTTGCGCTTGCACATTGACAAATATATTAATGTTGAAGACTTGAAACAAAGAAGCCGCTTGAGGTTGAACATACACGGCTCATTTAGCAAGTGGCAAGAGATGCTCTTATAATAAAGAATCTTTGATGTAGATTTGCTTTAGTAGTAAGTTGTTTAGGGTTGGGTCAAAAATGCTCATAGAATAACATGACTATAGCTTTAACATCTCTAACAAATACTAAATGTTTAATGCATTACAAATTTACAACAAAAAGAAATTCCTTCAACTGTTTTCAAAATCCATATATTGAAATTTGGAGGACAAACAAAATGCTTAGAGTGATGTTTTGTCCGATTTACATTTCTTCTAAATAATTATTCAAAATTAAATTAGAATCTTAAAATTAAAGAAGAAATTTAATTATTTCCTATAACACTGGTGGATTGAGGTGATGTATTTTTACAAATATACAAGCCAATAAACTGATATGAATATTAAAAGGACAGTGTTACTTCACAACGTTAATCCAAACGGCTCTTGATCCTAAATTCCTAAAAAATATTTGAATACTTTTTTTAGTTGCTCTTCTTTGTAATGTGCTATAGTGCTAGTCTATAAGCTAGGAGATGCTCTAAAACTTAGAGAATCTATTTTCCAGTTTAGGACAACAATGCAATTACAGTTTATAACGCAACATTCGTTAATTTGGGGAAAACAAGGGTCCCAATTTGTTTTCCCCTCAAACTCAAAAAAGTTACTTTAAAAGATTCGAAGGTATCAAATTCAATCTGAGTCACTAAGATTTTTTCCCTTGTAAATCCCTCCTCTCAAGTGAGGGCATGTGTCAGTTTTAGGTGATCACCTCAAACTTCTTGACTCACCTCCTGAAAGTCCTAAAATGTACCATTTTTCCCAAATTAATGAATATCGCGTTTTATAGAGCAGAAGGAATTATCTTCATTTTTTCTTTTCAATGACGTTTATGGGCAGCATTATCTTGTTGGACAGATTTTGGGGTTTGGTTGTTGTGTTTTTTTGTCTAATGTCCAATGTTGCGCATGACAAATGTCAAGTATGAGTGACATTTTGTTTAATAATGCCATATTTAACAAGTTGAGATCATTTGAAACTCTATTTTAAATATGACCCAAAATGTAGAATCTAATAAGTATATCAAATTGAGATACTTCAATAAAATGAAACATTAATATGTCAAGATTGAAAATAGGAAGTGCTTTATTTAAAAGTCAACCTTAAAATTGACTTTACTAGAGAGATGGAGGAACTCTTGTCTATCTGTGACTTTGTATTTGTCAAGTATCAAAGAAGACAACACTATTCATGGCTAGGTTCCCTAGATATACCATGTGTCAATTGTCATGTGTGTAGTGACTTTGAGTGCATAGTGAGGGCATGCCCAAAAGGAGAAATCAATTAGAATCCTATCCACAACAAGGGGAAAAATCAATTAGAATCATGTCAACATAAAAAATTAATTGGGAGTACACATGTCATTCAGCCAGAACTAAAAGGAGTACATGTGTCACTATTTCATTGGTTCGTTTAGACAGGTGTTCACGAATAGACCCCACCCACCCCATACTTGTATTTGTGTGACATTCACGGTGACATTAGTTTAGCTTACAAAAGATAAGGAATATTTGAAATCTATTTGGGGAATTGGGAGGGTGGGGTTTATTTAAATTTTTAACCGAGTTGGATGGTTGGCCTTTGATTGGTTTTTTTTTTTTTTAAAACACTCCCAGCCAGGCGGTTAGCCTTTTTCAGGGGATAGTCATCATGTTGCATCCAAATCATTTTTGGCTCATTCGGATTTTGCATATATAAGTCACAACTCTAGATAATAATGATTGAACTCTTTGAATCTCTTAAGGAAATTTCCGGTTTTTTTTTGTATGTTGCTCATTTTCATTTGGACAATAATTAATTTCGTAATTACATAGTTCATGAATTACATTTCATCTACAAGGGTTAATTCCTATAGTTACTAAATTGGAAAAAAATGTGTTCAAGTTAACAGAAAACTAAACTGACCATTGTAGATAAAAGATGGAAAAAAACGCTTTTAAAACAAATAGTTACTTAGCCAATAAACATAAAATGTTACAGAGCAATGTGTAATTGTATTCATCCGAAGATACATTATTTCATGTTGTTTCTACTATTCCCAAACCTTCAAAAGATTGCACTGCTCACTCAGTGAAATTAATGATGTTGAACAAAATACTTTGTTTATTGCAAAACAAACTAATTATTCTTGGTTGCGTTTTTCTCTATGATAGCAATATGTTTCTACAATTTAATGACTTTTGGAAAAATAAAAAAATATTTTGACTTCAAAAGCTCATAGGAACACAAAATTCTCCTTTGATCATGTTTTTCTTCCAAATTTTGTGATTCATTTTGAAGAGAAACTAACCTCTAATTGAACAGTTACGTAGGTCAAATATATATCATGAACAACTTTAAGCAATCTTTCTTGTTTGACCCTGACCTCATCATTACAAGCATTAGAGAAAATTTGAGCCCTCTAGAAGGCCCCTACCAATACAAGAGAGATGTGCAAATAGAGAAAAAAACTATCATTTCTAACACAAATTTTGACATCTGCAGGCTGTCAGATCAAGTGCCACGGCAATTTTAGTATAAAAATAAATTAAAAAGAAATTTAAAAAAAAAAAAATTTGACCTCTATAATGTACCACACTGCCATTTGTAGGGGCCTTCTGGAGGGCTCAAATTTTCTCTAATGGTGTCAAACCTTGGAGTTTTTCATTTGATAAGTCTAGGTGAGTTCATCTCAAGTTATGGCCCCTTTTGACAGAATGTTATCAAAAAACTTTGTTGATAATCTCGTAGGGCCCCTCCCTCCCAATACGGTGACCTTGTTTGAAAATTGCTTTGTTAACAAGCACATATGGAAGCACCTTCTTGACTTGCTAAATGAGTACATTGCAATGTGACAAGTAGGGTGTGATTGCATGTAGGTTGAGATGCAAAATGACAAGATAGGAAAAATGAAAAGGAATTATGTGGAAGAAGCAACTACAATTACTAGCATGGTTGTCACATTGGAGTTTGGACCGCCTAATTGTCTACCCAAAATACTCAATTAAGCTCATGTTTGTCCAATGTAGTCAACTTATAGTAGACAAAAAAGAAGATTAGGCGCCAATGTAGGCAGCATGGGCCCCAACGCATGGTAAAGGCACATACACGAGCCGTCAAGGCAAAAATGTTCAAAGTTTTTTTTTTTTTTTTTTTTTTTTTTTTTTTTCAAGGCACAAACATGAGCGATCAAGACACAAACTCGTTAGCACCTTGACCATGTATGTTGGCGCTCCAACCATGTGTTTGCGCCCTTATGTCTAAGCCTTGCTTCTAGCGTGGAAAACCACATTGCCACATTAAAGGCCTTGTCAAATAACAAAGGTAAAATGTAGTATTTTATTTTTTATTTTTTAGGTCAAAAACCCTAAAACACAAGAGTGGTCTATCTATGCCATTTATTTTGTACCTCCGCCTATCTTGTTTGACAACCAAATCTTGCTCAATGTGACAACTATGGTTATCATGTGGTTTGTGAAGCTTAGTGAGTACAAACAACTTTGTGCACTCTTCTACAATGGCCTCCAATGTAACTTTGTTCACCAAACAACTATTTCATGTGCAAAGGCAAACAAAGCTACGTTGGAGGCTGCGATACAAGCAACCATCCAATAACTCTATATGAATTTTAGAATAAAATAATCCACAAAGCAAGGGTTTAACACCCACTATTGTCTTGCTTAGCTAGAAGATTATTAACAAGAATTGCACACATAAGGTTGAGCCAACCTATAGTTGCAAGAAACCCACACACACTTCACTAGAAGAAATCTTGTCCTAAACGACTAGTTCACGATGACTACAAATGTCCTAAACAACTCAATTTTACTATAATTGAGTCATTGTATAGTTGTTTAGGACATTTGCAGTCGTTGTGAATTAGTCGTTTAGGACATGTTTTTCTTCTAGTGCTTGAATATCACATTTAATCAAATATAGATTATGTAAAATCCATAGGTGATAATCCTTAAACAATTTTAATATGCAAAACACTAATTTGTAATTGTAAAGCATTGAAAAATACTTCCAAATCTTCAAAAAATATGTCCAAATCAACAAACTTGCACAACCCTAGAAAATATATATATAAAATATTGGGAAATCTTCAAAGTTAAGGGACATAGAAATCCTTATTTACATGCATAGTCCATATTTATTTGAATATGACATTTCAGGGTTTGTAAAGAAAATAACGTGCAACAAGATTGGTTATAGTAAATCTTCTATTGTAGCAACCATATTAGAGACTAATATCTACAAGTTCATTATATCTAAGTGAACTATGGTACTAATAATGAATTTTGAAGTAGTTTCAGAAACATATTGTTCAAAAAAATGCTAGCACTACAAACAAAGGTGTCCTAAACAACTAGTCCACAATGATTGCAAATATCCACAATGATTAATGGCTGACTTTGTTATAATCATTATGAACATTAGCAATCATTATGAACTAGTCAATTAGGACACATTTTTTTGGTAGTGTAATATTGCAACAATAGTTTCAAACCTTGAGGAAAACAGAAATTTCTTCGGACACAATTATAAAAGAAAAGCATAATTTTCATTACGTAAAAATTATGTTTTTTGCATGAGAAAACCAAGAAATCTTCTGCAACTAGCAACTAGCAGCAAGCATGGATTCTATTGCATGAGAAATCAAATGAAGAAGACAAAACCTGCTATTAAACCCACTGTGACACTGAGAAAGGAGGATTCTTCTCCTGCAAAGGGGGGTGGCACGGAGAAAAAAACAGATTTTGCGGATAAATCTACCAAGCTTCGAAATCCCTAACGTTGTACAGTACATAAGCCTGGAATTACAAAATATTGAATATCACTTTTCAATGTTGAGAACTGTTATCTACGCTATGACGTTTTAACTGGTTCCCCTTAACGAAATAACCATGTGGTATCTTGAGTCCCATTTTGCTAAGTGATTAAACAGTGCAACACCAATCTTTAAGAAACCCACCGTGACAATTGTACAACACCGCAACATCCGGCCCCACATTCATCAAGCTGAAACCATAATCACACAAAGAAGAATAAACCGGTGCACACTGGTACCTGAATGATCCGAGAGTAATATAAAGAAGGAACGGTCATGATTTATAAAAATGGAAACGGTTTGCTTCTACCATGAGAGACCGAAAGCCACCGATTGTTGACGTAAGCATCAAAACCACGCCGAATACAATCACCGCCTGCACAAATTCAAGTCATTGCAAATATCTTCAGCCAATGAAGGAATCACTGAATAATCCCCTACAACAAATAATTCAGAATTCAGAATCACTGAAATCTACAGCACTGAATCATTTCAGAAGTGAAGACGTCAGAAAGTTTACCCAGTTTATAATCCAAGTCCGGCTCCACCGACTCGGCCGATGGATCATCAACCACATGACTGAAGGCAACTGCAGACTCAGTAAAAACAAGGTCAGTAAGCTTAGTCTCTGAAGATTGACATTTTTGGAGATGATGAAACTAAGATTACCAGATTCGGAGTGATCTGTGAAGTAAGAAGCAGATGTGAAAACGCAACCGTGAATACACTACAAAATAAGTGGAAGATTAACTTACAAAGTAGGTGGTTGGAGAGAAAGCGAAACCTCCGAAAAATCCGAGAAGAGCTGAAAAAAATGGGAATGTCATGGCTACGAACATTGTGAAGCCGACGTAGATGGAGCGGGTGACAAGTCGAAGAAGAGTTGATGGTTTGAACTGAAAGTGCCCCACCAGAGTTGATTCCAGCATGTCATAAACTGGCATAGCATAAATCTGCAAATGCAATAGAGTTATCCCTAAAGTCTGCATTACTTCAAATTCATGAAGGGAACCACCAAACAAAGGATTGCAAACACCTATTCACGACATTATTCATTAGATTCACGATGTTATTCACTAGATTTACTCTAGTTTATCAATGAAATCAGGTCGACACTCCCACTTTAAACGACTTTGTTCAGAATAAAACAGAACTTGAGATTCCTATAACCAGTCAAAAACCTCTAGAAAGGGCATAAATTGAATACTGACAAGCATCTGACAATAGATAAGTAGTACTCCCTCTTTCCCTCTAAAACCGTCCAAATCAGACACATTTCATTGTACAACTAAAAAGCTCCCTTTACTGATTTCAAACTCTGAGAAAGCATTTGTCATGCTCAATGATCTCATGGGGGCAAGTCAAGCGATTAAGGGGCATTCCTCTCCTAGCAAGCTTGGCCTTGCCCATATGAGATATCATTGTTGCTACTAATCTTTAAATCATCAATAATGAGGAGCTAGCAACATACACAAATTTGGTACTTTTTGCATGGAATTTGGATGCCCAAACAGCAACATCAAAGCTGAAAATTTTGCATACATTTGGTTTTGCATACATTTGGTAGATGGTATGTTGATTCTAGAATGCATGTGTCATTGAAAACATAGTTAATCCTTAGCAAGGAAGCACTTTGGACGTTTTTAGAGGGACAGAGGGAGTACCTGGTAGCTTCCAACGACGTGAATGACCACCATTACATTGGCAATGAACACCAACCACGTTGGCTGTGAGACAAACGTGATAACGTCGTCTGTCACTTGGTTACCATAAGCCCAATAACCAATCAATGCTACAGGAAAATATCCGGCTGCCACAACTCCATATGCAATCTTCACTCCACGCCACATGGCTATCTTTGATGGCTCTTGTGGCGTGGAGGGAAGCGTGGACTGGATCTCCAAAACTACGTTGTGGCCTGCATACGCAAAGGCCATTGTTCCCAGCGACGTGAAAGCACCAAACCACCGGTCCGCTGTTGTCAAATCCTCTGGTACTGCCTGGAGCTTTGAGCCACCGGGCACCACTATCTGGACCGGTTTGAATTGCGGCAATCCGTAACTCACAGATCGTAGTAACGGAATATCTCCTGGAAGAGTGTGGCCGTAGTGAGCTGGAATGACCCATGCTATAGTAGAATAGCTGTAAAAAAATACACAAAGAAACTCAGAACGACTGTCCAAATTGAAGGAAACTCGAAAACTTTCTTTGGTCAAAACTGACCACTTGAAGAAATAGAAGTCTACATTTTTGAACAGTAGAAACAGTTTTAAAAGTTACTAGAACTTACTATTGGGTTTCAAGGTGATCTTTACATATTTAACTACTCGCTCTGTATCTCTAAAAACGTTCAAAAGGCTTCCTTCCAAAAGGATCAACTGTGTTTAGTGTTTGTGCTAATGACACGTGCATTCTAGAATCAATGTACCATCTACCAAATGTGAGCAAAATCTCCAGCTTTGATGTCACCATTTGGGCACCCAAATTCCATGCAAAAAGTATCATATTTGTGTATGTTGCCAATTCCTCATTATTGGTGATTTAAAGATTAGTAACAACAATGGTACCTCATATGGGCAAGGCCAAGCTTGCTAGGAGAGGAATGCTCTCTAAATGCTTAACTTGCCCCCATGAGATCATTGAACATGACAAACACTTCCTCAGCGTTTGAAATCAGCAAAAGGGAGCTTTTTAGTGGTACAAGAAATGTGTCTGATTTGGAGCTTTTTAGAGGGAAAGAGGGAGCACAAGCTTAACACCTAAGTGCCCAAGAGGCCAACAGTGGCTGCTTCTATATCTGTCTATGGGAATTGAAAAAAGCTAAATAGAAAGCTTCAAGCTAACCAAATGTACCAACAGAACAAAGAACCGTGCAATACATTTTTTTAAGAAATTTTTTCATGGGTACCCTTGAAGTTTTCAATATTTTCATAGATACCCTTGCTTTTTCAGAGATTTCACAAATGCCCTTGGACCAAATTTTTCAGGCATTTATTTGTTGTGCTTGTACTTTCTTCATGACCAATGTTGAAGAAAGGAATATAATGAAACAAAAAAGAAGCAACATGCGCACAAAGGAAGAATGGAAGTGACATGCACAATAAACAAGCACCTAAAATGTTTGGTCCAAGGGTATTTGTGAAATTTCAGGGGTATCTATGAAAATATTGCAAACGTCAGAGGTATCCATGAAATTTTCCCTAGATTTTTAATGACAGGGTTATTTTCTGAAGAGTACCATGATCAACTATTAGCTTCCAAAGTGGACTTTCTGTTTTTGACTTGGGTAAGTAGGGGTGGTGATTTTTTTAAGAGTAGTACCTGATGGACATAATGGCTGCTGCGAGAGAGATACCGGCAATGGAGTTGAAGTTGGGAAGCTGAGCAAGCACAAGCTGAACGAGAGCGAAGAGGAAAATCCAGAACACAAGTTTCTCCTGCAAGGGGCAATGGTTCCCGCAAGTAATGGAGTAAGCATGCTCCAATGATTTTCCTGCCGTCACCATGTACACAATGTCGACGCCGACCTCCACAACCAACTGCATAGGGACCACAATCCACAGCCCTAATTTGGGACCGAACGCTTCTTGTCCTAATTCATGGTACCTGTCAAACCGTCTGCCAGGCACCGCTTCGTGCAACTCCACCATCTGCCAGAGCGTGAAGAGCGTGATGACCCATGACAAGATGAGCATCAACAGTCCGGGACCCCTACAGCATTCCCACATCAAAGAAAGATGTCAGAGGTGGCACTACTAAACACCATATTAGGTAAAGGGAACATTTCATGGATACCCCTGAAGCTTGCCATATTTTCATAGATACCCCCGCTTTTTCAGAAATATCACAAATACGCTTGGACCAAGAAATTTACGCGTTTGTTTTCTTATGTATGTCACTTCCTTCTCCCTTTGTGCGTACACTGCTTCTTTTTGGTTATGCATGCGCAAAAAGGAAGAAAGGGAAGTGGCATGTACAACAAAACAAAAGCCTAAAATGACTGGTCCAAGGGTATTTGTGATATTTCTGAAAAAGTCAAGGTATCTATTAAAATATTGCAAACTTCAAGGGTATCCATGAAATTTTCCCTTAGGTAAATTGGTAAAGAGGGAGGGACCGTTTTGTACTCCACTTTAATCTTACATACATACAATAAATGTAGGCATAATTATAGCTCAAAGTTGTAATTATTTGACATTCTCGGAGGCAATCACTAAGACTTCACTATTAAGACTTCACTATTGTACAAATAAGCGCACGCTTGTTTTTTTGAAATATGCTAAATTGTATATAATGACAAGCATAGTGAAAGTCCTAGATTTTCCCAATTCACCTAATATGTTCTTAGTCTAACAAAAGATTAAAAGAAAGAAGGGTGACAGATCAAGGTTTGTGAAGATTGGTACCATGTCAGATAAACCATAGCATTGGGTAAAGCAAGAACCCCGGCTCCCATCATGGCCATCACATTGTGGAATGCTGCATGCTTCCAAGTAGCGCGGCGGTCTGTGGCAGTGATAGGTAGCCATGCTTCCAAGTTGGTAGCACGCTCTCTGTCAACGCCCTTCAGACGCTATTCCACAAAAGAGCTACAGTTAGTATCGTAGAACATCAAACAAGAAACCACTGCAGATAAATCACCCCACATTTGTTCTAGAAAACCTACATTGAATATTGCATTTAGGTTGCCCCAAACAAATTTCTTGACATTTTACACTAAATAAATATTTATTGCTACTACAGTGCCCTCCAACAAGTCCTCATACATCATGTTTGCCATTCAAAGGACTTTGCTAATAGATATATCTCTATGATAATCAAATTTTGCTATTTAATTCATAAATTGTGACTAAGTTTGTATCTTTCAACATGATATCGTGTGTATTTAGTGAAAAGCTAGTTAAAAGTTAAAAATATATATTTTACAAAATTTGAGCATATCACAAGTTACATTTAAATCTTTGTAGATCATTTTTTTGTTACTTAAGGGGGTCCTTTTTAGCATAGAACATGTGTGTATGGATGTTTCCTACATACCCATGCAATTAATTCTCAAAAATTCATCACCAACAATTTTTAATCAACTATCATGCAAAACCATGAGTTTAATACAAAATAATTCACCAAAAATGAGGTTTTGGTTTTGAGGAATCAAAATTTGGTATGCTTGGTTGAGATTGCATAAGAATCAAATTTCTATGCTTCAAAACAAAAAAAATACCAATTACATTTCATATTAGCAAAGTTCTTTAAAGGCAAAATAGGGTGTGTGAGGACTTGTTGGAGGGCATTGTACAGTAATCAAAATTTATTGCAACAATCCATTTTTAAAGGGCCTATCAACAACAGTGAAACTACAAAAAAACAAACTGATGGCGTCCAAGTTGTACACCATGTGAAATCCAAATATCTAAAGAGTTGCATGTGCCCCAAATGTCTAAATGGCGAAGTGATGAGTCCTGAGGTAAGGCAACCTAATTGTCAAGGCAACCTAAATACAATATTTGATGCAGCTGAATTACAATTAACAAGATTTAGCGTCACAACTAACAGAGCTTAACCCGTAAATGCCTGAGCCACCAAATTCTAGTGTAAAAACCACCAGAATTTGGTGCCGCAGGCATTTAGGGGTTAATGCCGGCAGGTTTATAGAAGAGGACCTTTTCTGCTCGTTAACTTAGATTAGAATATGGAAAAAAGAAACAGCGCAAATTGTCATTGCAAGTATAGTCCAGTCTATTTACCCTTTCTGACGGCGCCAAAAGATCAGAAGATTGCTGCAAAATTGAACCAAAAAACAAAACACGACTATATTAGCGGTCTTTCTACAAAATTGAGTAAAATATAAGCATGGTAGAGATATGGTGGAGATCTGCTCAGAGTTTAAAATGGCATCTTTCAACAAGAGCAATGATCATAAGCAAGCACAAAAATTTCATCATTCTTGACTACTTCGGAAGATTTTGAGCAAGACGCCTTTTAGCAGCATTTTTTATTAATCGCGGTAACTCTTTTTGTAACTTTTGCACATAATATTTGAATGCCATTTCTCGAACTTCATCTTTAGATCGAACTTCATCTATAGAACGAATTTGAGTTCAAGAGAGAAATCATTCACACGCATACGTTTGAAAATCAAACCACACCTTTAAGCTCAAGTCACCATCAGCACAGCTTGAAGAAAAAGTCACAGATTGAACAAGGAAGAACGAAATTTATCAACCTTTCATAGCAAGCCAGAGAACATACGGAGGATCTTTATCATCAAAAAACAAAGAGAAAATCGTTCAATCTCTTAAACCTGAACCTAATACCCTTTTACCGACAAACTTCGGAAAGTATTGATCGACTGCGGCATTTATGAACAATAAATCTAGCAAACGACAAAAGGATTCAAGGGAGAGGTAATCCGTTCCAAGCATACCTTCAAAACGCAAACCACACCTTAACCTCAACATTCCGCTTCAGATAATCGGCAGCGACACATATGATAATGAAAAATTTTAACACAAAAAAGTCTCCAAATCAATCCTCCAAATACCGCAAATCGGATCTCAGAAATCAAAAAGGGAAGAGCAAAGGAATGAATACTCTAAATCTGAAGCTGATCCGACAGAGTGTTCCGAACCTCAAAGTCAAATTTGAACTAAGGTAGGAGAACCTAAAACCAACACTTACTTCAGATGTGGTGATCTTGAGGATCTTTTCAGAATATAATGGCATGTGCTTGTTAGGAAATAGGCACAGATGCAAACAAATTTGTTTTTGAAATTTTCTGGGCTTGTATGAATAAATTAGGAATTATTGAAGGTAACTCCTTAGACCTACCTTTTGTAGACACTAAATCCCCACCAAAATGCTCATATTAAAATGAAAAAACGAAAACAAAAAGATCGTGTCACATGCGCAACTTCCATCTACAACACAATTTGTATTTCCTATACCTCATTATTGTGACAATTTTTGTTAAGTTGTGTATCACCTTATTTGCTTGCAACAACCTGTACCTTTAGGTTTGTTTGTAGATATCAATAAACGACTGATGTTACATTTAGGTTCTCCTACCTTACCCCGCCCATTTCTACCACCCCGCCCATTTCGACTACCCCGCCCATTTCCACTACCCCGCCCATTTCTACTACCCCGCCCAATTCCACCACCCCGCCGGTTTCCACTACCCCGCTCATTTCCACAGACCTCTTTTGAATTTCAAATCTAGCCCGCGCGAGTCCCATTTCCCGCACATTTTGAGTCAAGCAATCCGGCACTAACTCACCTTCTGGAGCTCGATGTTGTACGGATCGAGCGAAGAGTCGATCCTCCCGAACGCCATCGCTCTTCCAACCTCGTACCTCGATGCTCCTTTTGCCGACAGCTGCTCTAGCTCCGCCCCGACTTCAAGCTCATTTCCTCATCCTCCTCCAACTGCACTAGAAATTTGCGATCCGGAAGCAGAGCTGCACGAAAAGAAGAGCCGCAATCTAACCAGGTACGTCCACATAAGCGAGTATTTGCACAAATCAGCCCACTACTGTAGCCCAATGTATGGAGAGAGCCGAAAAACATTAGAAAGTCAGCCGAATGAAATGTGAAAACAATGGATTAAAATATACAAACAACCGGCTAGAAACTGACTAAACTTTTGAAGATTTTCTAATTATAATGCAAGTATAGAGCTGTAGCCCCTGAACTCCGGGAGTCTGGTACTCTAGGGCTTTCTAACTTTAGAATCCATCGTCAATACGGGTATGATAGAATTTGCTTTTGACAAGTTTCCGGCCATTGATTACGGGTGCAATAGCAGGCAACAAATGTTCATCGGATTCACGTACAGAGCGGTGCACGTTTGTTGTGGAGGGGCTGCTTTTCTTTCGTGCACTTCGTGTGTGGAAGCACATTTCAGAACATTTCAGTTTGTTGAGGTGATTTGTTGATGGTGTGATATTGTTTTGCTGTTGCCGAGGATCACGAGTAGAATTTGCTCAAGTGTATATGCTTAGAGCTCGCAAGGTATTACGACCTTGACTTCTCCGCCGATTTCGACTACTCTTGCAGTCTTGCTACATTGTGGATCTCCTCGGACGTTCTAAAGATTTAAAATGGCGAGCATGACGTTGACTCTGTGTCATTGTGCTGTATGGACTATGGAGGAAGACTATGTCCTCGGCCATGGGTTTTGTGGAGTCGGTTGTAGGTCTTGAACCAGCGTGCAAGACCACGCAGTGATCGTTGGCGCCATGAAAAGCATCAACTTGAAGCATCCGCACCAGGGTTTAATTTTTGTTTTTTCCAGGGTAGAGCGACTGGCACCCCGGAATGCAGGCAGGTAAGGAAATTTTGGCTACAATTGGAACGAATGAATGTTAACCCTAAAGGATTGTTGTCCTTTTGGGAATAGGTGGGAGTTCGGGCATGTACCTTTGGATAAGCTACTTTGTGTGATTTTCTGAAACTTTTATGCAAGGTGGGGAATTCAAAAATCTATGCGGGCATCTAATTTTTTCCTCATTTTGACAATTATTGAAGAAGTTATGCATGAAAATCTGAAAAGCAAGGGAGGATTGCCTATCCGGGTAGCCCAAAAACTTCTTTAAATTTTTTTTTTAAAAATTAAAATTTGAAATTGGTTCTTTAGATTTTTTCATACATAAGAAGCTTTGAATCATTCAATTTTAATCAATGACATGAAAGTTATGAGGAGTTTTTGTTTGCGGGCAGTTATGGATTCTCTACTCTAAAATAAACTTTGAAGTTCTTTATTTTACTCAATTTTTATTATTTTGGAAAAAAAAAAAAAACTAAAGGATGTAGATTGTTTATCACAACATTATGACAATTGGGATTTGCATTTTTCATTTTAATAATTAAATTCTCAACAATTTAGTGATTTGACTCATTCTCTACTTCTTTTTACTTACTGATTTTTCCTATGTGTTGTGTAGTTCCAATTGATTTGAAAATTCTCCCACACATAGCTAAATTGATCTCCTACATGGAAAAAATAAAGCGCAAAGTTTGTGTAGAGCAATTATTTTCATGTAAGAATGGTCAAAGGCTTCAGAAATTTTGCGGCAGCATGAAAAAAACTTTTCTTGTCTTTTTAGATGTAAATATCTCACTTATGTCCATTTGGAATCACTTGATTTTTTTTCCACAATTACCTAATCCAATCTAGGGCAAGATCCTATGGTTGGATTTCCCAAATTTTCAAAAAGAATTACCTTCTTACTAACACCCCCCCAAAAGTGGCAGTTTTGAGTGATTTTCACTAAAAAAATGGCTCAATCCTTTAGGGGTTAAGAAGTTCATCCAAAAAGCTACTAATGTAAGCTACTTTCATTCAAAATATGGCGAACTAGGTTTTCACTCAAGTAAGGATCTAGCAATTTTATCCAATTTTTCATGAGAATTCTTTTAGTGTTTTGGTTGCCAACTGCTTGTTGAGGTAAGAATTAGGCAAAAAATTGTTAAAAAATTATACATTGATCCACACCCTTGCATACAACCTGGAGCACTAAAAAGCAAGGTGTATAGGGTGCATTTACAATCATGGGCTTGCACAAATCTCAAATGTCCCACCCTTGCCCTCAAGCAGGTACAAGCAAGCATTAAGAGTTTATCATGGAGGACAAGTGTCAAGCTTCAATGGTGTGCTTCTTGAGTCAACCAGTCAACAAGTTTTGATTGTCTTGAATGTGGGAGTGCTAACAATTCATGAAACCTTGAATGTTCTAGTGTTAGAGCTACAATTGAGTGAGCCATATTTTGTATAGGGCGTTGCCATGTTTGCAGTGAGGAGTGTCAAATGGAGCAGCCGCACCAAGAGCTCTTGCGAGGCTATTGGACATGTGTGGGTGCAAATGCTCTTACATATTTCATAAATGTTGCTTGAACAAAATCTTTTACAATTTTGATTGTTGTTATTATTGTGAATGTAACAACAAAAATTTCAAAATGATGTCACATTGCATAACATCACTCCTAATAGATAGAACATGTGACAATATTTTCTTCAAGCAAAATTTACACAAGCTAAGGGCCTCATGCATGCACAATCTCATGTTTGCATCATTAATTATTCAAAATCTATCTTTGTACCCAAAGTCTTAAATGTGAAAATACCCTTGCATGAGACCCTTACCCTACACCTGTTGTCCAAATCCTAATTTTTGACAAGATTGTGTCAATGGTATTTGTGCTAATGCAAATCTAATAGGAGTGAGCCAAGTTGGCAAGAGTTAGGTAGTTATAAAAACGACAATTGTAATTTTGATTCCACTAGGCAAACAAAAAAGGATGACGTATAATACTGTGAGCTTATGAGGAAGAGCATTTTTTTTCACATGCTCTTTCATGAAGTTGATGATTTATACTACACATGTTTTTGGTTTTTGCATGTTGTAGGTTTCACATGCTTTCATAGGTTTTGAATTTATTTTGCACAATATTTTATAAACCCATTTATCTCTTCATTACTTCAAGTATTGTATAGTCTTCTTCCTAAGTTGTATTTTGTTTTGTGTTACTTTCATCAACAAACATGTTCTATAAGGTAGAAGCACCCATAAATGTCAAACTGATGGTTTTGAAGATGATGACTATTAATAAACAACTAGCAAAGTATAGGATTCTATTAGGAACAGAAAAAAAATCAATTTGCACTTTTGAAAGTATTATTTGGATATTGTGAGAATAAGTTGTGAATTTTTAAAGAGCAAACTACCATTGCACCCATAACCACTTTTAAGATTTCATGTTCACATGTTGTACATCCTTGTCATTACATCTACTCACTTCCATAGATTTTCCAAGATTTCAGAGGTGACATTTATGGGGACACTGATGCTTATGGGTGTTCCTACCTTAACATATTTTTTGTTTTTAAGAGTTTACTCCCCTGATTCTCATGAATTTGAAATTCTGTATTTTTTAATCTATGTTGATTGCAAGTTCAACATACCATTTGTTATATGACATCCCGAGTTCCCGACCCCGATCCCCATCCTCTGGTCCCAATCTCAATCCTTGATCAAGAAATGAAATTCAATTATAGAAATAATTTTTCATCTAATCAATCTTCATCCACATGACGGACCACCACAAACATAACCACCGTCACATTTAATTATAGATATAGATCACTTCACTAGTCAATACCCATGAAATGTGGATGAAAATATTTAGTGTGGCGATGCAAAGCACCTCATATACTATCTCGGTAGTCAGAGTAACATTCTTCCAACTCATACTTAATAATCTATTCCAATGCAATCTAAACACATCCAACAAAAAACTAAATGGTTGCAAAGTCAAAAATTGTCCAAATTTATCAAAATCTTTAGTTCTTTGTATAGTTTAGAAATTTAAAACGCTCAAAATAACCCTTATGAGTATTTTGGAGTTAAAATTCCTCAACTCCTTCTACGCAAAGCCTCCTCTCCTTTGGTCCAAAACAAATAAGTATTAAAAAAACCTTTTGATATCAATTAAGATTGTACAAAGATTTGCATATCTAGATATATGATTATCTACTATGATTTGTCTCAAAACAACAAGTTCTGAGCCTCGAATAAACTCAAAAAAACTCATAAGGGTAACAATGGGGATACCAACATCATCCTCAAAACAAGTAATATTGCTCTATTTTAAGGCCAATTTACTCAAAAAGACAAGGATATCATAACTTGAGGTTGATTTAACCAATTTGACTCGTATGCCCTCAAGAACAATCCCACTACAAGACAATGTTGTCAATTCAGTCATTTTTCTGTAGATTCGGATGTGTCAATTTGGACATAATTTAATCAATTCAAACAAGTTTAGTCAGTTTGGACTTGTCAATTTAGACATTGTTTCCTTGTAATGACTTTTTATATTCAAAACATAACAAGGATCATTTCTCTCAAATCTACAAGCCTAAAGGCTACATCTACAAGCCTAAAGGCTACATCTAATTTAACCACCACATGGTGGAGTCTGGGGATTTGGCCCCCAAGCCTCTAAAAAGGCATTTACACCCAAAGGCTACATATGGTTATATTTTCATGAAATTTAACAGCCCCAAAGATAGAAAACAACCTTCTGTCTTCCGTTCTTGGTTTTGGGACCTAGTCAAATCTTGTATTTTGAGCATTAAAATACTAGCAACTAAAAAATTTATCATTGATTGGAATGTGAAGGACTTTGGATTAAATTTGAAAATTCAACCAATGAAAAGCTAAGATTAAGAACTTGGCTCAAAAACAGCCTTCACTCATAATGTAAAGAAGCCCTTATTCCCTTTGCGTTTTTATATCTTTTGTGTTTTTCATCATCAGTACTTCTTCGTTTTTGCAAGATCACGACCTATCACAAGTATACACTTACATAGTGCACCTTCTCAAGACTTGCTGCATAGGAGAGAAGAGCAACCAAGACAAAATTCAATCAAATCAGAAAAATGGACCAAAAGCAATGTCTAAATGCACTCTAAATGCACTCCAAATATCAAGTGTTTTCTAGTTTCATAAATATCACTTGAACAAAATCCTTTGCACTTTCAGTTGCCCTTATACTTGTGAACATAACAACAAAAACTGCAAACTGGTGTTACTCTTGCCAATAGAAAGGACATGTGGCGTTATTTTTTTCAAACAATGTTTCCCGCAAGCTAAGGGCCTCACGTCACGCCACAGATTACTCAAGCTCCGCCCTTTTTCTCTTCTTCCCAGTGTACTGGCTTACACGTGAGAATGCCCTTGCGTGAGGCCCTTACCCTACACATTGGATGTCGCGTTAACAGCACAAATTACGTCCCAAACCAGTTCAGAATATCAGCTTTCAACCTTGTAATACAATATTAACCATCGTAAACAACTCAACATCATGTCTCCCAACTTCAATCCATGACAGCCAAGTAAACCAATGTCTTCACATGTAGTGCCTAAAAGAAATATTGATGGTGTCTACGAAAGAAGCTAACCAAAAACTTCCCATCAGCGTTCAGCGCCAACGACTCTGACCTGTAAATAAAGAACCAAGGAACCACTTCCTGCCAGGACACGTATGAATGATTATAATTCTTGCTTCACCAAAATATCACCAGGTGAATCGAGTACCTCAGGAATATGTCACCACTTCAAACAAGCAATGACTCAGAAAATCACAGGATTTTATAATCCAGCGTTGAAGCTTCGTATGCAAACCGCATTTCTTCCAAAATCAAAATTTGATTTCAATAGCATAAACCTCTTTCTCAGTAATCACTTCCCTCCTAGCAAGGCTCTGAGGTAGATAAAACAGCCGCTTGCTCCACCTCCTCCAAGCTTCTTTGGGCGACATCGATTTGCTCAATTGTGAAGTTGTGGTTCGTGTAAATGCAACAATCTGCTGCAATCTTCATAGCTTTCTTGGCTGAAAAGTCCCACAAAACCCCCCACACCACAAATCCAACCACACAACCATCAACATCCCAGTTCATACTGTGAGAGACTAAATGTCGCAGAAATAAGTTGGAAATGAACATCATTGTTTCAAATAGAACCAGCAATATTAACTCGAAGCACGTCCTAGCATCCAAGCACACTCACCAATTGCTTCAGCATCCCAATCAGGTAGATCAATAAGAGCCCTTGCAGCTGCTGAAGCATACGAACCTCCAGACCCAATACCTGGAAAGATACAAACCCATACATAGCAATCCTTAGCATGACTACCAGGAAAAACAAGAGATTGAGAGAATAACTCCATTTAATGGGATGTAGTAGATCGCAATCCAATAGTGAACACCACATAAGGTTGCATGAAAAGCAGGACGAAACTTAAAAAGTATATTTCGTACCTATAACACCGTCGTAAGGCTCTAGAACATCTCCATTCCCAGTAATAGTCAAAGAGATTTCAGCATCTGAAACGACCATAACAGCCTGCACCCAAACCCACTCAAGGCATGGCTTTTCATTTCCAACAAACTAGATAATCTATAACATCAAAAGAAGAAATACACATTATTCAGTTGAGATGAGAGGAAAAGAGACATACATCAAGACGCCTGAGAAACTTATCCGTACGCCAGGCTTTGGCAAGCTCCACTGCAGCTCTTGTCAGCTGTCAACAGATCCCCCAGGTCAAAAAAATCAACGGGCCGGTTTCACCATCCCCTGGCTACTCCATTGAGCAACAAATGCAGACCTAACGGGTTTAGGAACAGCAAATCACGTGATATGAGGAAAATGATAATAGCAACAATCATATCCTTTGCACTCCTTATACCTGGCCTGCAACCAACACCAGCGTTAAATTCAGCCATAAAAGAAACAAGCTATATAACATAGCTTGCTGTTGAATGAATGACCCTCAGGACCAGACTATCAGACATACCAATATAAAACTTCTCCCTGATCTCATGAAATCCTAGGACTTTAAAACTACGCAAGGATCCCCAGTAGATAAACCATCACACATTTTTAAGTATACTAAAGTTATATCTACTACTCCAAAGATGAGCTTGAAGCAAAGGAGAAATTAATAGACAAGACCAAAAGTTTAGTAAGACAAATACCAGAGTGTTCTTCAAGCTTGGATTCCAATCTCTCAAACAGAGTGAACGAATCAGCAGTACCGCCTACAACACAACCCCCTTCCATCGTTAGCAAGTTGCGTCTGTCATAAACTGTACAGCAAGACCAGTCCAAAGCAAAATAATCCTCAAGTAAGGTGGAGGACACTAAAATCATTAGAGACCTGATCTCGTCTTCTATATTGACCCTATTGCCAATAACAATCCGTCTATTCAGACAAAACTTGGTTGAGCTGATTGGCAAGTGCTGTAAATGACTTGGCCAAATAACTCTGGCCATTGGTATTTGAATGAAAATGGGATTGTCTCTTATCCCTTCAATAGTGGTACACAACCTCGAACTTTGAATAAATGCATAGGAATTTCATACATGGTGGTAAAAAGAATATACATATCTCAACGGATCTGGCTCGTGCACCCAAAGATCTCTTCACAGCTCTATACTCAAACATATGTTAAAATGCTTAAGATAACGCAAATGGTATCCTCCACCTTACTAGTTCATGCTCAGAGACAATTAGCCCTAGCATCTCATGGCCTTCGTGTTTAGCTCACTCAAAATATACCAAAAACATAGTTGATTTACTAAAGTATAGAAGTTTCAGTCTCACCACACATGTTAGCATGACAACAACTAACCTGCAAATCCTCCGATAACGTTGGCTCCAAGCCTGCGCACTTTTCGGACATTTGGCTTGATAATTTCATTGCCCAGTGTAACTTGCCCATCTCCAATTATAATAACCTTCTTATCCTTTCGTACACATAATACGGTGGTGCCAAGCATGCCTCTGTTTTCCGTATGCATGTGCCTCAAGCTGAAGTCAATCATACCACTTCAGAAACAGCTGGTACACTCAAAAACTCGTTGAAAATAGGTCAATGAGAACCACTCAAGTAACCTAACAGTCAGGCTACTCACTAGAAAAGATTAATCATGCCAAGCTCACCCCTAATTTCACTCACATGACCAGAATCAGGAAGAAAAATTGCATGAAATTGGTCCCAAAAAAATGAAAAAAAACAAAAGAAAGGATAAAAGAAAGTCTCCATACAAACTACTTGAAACTGCTTATAAGAAATATGAGCAATGCCAATGATCCACAATTCCACTACTAATATTACAAAAGAACAGACCTTTGATTCTCCGCTGCAATATTCGATCCATAATAACTCCCATTCTGCAATGAGCTCCCGTCTAACTCTTGCAGTCTCCTTCCCCTTGCACATTCTGCATATTCTTCACATCAGAAACCCGAAAAGAAAAGGAAAGAAAAAGGACAATCCGGATTCAAACCTCCTCAAAACTCCTCAAAACTCAAACTAGAATGCCAGCGTGCAACCTCGATCCCCATCCTAATCCTAATTCTCACACATCTCAAGCTTTTGAACTCCGTAAAATTCAGCAAGTGTAACTCCAGTATTAAAATATGGCCTAGTGCGATGGAAAAAGTTCGTACTTGCAAGCCAGAAGAGATGAGGATTGCGGAACAGACCAAACCCTAATTCTCACACATCTCAAGATTCCAAATTCTGTATAATTCCGCCAGTGCAATTCCAGTATTAAAATGGCCTGACTTAGTGCGATGGAGAAGTCGTACTTGCAAGCCAGAGGAGATGAGGATTGCAGAGCAGACCAAACCCTAATTCTCACACATCCCAAGATTCCGAACTCCGTAAAATTCTACAAGTGCAATTTCAGTATTAAAATGGCCTGACTTAGTGCGATGGAAGAAGTCGTACTTGCAAGCCAGAAGAGATGAGGATTGCGGAGCAGACCAAACCCTAATTCTCACACATCTCAAGATTCCGAACTCCGTAAAATTCCGCCAGTGCAATTCCAGTATTAAAATGGCCTGACTTAGTTCAATGGAAAAGTCGTACTTGCAAGCCAGAAGAGATGAGGATTGCAGAGCAGATGAAACCCTAATTTTCGCAAATCTCAAGATTTTGAACTCCGTAAAATTCCGCAAGTGCAATTCCGGTATTAAAATGGCCTGACTTAGTGCGATGGAAAAATTTCGTACTTGCAAGCCAGAGGAGATGAGGATTGCGGAGTAGACGAATGCCCATGGTCAGCAATGTGAGGGAGAAGCTGTTGCAAATGTCGAAGAAGGCATGAAAAGATTCCTGAGAGAAGGAATCAAATGAGCACGGTGATGAAGATGATGAAGCTCCGGGTTGTGTCGTTTCTCAGCATCTGTTTACAGTATCTGCCAGCAAGCACGTTGTTGCGAGGTAGAGCTTGTGTTGCGGGTGTTTTTGGTGTAAAGTAGACATACCCATAACGGAGCATTTAAGAAATCCGACCCTATGTAGTATGTACACATATTGTTCATTCTGACATGAATGTGGGTACATAGGGTTGGATTTAGAACCCGTTCCGAATTGGGTGTGTTTATTTTAGTAAGGTGGAAGCACCTATAATTGATAACGCCCCATTCTCAATTAGTACGGGGTGCTATTTCCACCATGAGCAAGGATAGGTGCTTTGGAATGCGTTTTTCTGACTTTTTCAAAGTTGGGGCCACTTAAGTCATGCCACATGTTCCAAAGTGAGGTACGAAGTAATGAGCTGAAATTAGTTTGGCTAGTACCGGAATTGCATACATTTAGACATTGGCAATGGGTGTGGAACACTTTTTGACTCCCAAAATTCACTGTAATTTCAATTTTGCAAATAAAATTATGAAAAATTTGCACTCCCAATATTTCTTATCTTCCTACATGGGAAAATTACTTTTTGCCTCAAACTCTTTGTATTTTTTTGCAAAATTGCTTAAGTTATTGGTTATGGGTGTTTCCACCTTAGGAAGAAAAGACAGAAAAGAGAGAGAGGGAAAGTTGCTTGCAAACAATTTCTTTACATCCAAAGGATATGGCAAAAGTATGATAAGTTTTGGGAATTAATATGTGCACACCCGAGGTTTGATATATGCACATTATGGGGGTAAATTTAGATATTTACCATTAAAAAGTTGAATTTGAAAAAGTTTGAACTCAAATTTGGATTAAGAGACCTTGATTTAATTTAAAATTATACAAGAGATTATCATTGAACAATGTCTAGTGTAAAGCTTAGCTAGGGGCAAAATAGTACTTTTACCCTTGGTTGTAGAAAAAGCTAAGCTTTTCCACTGTAGTTTAATTGTAACCTCCTTTATGGTTCAAGACTAAAGCAAGGTCTCTAAATCCAAATTTGAATTCAAACTTTCTAAATTTAACATGTTGATGGTAAATATCTAAGATTTACCCCCTTGATGTGCATATATCAAATGCTTAAATTTTAGTCAAAAGGATGATAGTTTTTAGTTTTACCTAGGATTTTGTGTACAATGCCCTCCAAGTAGTTCTTGAGTTCTTTGAGATTTAGTTGATCATTGTTTTAACTTCATCAAATACTCTGTAATAACAAGTCTCATAATTCCACTAGTATTTTTCCCATTAACATGATTTGTAGATACGTGGCTTGAGATTGCTAGCATACAATCTTGTGGGGTTTTATTAGTTTTGAAATGTTCAATTAGTGTTTTCCACTAGTAATTGTTGTCTAGTTAGTTTCAAAAAACTCAAGAACTTGTTGAAGGGCACTATACAACTTTGTCAACATAAATATCTACATTGTCAAGTTAAATTAAATTCATGTAAGGTGTTTATCTAATAATATACAAAACAACATACAGAAAAAACCATACGTTGTAATTATGTAATATATTTTAGCAATAAGATTATTTATTGTTTGTTAAATACTTGATTTTGACATTCAAAATATATTTTTGATATGTTTTGCATGTGTTGAAAAATTGGTGGTAGTAATATAGCAAATTACTATTGTGTTCAAAAGTTATTATTTTATATCAATTTAAGGCACTATCTTTATTGCAAGAAATCTTTGCTAGTAACGCACATATTGTATCCAATCAAGACTCTGATTGTCTTCTTAAGGTAATGAAAAGATTGATAAAGTTTATAGAGACGAAATTTATTACTAACATTTGGGGGCAAATTGTTGACATGTTTCAATTTGTATGTGCAATTGTAGCTACAAGAGATGTTTTCAACTTGGATCACAAAACTGTTTTGCGGCATTGTTAAATCATATCAAACAACTTAAAAATATATTACAAGATGGATTATTGTAGGATGACGGATTTTGAATCATGATTGAAAAATTTAGGTCTTAAGATAAAAATGATTCAAAATATTGTACAATTGCATTTTTTTTTGAAGCATGATGGTGATTGCTAAGTGAATCTTGATCAATATGGATTTAGTGCGTACTGGTGATTGATAATCAAGTTCTTTGCATTTTTACTAGTTTTACATTATTATTATTATTTTTTAACCCTTAAATTTTCTTGCAACCCAAAATGGGTTGCAAGATTTTTAGCAAGGTCTTTTATGAATTTAGGAATGTCAAGAGTCACTTGAACTTTGGCCCATTTGAAAGAGAAGCAAGTTAGCTATGTAGGGGTGTTTTCAAATTTAGAAAAAGAGTCAACATTGAATTTACATAAATTTTCAAACCATGTGTGGTCTTGGAGTTGTAGTGTTGAATTTGGCCTTAGATTTGTGAAAGTCTTCTATTTTACTCACAATTTTTGAAATTTAAGGGTGGAGTGATCACTATTGCAAGACCATTTTTTCACTCATTTTTAAACCTAAAAATACAAGACTTGTTTCTATGCGTGTGGAACTTGATTACCTTAAGAATGAGATTAAGATGCCAACTTTTTTAAATGTTATGTGTCCAAAAGAGCCAATCAAAGTACAATTTCAACTACCCCAAAATATTGGTTTCCTTGTAGTACCATTTAAATATTTGTTTTAACCTTCCAATCTAACCCTTGGATTGAAACCAAACTTTATAAAGATGATAAGGACTTGGCTTTCTAAAAAATCTTACACTTACTTTGGCCTAAAATTGACTCATCATTCTTTTAACTTCACCCTTTCATAACTTACAAAATTGAGGTCCAAAACACCTTCAAAATGGTTGAAAATTTTAAGGATTAAATTTTTATAGTTATTTTACCTTCTCTCTTGTCTATGTTTAACTTTTTTTATTTTTTTTATCCTTATATTTTTTCTTTAACTAAATTCTTGTTAACGTATGAAAAGATTTTGAGCATGTTTAGCAAAATTTCTACATTTATCACTTTGTGCAAAAAGAATTAGTGCATGATTAGATTATTGCTTTTATTTTTACGCTATAATTAGGCAATTTTTCAAAATACTAGCCAGATTTTATTTGATTAACTAAAATATCAACTAGTTTTTTAGACAATGCAAAAAATGGTCAACTACATTATACAATAAATAAACAAACAAATGACAATTCACTACAAGGAAACCATGGTTGAATTTACAAAAATTTAACAAAGATTGTGACCTAATCTACAATATACTGTAGATTATGTCACAATCTTTGTTAATTTTTTGTAGATTTGACCATAGTTTCCTTGTAGCATTTGACACCAAATATCTAGAGGTATTAGAAAAGCTATTGTAAAAACCAAAAGAAAGATAAATGGTCAACTTTAATATACAATAAATAAGTAAACAATGAAAAATTTGACATTAGATATTAGGAGGTGTTAAAAAAAACATTGTGAAAATAAAAAGAAACAATAAAAAAACAACCATTTTTACAGTTGTTTTTCACAGAAATACCTTTTGGTTTTAGCAAAAAAATCACAACTACCTATAGTTGAGAGAGTACATTGATAAAATAAAATAAATACAAACAATAAATAAAATATAGATAAAAATCTTAGGTTGTAATTTTACTATAAGCAGATTAGTTGATGCTTTATTCAATTTACATAAAGAGTGCCTAACATTGGGAACCATGTTGACAAAAGTGGCAAAAATAAAATAAAACAAAAACCACCAGTGATTTTCTCCTAAGATTTGATATTCTAATCTTAAATCCGAAACTCTATATCTTCATTTTTAAATCTTTAATATTTTAAAAATCAGTGCATTCATATATAAAAAATAAGAAAATTTCCACAACACATCAATTTGTCATTAAAAAATTTAATATTAAAAACACAAAATTAGTCACCTCAAAATTTAAATCCAAGCATCACATTTTTACAACATATTAATATATTTTTGAATTTTTGAATTTCAAATTTAATTCAATATACCATTATTTTTATATTAAAAATTGATCCATATGTTTACAAAATAAGATAATTATTCTATTGAGTTTATCATGATTAAGCAAAACATTTCAAAAAAAATCTACAAAGAACTAATTTTTTAAAACATACTCATGTTATC
Source organism: Ulota crispa (assembly GCA_963920765.1). Lineage (NCBI taxonomy): Eukaryota > Viridiplantae > Streptophyta > Bryopsida > Orthotrichales > Orthotrichaceae > Ulota > Ulota crispa. The sequence continues at coordinate 17,734,159 of OY987246.1, read as the reverse complement.
ACAAGTAACAAAATCTCATGGCTTCAAAAGACTTAATCTTGTGACTCATAATCAATTACATTCAAATTATTGCAAATTTGTTGATAAATTACAATTGCAAAATGTGAATGAATCATCCATATTCAAATTTGTACAAATTTAGAAGCTCTAGCAACTCTTGAGGATTTGTTTTATAGAGAGTAGTTGCCCCAATTTTGCACTTTGGGGTCAAGTGTATACCATTACACTCCTCTGTACTGTACATTTCACAAACTTCCATTTTTAATATAATTGTCAATGGCAGGTCAGGGACATCGCTCCACATGCCTCAAAAAGACATTTAATCCAAATCTATATGGCGTTGTCATTGACAACTCCATAACTCTCCTCGACATATTCTAGTGCGCTCTGCATGCATGACCAACTAGAGTACGTTGACCTTGGTGGCCGACGCATATAACAAATAGGTTGGGCTTGAGGCAATGAAAACATCATGTCTTGGTAGGTGAGCTTGGTGGAAGGTTGAGTTTAAAATGATGTTTAAATTTACTTGTCTTTGTCGTTTCCTCTTAATTTCACTTTTCAATTCTTGTTTTCTTCATGTTTCTCTTCATCATATTGTCTTCCTATGTCTTCCATGCTCGCCATGGCACTAGCAATAATTTTGCTTTTGTGTGCCCTCATTTTCTTGACGGCCTTTGATGAAGCAAAAAGTCATAGACAAGGATTTTTATTTTTGTCCACTTGTTGCAATTTGCAAGATTGATATCTTGTTTGCTGTTGTACACAGCACCAACATCTCGGTTAGGCTTTAGCAATCCATGTTGCATCAGCAACGTCCCCCTAATTGTTGCAGTGCAAAAAACATGGAGATGTGTTGATTTTAGTAGCACTAATAGGAGCGTCTTGGAGGACTCCACATCTCGGATCTCTGCTACAAGCCCTACAATTATTGCGGCAAACCAAGCCAATTTTTTTGCTGCATTTGTCTTAGAAGACTCAAAGTCAAAGATCCCAACTGCAAGGGAGGACCCTTGCCTCTTGCGCCTTTTGAAACACAATGCCTCTCTCACCAACATTATCAAGTGAGCCAACTGCAAAAGCTCTCAAGCCTAGGCAACGATGAATCTTTGGAGCCTATAAATCCACGAGGTGTTCAGATGCAGTCAAATGCTGATTCATTGTTGCAGAGGAGAGATGCCAACCTCCATGGCAGAGTGATGAAGTACAAAGCATCTCACGTGGACAAATCTCTCCTGCTGAGATTCTTTGCAAGGGCCAACTAGCACTTTAACAATGTCGTTGACTTATCAACTTTGCCCCTAGACCTACAACACCAAATTATTAGTAGAGCCCCATTTGTTTTGGAGCCAAAAAATGTAGTCTATAACAAGAAGTGGTACCATGTCATGGCAAGATTGTGCGCAATAGAGCCTCATCTCAATGACATCACGGGGTAAATGATGCCAATGTCAAAGTAGACAAAGAAGTGGGGAGCAGATGCCCATGCTGATCCAGCCTCTCAAATTTGGCTATGGGACGTTGGTGATGATATTATTCATGAACAATATGAGTTCCTCTACACCATGGTGTACGGCAACAAGTTAAAGCCAATAATGGAGCGCTAGCTACTTTCTTCTTTAGAGCAGCGACATACTACCTTCAAAAAAAGAAGCCAATGGATTAGGTTGCTCAAGCTTGGGAGCTTCATTAGAAGCAATTTTTGAATCCCCTTCTCAATTCACAAAAGTTGACGCCTCCATGCTTTACAAAACAAGTCCAAGGAATGGTGGATGATTTTGTAGACACCTGTTGGCAAACTACATGTGCATGCACCTCCTCAAGCAAAAAATCTTGAACCATCTTACTTAGATGAGTTTAAACTTATACTTCAATGTAGAGAGGAGGGCAAGACTACTTGCAAGGATCAAATACAACTCTCTCTATTAATTTCAATTTTATATTTTTTTAATATGTGGGATTTTGGCAACGTGAGACTACAAGATTGTGGCAAGACTGTGGCACTGTGGGACTTTGTGTGGAGATTGTGGGACTCTCAAGGAATTATATAATCATGTGGGAATTGTGGAACTGTCAAGAGATCATCGAATTGCAGGATTGTTACTAGATTTAGTATGATACAAAATTTTATGTCATGGTTCTTTATTTATAAAGAGTTAAGACATGCTTTTAACAATTGATAACTTCTTATTTTGTAGATATCCCTACTAAAGAACAATTTGACCATGGAAGAGCAGGCCCTTGTTGCATTTAGGAAAGCACTTTAGCACCACAACATTCACTTGGAGCTATTGTTTAAGACCAAACAAAAAGCAAGAGTAAATGGGGACATACAATTTGTTGCATTTGCATTTAGCCAAATGGTTGCCATTGCAAAAACTATTACAGATGGTGCGGAGGCATGCAAGAACCTATAGGAGCAAGTGGAATTCATCAAGGCTAGTTTGAACTTGGTAGAGAAGGAGATGCTCCTGCAAGTGGAGTCAAATTTCAGAGACGCCAAGTGCAAATTGCAAGATGATATTTCCCACTATTAGAAAATTTAACGCAAAATCAATAGAAAATCAACTGTAGACTGTTGTTTTGTTCTGTGGCTTTGGACGTGTTATTCAAGATACTTTTTAACAACAATTTGTTGTTTTTTTGTTGATTTTCCGTTACTTTGTGTTGATTTTTTGTTACTTTTTTGTTATTTTTTTCATTTTTTTCAAAAATAATTATTCCTAGAATTGGAAAAAATTCAAATGTTTATTAAATTAAAACCCTCGGCTGAAGGAGGCACGTCACAGAAACCGCCGGTCACAACAAGCTGAACCATCAGGCCAGTCGGGCATGGGTGGCTGTACCACAGAGCCAACCAGCCCACTGGTTGTGGGCTGCGTAGGAGGGGGATCGAACCCCCAACATCAAGGTTGGGAGGCCTCCACCCCAACCACCACACCACACTCATTTGCTCATGCACACCATAGTATTCTAAACTAACTTGTACATTTTTTGCTATTATTAAATGCTATTTCAGCCTATTAAATGACTTTTTTTCAGAAAACTTAAAACTACAAAAAGATGTTTTATGTAATCTACTTTCACCTCAAATTGTTTATTTCAGCGTTTAGATCTTACATCAAAAGTTATGAGCAAAAATCAAAGAGGGTGTTTTGAAATTTTAAAAAAATTGTATATTTCCACCACTTTGATTTTTGTTTATGAGTTTTGATTGGAATACATAAATGTCAAAATGATTGTTGCAAGTGAAGGTTGGCTTTATTTCCATTTTTTTTTTGTTCTAATCTTTTTAAAACAAAACTCTTAGAAGGTTAAAATAACCTCCATAGTTTGCTAGCTTTAAAAAACATCAAATTTTGAATTGTTATGGAAACAAAAACCTTGCAATCATACAATCAAACTTTCAAAGGATCCAAAAGATTAAACAGAATTCTATAATATTTTGAAGATCTTTGAATCTTTTATGAAGATTCCAAAAACTTTTCATAAGATTTTTATTTTTTTGTTAATTTGGTTAATACAAGAAGAGAAAATATAAAAAGTACTCTTGCTTTTTGTAAAAATATCAACTATACCCCTAGTTTTAGATAATACCAAAAATGCTTTTTATTTTGAAATATCAAATATACTCTTGTGTTACTTGAAATATAAAACTTACCTTCACTTTTGTATCAAAATATCAATTAAACTATATCTTTGGTTATTTTTGAGGATATTGGAAGTTTCCATAATTCTTTGTTTTTTGTTACAAATTTTTGTAATTACTAGAATGACAATGAAAATTACAAAAATAGAATCAAGTTAAATGCAAACTCAATCTTATAGTCAAGTTCTTCAAACTCTTTGTAGAATATTTACATATAGATTTATCATTGCAAAAACTATTGCATCAATTGCACTGTGTTTCTTTTTAGAATTTGAAATAGAATTGCAAGAAAAAGGCACAAAAACACAAGATGTATTTATGGTATTTTCAAAATCCAAGAGTAAAGATTAACTGCCATTTTACACAAAACCAAAGGTAAAAAATGTTTTTTCAAATAACACAAGGATATACTTGATAATTCAAAATAGTTGAGGAGCATTTTTAATATTTTTCCAAAATATTAGGGGTAGAATTGGTGTTTTTTCAAAAAGTCAAGGGTATTTTTGATAGTTTAAATCTTTGAGGGATGAATTTTCATTTTTCAAAGAATTGCGGGGCATTTTTTAATATTTTTTCATAAAGAAATTGTGGTATCTAATACAATAGAATGTTGTATTTTCTATAAGAAATTTTCTTGAATTAGTCAAGTTGTGTTCAAAAGTGTCCAAAATCAACAAGAACCTGTTGATTTTTTGTTGTTTTGGTCATCACTAGTAGAAACTTGGGTATTTCTGTTATTTTGATTGCTTTGATTGAGTTCACTTTATTATTCACTTGGACAAAAATCTGTTAATCTAAAAAAACCCTATTGATTTCAATAAAAATTTTAACTCAGTTAACAAAATCAAAACAACCAAAAAAACCAAGTTTTCATAAACATGCATTCTTTAAGTAGACTTCAGAGTCTACTAATTTCAAATCATGTCAAATTGTGAAAAGTGAAGGAAAAAAAATCAATATACAACATAAACTAAAGATTCTAAAAGAATTTGAAAGATTCTTTTATTTTTCAAAGTTTAATATATTTCAATGAAGTTCAAAAATATTTTGAAAAGATTCCAAAACCCAAAAAGATTGTAAGGGTTTTTATATGTATATAAGATTTTGAAGTATTTTAATGAATTCCAAAAAGATTACAAGAAGATTCTCAAAGATTCCAATTTTACTTGTCTTATAAAAGATTACATAAACGTGATAAAAGGTCAAAAAAAATAGATTTTTGCTATGCCCGCAATTACATAGTAATTGCATTCCTCATGAAACTGAGTATGAGGCACAACTCTCAGCCATACGACTCCAATCTCTCCTGGCTTGCTCCATTAGTCGAGATTGTGTAAATAGAACACGTCTTTCTGCCTTCATTTGTGTTTTAACCACATGAAATGAATATAACATCACTTGGCTAAATGGTTGGGTTGGCCTCATTTTGATTGATCAGCCCTTGAATGGTCATTGTTTTGACAGAGACAAAAATGAAATTGTTATGCTAGAAGGTGCAAAATTAGTGCGATCCATTGGCCCACAAACCTAAAAGTACTAAAAAAAATCTGGATTTTTTTTGGCCAGAACTTAGTATTGTAACTCTTGTCGGATGCAGGTGTAATCCCTGTTGCGCGGTAATGTCCCGCAAACTCTCAATCATCAGATGGGAGTGGCAACCCGGAATTCATAGCAAAATGATCGCAGGAAGAAAACCAAGAGGAACACTTTGGTTAACAAGTTAAAGCTTCGGTGCCCAATCACCTTCGGTATGCTGAACCCTTACTAGGGGCTAGACTACAAGTCAATGAGGATGAGTATGATTAGCTTGATTTCTAATCATAGGCATTCTAGGAATACAGTAAAAGAGGCCAAGAAAGTAGTTGTTTTCACTACATTCTATGTGCATGTTCCACCTCCCGCAGTATTGCTCGTTTCTCAAGTTTTCGCAATAATCCGACTCAAGAACAGGGTAACTACCTTGAACTTCAAACAAATGATCGTAGGGTAGGCTAGCCAGGCCACAAGTTCATTAGTAGCAGGATTCTCCAAAAAGCAAAAGCGTAGTGATAAATTATTGTGATATGCTTATTTGGAGACTCATAACAAAAAGATTCTCAAAGATTCTCAAAGATTCTCAAAGATTCTTAAAGATTCTCAAAGATTCTTAAAGATTCTCAAAGATTCTCAAAGATTTCAAAAAGATTCTTAATGATTTTTGAAAGATTCTCAAAGATTCCAAAATAAAATTTGAAAGATTCTAAAATTTCTGTTGATTTAGACAATGGTGTCCAAATCAATAGAACATAATTAGTTTTTTATAGAATTTTGTTAAATTAGTCAATTAGCGCGTGCAAGTGCCCAAAACAACAAGAACTTGTTGATTTTATGTTGTTTTGGATGGAGTTTTCTACTAGTGTCCGGAGTTGGCATGTTTCCACAGCACACCCTTCCTAAATTACCCATACATGGTGCAATGGAGAGTCAATTATGTCCATACCAATGTTTTTGTTTCAGGCAATAAATAGCTAGAAAACAAACAAAAATTAGGGTGGCTAAATTAGAGCCAGAGTCATTGTTTTCATTGAGAGTTATTTGCCAAAATTCTCCCTTCAAGGGACTACTTTAGCCCCCTTTTCCCACTTATGACGGCCACAATCATTTACTTTAGAAGTCCTTTTGCCAGATGTAGAGTCTGTATATTATTTTTTTTTAAACCTGGACATGTCACCAGGAAGCACCACACCATTGCTTGTTTTGCCAGCTGCAATCACCTCCTTCCTCCTGAAACCGCTGTGTTGGAAGCTCTTGTCTTTAGCTTTTTTCATGATTTTCATTGTCCTTTACTCCACTTATCACCAACAATTTCTCTGGTTTCTATCGCCATTTTTGTTCTTGCATTTTGCAAACACTAGTGTTTGTCAATTGTTTCTTGAAACTTGAGGAAGATTGAGAGAGCAATTGTTTACTTATGGAGTTGTAAGCAGCCTTAGTTTGTGACCTTGACGTTGATTTTGTTTGGGATCTTGGAGGTTTAACATTGGATTGATCATTGAATTCCCTTACTTTTGTTTGCTCAATGCTCTAGGTGACGGGCTTACTCTCTTTTGGGAATCTAGATTGTCTGCCTTTGAAGTTGGTGTTTAGAATTTAGTTGTGATCTCCTTGAGCTTTTTTTCTGTGCATATCTTGCAAGGTTTCAATTTACAACATAGTTGTAACTTGCATTAGAAATTGGAGGCGTTTTACAATGGAAGTTTGAGTATAGATAAGTTTGTCATTGTGGATTAGTGATTGCTTGCCTTTGAAGTTGGACTTGTTGTCTCTAAATTGCATGTTTAGGGTTTAGGTTTGATCTCCTCAAGCCCTTTTTTTGTGCATATAGTTTGCATGTGTTTACTATTGTCTCCATGTCCATCTCCTTCACAATGTGTCCAAGGTCAGCGTTACATATATATTATGCTAGAGTCTCAAGCATTGGATTGAGTTCTTCTAGTGGGCTGCTTTTGACAAGAGCTAATAAGTCTATAGTCGATAGTTATAGTGTATTGAAGGAGGCTTGCACATTTGCACTTGGGACGTTCAGCAATAGCAAGGGGATGTTAGTTTGTAACATACCTCGTAGACGTAGGGCAAAAAGCAAAGTGAATTGTTGTAGGTCTAACCTAGCTGTCAAGTTGATAGAGGCTATGCTGCCTATGATTTTGTTGTCGACTTTTGAATGTGTTGAGTGGTTGCTCTCTCTTCTAATGGCTTGAATCTATCTACTACTCCAACTCCCCTTGACAAAGGGAAGCAGAAACTAGCGGAGTGTGAGAACTTATCCTTTGATGAAGATGGGCCTCTCATGTCCCTCACATGATATCTTGCATGGTATCTAATTTTGGACATTTGAGCTTGATGGTACAATTACTTTGCCAAAATCTAACTAAAATAAAGAAGTATTGATTTTTACAAAAATTGGGCATTGTCCCTTTGACATTAAAACCTCTATAGAAAAAATTGTGAAACATTTTTGGAGATGCTTGTTTGAGGGAACACATACATATGGATGTTCTCTACATATCTCCTCAATCAATTTAAAAAAATTCATCACCAAATATATTTAATAAAATACAATATAAAATCAAGAATATTCAATTCAAAAACTCACCACAAAGGAAGTTTTGCTTTCTTTGTAATTAATTTTTGGTATACTTGATTGGAACTTTGAAAGGATGCAATGATAATGTTGCTTATCAAAATATGCCAATTATACACCCTAATTTACAAAAGAAATTGAATGGCTCAAATAAGCCATTTGTGGTAAGGTTACGGCATCCGACTATACAGTTTATCAACAGGTACAATATATTTACATAGTTGAGTTAAATTCATGTAAGGTTTTTTTATATTACTAATATACAAAACAACATTTAAATGACTATATGTTTTAATTATGTAATATATTTTAGCAATATGAATGTTTGTTAGTTTTTTTTGTAAAGTTGATTTTGACGTTCAAAATACTTTCTTTGCTTTTGAGCAAACCAACTATACGAAGCTTCCAACATCTAGTTTATATTTCTATTCCACTTGAAAATTGGTAATTCATTTAAAATGCATATTAAATTGCAATTTCATGTTGATATTTGTAACCGTTTATTTAAACAAAAAATGGGATGAAGCTTTTATTTGCATTACATGGTTATGCTTTATAATATACACACGATGAAAATTCCAGGACTTTTATTACTACATTTCTTTATTCCTTCCTCAAAATTTTACCATAATTTCAAATCTTTACAAAAAATAAGGAAAATCGTGTAATTTGTAAAGGTCAGGCAATATCATCTTTGAAAGAAGTTAAGAATAAAGCTCTTTGCATATCATGGCAAATTGAAGAATACATAATGAAAGATTTTAAATTTGGATTGTGTGACATAGGCTACATCCTTAACCCCAAAATGCCCAAGGTGCCAAAACTTTGTGTTTAGTAAACTTTTATACCTTGTTGAAGGGAAACATTTGAATGTTTTAAAAAAAACATTGGAGACGTTGTAGTCTAAAATTAGTTTCATTGTTCAATTTGAATGTTTTTCATGTTGCATTTTAATTATTTTTGGTAAAAGCTAAATTCCAAGCATGCCTATGTATTAAAAGTGTCATTGAAGAGCTTATGGCAAGATGCCACTTTGGAAAAATGGGCAATAAGTTGAAAATAAAGTCAAGATCTCCCCCTAGTTAGTGAGGAGCCTCAATATATCAAAAACTCATCATCTAATAAGATTCAAGTGTATTTTTATGCTAATTTTGCTTGGAATGTCTCTCTTATAGAAATCAAAATTCATCCATTTTTTAATTCTCTTTGTTCATTATAATTTTTGCCAATAATTGAAGCTAAAATTTCTCATTGTGTTAGGTGGTATCTCTTTGATTATTGCATTGCAAGTTCTTTTGTGAAATTGTTGTCATGGATTTGAAAGGGGATTCACTTGTTTTGAAGTAACAAAAATAAAGACTAAATCTTCATATGCAATTGTTTCCTTGTTTTGCACCCAAAAGCTACTAGTTTGGCGTAACAAGTTTTAGACAAGTGCAAAAAAAATAATGAATTTTTACTTATCTATACATTCAGCCACAAATATTATAACATATGGATGGTTGTTTTAGATTTTTTTGGCAGCATCATCTAGAAGCCTTGAAAGTTCAAAATCCTATGGTTATACTTTTCTTTCAATGTTTAAGGTAGGAGCACCCATAAGCGTTAGTGTCCCCATAATTGTCACCTCTAAAATCTTGGAAAATCTGTGGAAATAAAGAGATGTAATTACAAGGATGTACAACATGTGAAAATGAAATCTTAGTGTTGGTTATGGGTGCAATGGCAGTTTGCTTGTTAAAAATTCACAACTTATTCTCATAATGTCCAAATAATACATTCAAAAGTGCAAATTTATTATTTTCTATTCCTAATAGGATTTTGTAATTTACTAGATGTTTATTAATAGTCATCATGTTCAAAACCCTTAAATTAATGCTTATGGGTGTTCCTATCATACTATGATCATACAACTACAATTCAAAAACTTCCAAAATTCCTTCTTGAAACAAGAAAAGTAACCTTGGGCATTTAGGGGTTAAACAAAATTGGGTAGAAAATAGGGAAAATTTCATGGATACCCCTTAAAGTTTGCAATATTTACATAGATACCCTTGCTTTTTCAGAAATTACGCAAATACCCTTGGACCATAATTTTTGGGCATTTATTTGTTGTGCTCATACTTCCTTCATGACCAATGTTGAAGAAGGGAATGTAATGAAACCAAAAAGAAGCAATGTGCCCACAAAGGAAGAAGGGAGGTGACATGCACAACAAAACAAACGCCTACAAAATTATGGTCCAAGACTCCAAGTGTGTTTGTGTAATTTCTGAAAAAGCAGGGGTATCTATGTAAATATTGCAAACTTCAGGGGTATTGGGTATCCATGAAATTTTGCATAGAAAATAAAAGTTCTTTGGCGGGTCAAGATTTGAATGAGGGCGGCATTTGGCTAAGTTGGCGCCACAGCCAGTTTGAAGCTGAAAAGGGCGGGGCCGGGTGATCAGTAGGTTGAGCCCAAGTCTTCTCCGAACATTGTTTCGTCCGTGGACTTCCATGGACTTCGTGTCACAGAAAATTCAAATCCTTGAGGCTCTGCCGCAACATCTTTCCCGGCCCGCTTGCTTCCTCCAATCAAGGTAAAATTGTGCTTCCCTCTTCAGCCCGGAACTCTGTCGCCAAAATCAATTCATTTTTGGTGCTTTTCCAATTAATGTGGCTGCCAACTTCTATTTTTGTGCTTTACAATGAATATTGTCTCAAGCATTGTGCCCTTCATTTACAGGATTTGGTCTTTGGTCCAATGTACGGGGAGAGCAAAAAAAAATTAAACAAAACAAAAAAAACAATAGAAAGTCAGCCGAATGAGATGTGAAAAAAATCGATTGAAACCTAACTCAACCGGCTAAAAACAGACTGAGTTTTTTCAATTCTGTTTATAGCGTAAGTATATAGGCAATATCTGGTGCATGCACTAAGAAAACCGTTTGTAAATGAGAAATGTAGGAATTTTGCCAAAAAGGCTCAAAATCTCCCCGCACATTGCAAGTTTGGCCTCTGTCTCTCACTATCCGCTTTTATTCAATTTTACGCATATGCCGGACCTCACTGTCTTGCATTGTTGACGGAGTCCTTGTGCGAAAAATATCACTAGTCAAAGACGCTTGATATGGATGGTGAGATCAAATTGCGGGATCACATGACGTTGTATAGATCATATCGTTTTTTACAGTCTTTAGAGCATGCTAGCCAGGTTTGCACGTTGGAAATTGACACAAAAGATCTTTTGAACTTCTGGCATTTCTGGCCAATAAATATTTAATGTGTGTTTATAGTGAAGAGATTGGGAGTGACTTGATGTGGTAGCATTCCATGCTTTATGTTCAGATTCGAGTTAACATTTTTGGCAAATAGGTGGCTGCATGCAGTCGGTGATGGTTTCTACACTGAATATTGCATTTAGATTGCCTTACCTTCGTAAGTTATCTCCTCATGACTCATCATTTGGCCATTTGGCGGCACATGCAGCTTTCTAAATACTTAGATTTCACATGGTTTACGACTTGGATGCTGCTAGTTTGTTTTTTTGATTTTCTGCAGCTGCACTTTCATTGTTGTTGTCAAGCCCTTTAAAAATGTTACAATAATTTTTGATGATAACTATTGCAGTAGTAAATATTTACATATTCGAGAAATTAGTGAGGGCAAACTTGAACGCAATTTTTAGTGTAGGAGTAAAGTAACGTTATAATTGTTGTGACAGCACCGCGTTCAAGCGTAGGAGCAATCGATCAATAGTGACATGGAATTTGAGTGGAAAGTATGATGCTGTGACGGCCGAGGATTCACTCTAGCGACATATTATTCAATTGGAAGTTATTCAATGCGGGAAAAAACAAAAGAATGTACATGCTTGAGCCGTTTTGTTGTTTCATAGAAATTTAGAGTGGAAGTTATGTCAAGGTAATTGGAAGGCGAGATGGTGAAGAGTTGGTTGCTTTTGTATTAGTGCACATAATCATTATCTTTGCGGTGATATACTTATTTCATGTGCTACATTGAATATTGCGTTTAGGTTGCCACACACTAATTTTTGGCATTTCACACTATAAACGTCATGTTCATTAAAAAGGGACAACTCTTAAAAATTGGGACTTCTGGTTTTTTTTTGTTTTGTTTTTTTTTCCAAGAACTCCATACTTATTGAATTGGAAATCTGTTAACTATTTTCCAATGAAATGAGATATATATCATTTAAAAATACGCTCTTTTTGGACAGAAAGTCTAGAATTTTGGGCAAAAGTTCATTGAGCAAGTTTTGGGTGACCTCCTTAATTGAATTAAGGGGGACTTTCTGGATTTAGGTGAAAAATAAATGGGACCCATATTTTTCCCCTTTTAATGAATATGATGTTTATATGAATATTTACTACTTGTACAATAATTTGTATCAATAATTACTGCACTAATCAAATTTTAAAGGGCATAATAACAATAACAAAGCTGCAAAAGAACAAACTAGCAACATTGAAGTTGTAATTCATGTGAAATTCAAGTATCCAAGCACCTCTAAGTTAAATGACCAAGTGATGAGTCATGAGGTTTAGGTTCAAAGGTAAGGCAACCTAATTGTCAAGGCAACCTAAATGCAATATTCAGTGAGGTTTGTGTGTAAAAGCCTCATGGAAAGCACTTGGCATAGTTTTAGTGCTGGCAGTGACAAATGACAATTCTCAGGAACATGCTGTCACTTCGAAAGATGGGAGTGAGAGCCTCAAGGATTGGATTGCTTCTTTTTGTTGCCTTTAGTTGTATCTCCACAATTTGTGGTTCCCTCTAATCTTGGATTTTGCAATTGCTTAACACGCATCTTAACCGCATTTAGCAATTCTTTGTCGCAAGCAATCAAATGTGATGGATTTTTCAAAAATTCTTACACAGCATTTTTTTCAAATGGTGAATCACAGTCGTTGACGTTGCATCTGTACAGAAATTTGGAGCAAACGGTTGACTTCCAAATGCCTTCCATTGGCAATGCTGGACATTAATTTGCAACGGTCATGCGTGAAAATAGCTCAATTTGATCTCGCATTCTGATCTTATTGGATATGTTGAAAGATGCATTGGCTGCAATGGTGTGATGAATAGTAGTTTAGGAAACAAATCATCCTTATGTTAATAAATCGCAATGCATGGTTCTTATAGTGTTTTGTAGCTAAAAGCTACTAGTTCGACTTTGAACTTTATACATTAATTATCAACATCAGTGTCATCAAACTCACCTTCGGAAGAATCCTGAATCTTTCCACAAGCGAGATTGAAGATGATTGGTAATGATCCTAGTCATTGATATTGAGGCTTTCTTTGTGGAAAAAATCACATCTTGAGGAATCCTTGAAGTAACTTGTTTGCTCAGAAGGAGAAGGAGAACTGAAGTAGGAGGCTCTAATTGTTTTTCATAGCCCTTCAACAACGTAAATGTGATGTACATTTGAGAAGGTGCTCCATTTCAGAGCCCTATGGTCTTTCCACTTCAAAATTTCATTTCTAATTTCACAAAGTTTCAAAAAATAAGAAACAACTTAAGTTAGATGCCAATTCTTCAATTTACTGAAAATTATTTCAAGAAGTTTCACCTACCCAAAATTCAGTTTCGGCCCTTCGATGCTCCATTCATGAGCCTCCATTCACGAGCCTCCTACCTTAGTGGTTGCTAAGATTCAGTTGGAAAAGTTGGTTTTATTTCTTTGCGGCATATATGGGGGTTCTTGCATTGCATGTATATCACTTTAGAAAGTGATGAACGATTCAATTGAAGCATGGGCTGATAATTTTGATCATTTTCAAAACTTCGACGGGATACAGGAATTCTCAGCTCTGAAATACTTTGAAGCCACTTTTCAAGAGGCAAATGCAGAAGTGTTGGCAACTGTGAGATGGTTTCAAATTCCTACTATATATCCCAAGGATATTCTCGTGTATGATTCTGCTTTTCCAACATGTAGCTGGATACTTAGTATTTTCGAGTTGTCCTTGATATCATTTTTGAGCTGAAGTTTAGGAATGAAATTTTGATGACGATAGTGAGTTTGAGTGCTGAGATGTGTGAATAATGTCTATTTATCTTCCCGTGTTTTAAAATATGTAGATCATGAATTAGCAGATTTTATATCACTAATTATAAAACCTTCAATAGTGTATCAGGGGATAGTGATAGTGCGATGTTAGGTAGAAGCACTCATAAGCGACACTAGCCGTTTAGGGATATTTAAAATTAAACCTAAAAGTAAGCACTCCTACATCTAAACAAGACATGCATGCACCCAATTAGACATGTAAGTTGACATAAGGGAATAAAAATTGCGAATGTGGTGATTTAAGATTGAGTGTGACATGGTTTTTTTGTTGTCGCTTTTTCAAAGGTCTAGTGTTCACAATAGGTCAATTTAGAAAATTACCTTCAACAATTTGTAATTTATTCATATGATCTTAGAAAATTCCAAAAACAATTTTACTTGAATTTGTACCCATTTCCTAAAAAGTATATGCTATTACTCAAAAGACCCTCCAAATTACCACATCTAAGGTAAGTGTTGCTTTAGGGTGCTTCTACCTTACGTGTCGAGTTGACTTGATTACAAAAAAGTAAAAAGTATGAGTCAAGAGTGCATATCTTGATTGAATTTGTCTTCGAGCTCTAGCGCATTAAGACTTTCAAGTACTAGTCTTTAAAATTTTTAAAGCTACATTTTGGTAGAATTTTTCAAACTTCCCATGTTGGGGTTTAGCTAGCTCATGTTGCAAAGACTAAATTAGTATCAGAGCTGCGGTTCTCTGTAAAGAGCAAAATCCATAAAAGCAAACTTGAGGCGTTAAAGGTATGCATTCAGTGCGGCGCTCTTTATTTTCTTTCAATTAGATGTGCGCTATCATTTGCCATTTATTCCAGCAAAACTCTATTTTTCTATGAATTTTCATTCAAATTGGAATATGCAAATATGGCTAACCTTAATGGAGTCCCATAGATTGAAACTTTACTGGGGTGCCAAGAGAAGCGTATCATCTTAGAGAAGCTATTTGCCTTTTTCACAATTAGAGGCTAAAGTTTGATGATAGCTATAGTTTGGGTTGGCTAGCTAGTTGGAGTGGAACAAAATCTCTACTTTGTGTCTCTACTTTGTGTCTCTACTTTGTGACTCTTTTGCTCAGGAATCAAAGATTGGCCAAGGAGATGAGAGAGATCCAAGAGAAAATTCAACAACAATAAGAAGTGAATGTAGGGTAAGGGCTTCACGCAAGGGCATTTTCTCATTTAAGTCATTAGGAACAAATGCGGAGCCTATGTAACTAATGGCACACAAACATGAGATTGTTTGAGCATGAGGCTCTTAGCCTGCATAAATATTTCTTGAAAAAAATATTGCCAAGTGTCCAATCTATTAGTAAGAGTGACAGTGTTCATTGAGACACCACTGTGCAATTTCTGTTGTTATATTCACAAATATAAAAACAACCAAAAATGCAAAGGATTTTGTTCAAGCAACCTTTACTCTTGCATATCCAAACCCAATCCTCTTCCTTAAACCTCTAAATTCAGAGAGGTAAAATGTGTTCCAAAAATATATATTGTTGATGAATGATAAAATCTCTATAAATCTTGAAAATTAGTCATAAACAATACAGTATGAATTACTATGAGAAGTTTTTAAAGCTATTGGGTTGCTCTAGTATTGGAGATGTATGTTGATATTTGGTAAAAATTGTTGTGCAGAATCTCAAATAATTGCATAATCAGTAGCAATTGACACCTTGTCTTTCATTTGTTACCGGTACATTTCAAGCAGGTTTATAAAGAACTTACAAAGCCGGATCCTTTCTACCCTGAGAGCTTAATATTGTTACAAAAAGAGGAGCAAGAGCGGCTAATGCTAGAGCAGATGCAAGCTGAACAAACTGACGAACACTCAAAGAATATCATGCTCAACCCAACCTCACAAAATATTGAAGTGACATCTCTCCCAAAACCCTACACCCTAAAACCCAACCTCTCATTGTATAGAGTTGACACTTTCTCTTTTTTTCTTTCTAAGCTCATCATGAATGGAAATATCAATTGAATTGTGAGAAATATGTAAAAAAATTGTACCATCTCGAGCTATTAGTACTAATTGAAGGAACTGAAAATGAATCATAGGAGTTTTTCTTTGTCACCTGAGCCTGTGAAGAGTCGATTATCTGATAATTTAGCTGGTCAAAAATTGCAACGATTAATTTTTTAGCTCAAGACACACTAATCAAATATGTAACTAACATGTATTACATCAAAATTTTGTTCTTGTGTTCTCTGTAACTGGATTCTCTGGTTAGTGTCCTGGGGTTGGCAGTGTACCAGTTGCTTTGCTACTGATACCAAGAAAACTTATTACTGTTGATAAAGAATTTGATCTTTTGGCTGTCCAACATGCTATAGAGAGGGAAAATACTGAGAAAAAGGTATGAGACACATTTTCTTTTTGCATCTTGAAATATAAAAAAAATTTAAAATTGCATTCAACAAGTTTGATTGCTTACAAGTACCTTGGCACATATGTGTGAGTTGTTGGGCTAGAAATGTTTTGTTTGATTTAGATTGATCCATAGTGTGTCATCGATTGCAAACCATACCCATTGTAGAAATACAAATGTGAGCTTTGTAGTGATATTAGTCATGTAATCTCCACCGGAAGAACATGATTACATACATTAGCACACCATAGCCAAACTTTATTTCATAGAGACCTTTGTAAATTGTAAAATTGTATCTACCAGGTTTATTATCTCTGAAGAAATAATAAATTTTGGCACAATGTTATAATTATCTAACCACTTAGTCTTGAAGAGATGTAATTTCCAGATTCAGCATTTGAGCTCTACAATTATCAAAAATAGTGGACTAATAATGAATGGAAATGTTTGATCTACCAGCATGTGTAATGGTTGGAATGAAACATATATTGTAAGTAAATCAACAATTACGAATGAAGTTTTTGTGTTTTTAATTTCACTCAAGTCTCTTTTCTAAGATTCTACAAGAAGCTGAAGTTCATAGCTAGGGATTGGTTTTCTACACTGTAATGATTTTCTTTGAATCGATGCGATTCTGTATTTCATTTGGTTAAATAAAACATTAAAGACAAATTATGTAAACCACATCTAATTAATGTGCGATCTGTAGGTTAAGGGTCTCACTTGAGGGTATTCTCATGCCACTGGGAATGAGAGCAGAGCCCAAGTAACCAATGAAGCCAATATGAGAATGGCTGTGCATGAGGCCATTTGCATAAATGTTGTTTGAAGAAAATATTGCCATTCTATAATTTATTTCATTATGTTCACAAGTATAATGACAATTTAAAATACAAAGGATTTTATTTAAGTAACATTTACATTCCAAGTATGGGAGGTCTTCCCTAACATCATTAACGTGGATGACCTAGGCCATAGTCTTGAGAGTTTTATATTTTTAAATTCTACCAAAATGGTAAGATTTAACCATTTCCACTTTGGTGAATCAGGTGAGACAATTGGAATTTGCCCAAGACTTGCTTATAAGGCAGTTTTAATTGACAAAATTAGAGAAATACATGCGATTGAATATGTTATGTGGTGTTACAATTGTCATACAATTTGGAAGTGTATTCAATGTGAAAGAAGGGCAAATTCTAGTGAGAGAAACGCTTCCATAGCCCTTGGAAAGGTATGACTTGATCTCTAAATGATAAGCCTACTACGCTAGGTTACTATCCAAGTTTTGCCATCTTCACTTTGTAGTATCCTCAAAATTGAAGAGAAATGTGTTACGTAGGCGTATTAGATTATTGTTTTATTTATTTGTATACACAATATATACGTATAGATGTGTGTCTATGTATATGCATGCGGAAGGATTTATTAATTTTAATTTGGTGTGTTTTACAAAATTATGAGTTGTAATCCTATGTAAACGGAAATCAAAATTCTAATTCTAATTAAAATATCATGATGCAACATAGCAACCAAAAAATAAGAGTTAATGCACATAGACCATCTAATTCATATGAAGCTATGATGGCAAAATAAGTTAAGTCTTGATGCCAAATTCAACTATAATCAAGTTTGATGACCATTGTCAACATGTATATTTTAGAGATGGTATTGAAATACACATTGGCTCAATAGTATTGAGTGAATGTGCATAGGCCATTGTGAATTGTGTTTGGTTCATCAAAAAAAATTCACTTCCTAAATCATAGATTAGATTGAAATTCTCAAAGATGTGATCAAATATCATTTACAAAAAACTAGAGACTTCAACTTACCTTGTCATTGCATCCATGATTAAAATCATTCAACAAGCAACACAACCTATGTCTTCTTGTACAATTGTTTTTGTCTTACATTATCTTCTTGCCTTTTTCAACTCACAAATTTCTATGTTTGATATTGCTACAACTACACAATATACAAGATACAAATTTTTTGTTTTGAAGAAATCAAGATAAATATTCAAAACAAGACATACAAAATGTCAAGGAAAGAGAAGTGACTCAATCACACATTACCCAAAATAATACAAAAACATTTGTACAAAATGACCTAGAACTTCAAGAGATGTGTTTTATCCTTTCAATTTTTACTCTTATGTATAACATTTGTTGGGAAAGTTCAATGTTACCTTCTACAAACTCAAGGAGCTTCTACTTTCATAAAAAAATTGCAAGCAACTTTGTTACAAAAAAATTCTCAAGGATGTTTCTTAAAAAGATTCCAAGATCTTTCTTGAAATTTTCATCAAGGAAACTGCTTTAAGCCTTTGTTGTTGTTGTATTTTGTTGTGAGTCCATGACAAACATAGACCAAGTTGTTTGCTGCAAAGCAACTTTTTATTTTATTTTAATGCAATTGTAAGCTTCTACTTTGATGACCAAAGGTTAAAACCATGCATGCTTAACCCCTCATTGCCTAAGCATATGAATTGTTCTCATTTCCCGTGTATTTCAAGATCCACCAACAATGAGGGGTTAACTCTTAAACAACACACGTAGTCCTTTGGTCAAGCTGGGTTTTTAGTGTCAACATACATTCTAAAAACAATTAGTTTTCATTGACAAGAGTCACAATACAATACCAAAATGTCAACGGTAGATGCAAACACTATTGTTTGTATGTGTGGAAAAAAAGTTCAAGCCATTTGGATAATTTTTCATATAGATTCAAGTTTTGCAAAAGACTTGAGATATAAAATCTAAGAACATCTTTAGCATTGGGCAACAAAGGGTTGACATACTTCATACTTGGATGATAAATGTTCCAAGCCCATCAAATTACTCTTGTGGCACTCAATCCTAGTGTGTCAAGCAATGGCCCTTCAAAACATTATTCATCGTAAGTTTAATGAGCTCTATTGTATATTCCCCTTGGTGCATGGTCAATTGACTATTTTTGGGGGACAAATAATTTGAGGGTTTTTCAAAAGTAAATGTGATTTTTTTGCCATGTCAAATTTGGTAAGTAATGCTAGAGATGCTCTAACTACACTAGAATTCCATTCAGGTTGCCCTTACTAATTTCCTAAAATTTTACACTATAGAAATATTTGATTGCATTAGAGTAGAACTCCTCTAAATTGATATAGTTGGGACTCCAAGAACTAGATTAATTTAAGTAAGTTATTAGTTAATATTGTGGAAGTGTAAGTGAAGTGACCTCGAGGTTAGTGCCAAGATAGCACCAAGGAGCATTACTACTATTGAATTAATTACTTTGGTTTATGATTGACGTATGGTTTGACATTGAGATTTGTATTATATATTAGATTATAAAGGATATCAGTTTAGAGCAGTGTTTGGGGAGAAATTTTAGCTTCACCAGCTGAAATCCTATACCTCCCAGTTTCAACTGGATTTACACTGACATGAACCGGTTATTTTTTGTAAAAAATTTAAATTTCTACTATAAACACACTATATTTAAAAATTTTGAAAAAATGAACCGGCTTTTTAGCCAATAGTTTTAGATCTCAACCGGATTTTTTGCAATTTCAACTAGCTGCCACTACACTAACCGCTGGTTCTCCCCAAACCCTAGTTTAGAGGATATTAGTTTAGAGGAGTTCTATTGTACAATAATTTTTATCAATATTTATAGTGATAAGGGCCCATTAACAACCACAACAATGTTGCACAAAAACAAACTAGTAGCCTGCAAGCTGTAAATCATGTGAACCCTAGTATCTAGAGTGTAGCATGTGCCTTCAAGTGTCCAAGAGATGAGTCATGAGGTAATTTTTCAAGGTAAAGCAAACTATATGCAATATTTAGGGTAGTCATTTTATTTTATTTTATTCATTATTATAATGGACTTGGTTTTTTGGGAACATGTGCACAGGCTCGATCTTCCATTTCTCGTTTGCAAATCTGCATGCTGGATATGATTTTGGTCCCCTTCAGAGTCGGTGATATCTTCTGCTCTGCCATTTGGAGCGCTGCAGAAGTGCTCAGTGACTTTGTACAATTTTGTATTTTATATCTTCTGTATTTTTTTTGACACAAACAGAAGA
Organism: Ulota crispa; assembly: GCA_963920765.1. NCBI lineage: Eukaryota > Viridiplantae > Streptophyta > Bryopsida > Orthotrichales > Orthotrichaceae > Ulota > Ulota crispa. The sequence goes on along the minus strand of OY987246.1, from coordinate 17,713,871 downwards.
AGATTCATTATAAAAAATTAAAGTACAAAAGGTCCCAGCCGACTGGTGTACAATTTCACTGACAGCTCTGCAAATCTGCAGGAGTGTTGTGTAACACGATTCCCATGTGACCTGCTTCCCAAGATGAGCAGAGCCAGTCATCCCCCCCCCCCCCCCCCCTTTATACAATCAGCTTCTGCTCAATCCTCTAAATACACTGGCAGGTATGCTAAAAGTTCAAATTCAACAGCTTGGGATTTAAGGTAGGTAGCTGGAAAAGCGACAATTTAATAAGGCCTGATCTGCCTTTTTCATGGGCTTTTTGCAACAAGAAGATTTTTGTCTGATTTTGAGACAAAGAGAAATGGATGGGAAATGTAACACAATTTATTTCATATTTTCTGAAACATTATTGAATTGTTGATGAATTTTCAAAGTTTTATGTATTAGGCACCTATTGTGATTCTAGGTCTCTCATAAACCGTTCCCTTGTAATTTGTAAAGAGATGAGGTGAAATCAAGAAGTATGATTGGTTCTTGTAATAGAATTCACCTTTTTTTTTAATGACTAAAGAGGGTCCATTCAGGGACCACCTCATATTCATTCCTAAGCTGCATATGGAACGCTTTACAAGAGAGAGAGGTCCCATTTCAAGCTACATACCTTACATGTTTGGCGTCTAGGTAAAATTTCAAAAGACATTAAGCTAGGAAGAACAAATTTTAGAAAGGAAGAAAGAAACTTAGAATATAAAAGAAAGAAATTAATAATATATGAAAGAAAGCTAGAACGAATGGAGAGGTTTATGTCATATTTGAGCTAATATAGGACAATCCAAAGTCCAAAAATAATAATTATCTCTAGCATTACACGAACAATGAAGTATAGTTTTACATTACATTTTGTAAAAAAAATCTTTTTGGACCCAACACTAATTTCCAACCAAGTGGGAATTATTGTAAGAGCACCATCTATGGTGAAGCGTGAAAAGTGTAACAACAAGTTGCTTTTCTAGCTTGTGTGTACTCATGTCATTTTTGGAATGAGAGATGCAGGCTGGAGCGCCTTGCTATTGTGGCTTTGATTTTCCACATTATTCCCTTGTGGTGATGTGGCATGAGCTTCTTCAAGAACAAACATTGTTCTTGCTTTGCCCATTTTGGATTTGAAGCCTTGTTTCAAGTATGAGGACTATGGATGGTTGCATGATCACAATTTAGGGTGTGGAACTTACTGCTCATATTTGTATTGGGTGGGGCTAATTATGTAGGTTAGATATTACTTGAGAGGCATTAGAAGAAGCTTTGGCTAGTCATCACACAATTCTGGAGTTGGATCTTCCACAAAAAGCTCTTTTTGCATGCTATTCTTGCTTGCCTTAGTGCGGGCCTCTCATTAGAAGGCAAAAGCAAGGCTCTAAAAGAATGGGAACTCTCCAACAATTATTTAGACAAGTTACCAACTCCTTTCTTAACCCCTAAAGGACCAAGCCATTTTTTCTGTGAAAAACATAGAAAATTGCCACTTTTGGGGAAGCAAGTACAATGGTAAGAAAAAAAGTTTTTTTACAAGAATTCAATTGTAAGATCTTACAATAGATTACAAGAGGTACACGTGGTAAAAAAATCAGCTCAATCTACAAAAAAATGAGTGAAATATTTACATTTGAATTGCAGATTTGAGTTTTTTTTTGCTGCTGCCCAGAAATTTTAGAAGGCTTTGACCACTCTTAGATCAAAAAAATTACTCTACGCAAAATTGAGATTTATTTTTCCCATGTAGAAGACCAAGTTAGGTATGTGTGAGAGAATTTTCAAATCAATTGGAACTATACAGCACATGGGAAAAATCAGTAAGTAAAAAGAAGTAGAGAATGATTCAAAACACTAAACTATTAAGAATTTAATTATAAAAATGAAAAATGCAAATCCCAACAGTTCTAATGTTGTGATAAACAATCTACATCCTTTGGTTTTGTTTTTTTTTCAAAATATTGAAAATTGAGTAAAATAAAGGACTTCAAAGTTTATTTTAGAGTAGAGAATCTAGAATTGCCCGCAAACAAAAGCTCCTTATAACTTTCATCTCATCTATTAGAATTGAATGATTCAAAGCTCCCCACATCTATATAAGTCTAAAGAACCTATTTCAGATTTTTATTTGAAAATAATGAAAATTTAAAAAAAAAATTTGGCTACCCCTTGAACACCATTTTTCATAAAGTCATGCATAACTTCTTCATCAAATGTCAGAATGAAAAAAAAACTAGATGCCCACGTAGATCTTTGAATCCCCCACCTTCAATAAAAGTTTCAAAAAATCATGCAAAGTAGTTTAACCATAGGTACGTGCCCAAAATCCCATTTATCCCCCAAGGAGACTTTGGTCCTTTAGGGGTTAACCCTTGAGCGCCCTAGAGACATGATCCTATCGTTGGGGATCACAACTTGATCTCACTTTTTTTCTTGATTTGTATGGTGAAACTGGTCCCATCATCAGAGAAGGTAATCCTTTTTCAAATCCTATGGTCACTTTTTCTAGATGTAATTTTCCAAGCTCTAGTGGCCATTAAACTCTCCATTTTCTCCAAAACCCTAAAACAACTCCAAAGCTCCGAGGTTAAACTAGATTTCTAGGTTGCGCTAAACACATGATTGTTGCTTGTAATTTAGGGTTATTGTTTAGTCTTTCCTACCATTGAAATTGACACTACACTCATTGAAAACTTTCAAACTTTCTTCACTTGCAATCAATCTTTGTCTATGATTTAACCCCAAAAGGCTTTTGACTATGTTTTCATCAAAACTGTTCCAAAACTGCCATTTGTAGTGCAAGTATCAAATTTTAGATAAAAATTGTTTTTGGACACATCTAACCGTAAGATCTTGTAGTACACTAGTATCTAAAGATGTGGAAAAAAATTCAGAAATTCTTGCCATGCGGATTGTTAGGTGATTGAGTTTGAATTGACAAAAAGTCATTTTTTGTCCCTGCAAAAATCCGGCAGCTGCACTTCACAAGGTCATATTTGTATGAAAAAGGTTTCAAAATGGTTGTAATTTTTTGTATTCATTCTTCAAGGCAAGTCAGGTACATACTTGAAAAATTTCAAATCATTTGGAAATGTACAACACATGCGAAAAAAATAGTAAGTAAAAAGAAGTAGAGAATGATACAAAACATTAAATCGTTAAGATTTTAATTATGAAAAACGAAAATTCCAATCCCAATGGTCAAAATGTTGTAAAAAACAATCTACATACTTTGGTTTTATTTTATTTTCCAAAATACTAAAAATTGAGTAAAACATAGGACTTAAAAGTTTTTTTTAGAGTAGGGAATCCATAACTGCCCACAAATAGAATCTCCTCATTACTTTCATCTCATTGATGAAAATTGAATGATTCAAAGCTTCCCAAGTATATATAAATCTAAAGAATCAATTCCAAAAAACAAATTCAAAAAATATAAATTTTAAAAAAGTTTTTTTAACTGCCCGGACTGCCCTTGAACAAAGAAAACTACATATCATACAATAACTTTTAAATCATGAAATCAAAAGTTATGAAATTTGTTGGGCTTTAAAGCTACTCCTTGAACACATCATGTGTGAAAATTTCAAAGAAAAAAATGAAAAATCCATTTGTAGTGGACTGCCCAAAATCGCTATGTTGCCAAAAAAAACACTTTTTGGGTTTTAGGGGTTAATTAATTCACTTCAAGAACATGAATCTTTCATTTTTTCATTTTCCTATTAAAAAAGGAGATACTTATACTTGGTCTTGAGCTCATGTCAACTCTCTAATCCTTATGGAAAATTTGATTTCTTTTGACAAGATGGTTTTTTCATTGACGCTGCCACCAAAGCCCAAGTTCCGATATAGAATCTTGACCACAATGCCATTGACTTTGCCACACGTTGGCACAGCAAATCTTTGTATATCTTTTGTATAGCTGGTTGAAAATCTGTCATTTTCTTGGATGGCCTGAAAACAAGGGAATTCAAGATCATTCACGGTGTTGGCAATGTCTACAAGTGCACAATTTTAGCTTTTCTTTAGAGCAATCCCAAGGCTAGAAGAGCGCAAATCAGGGGTTTTTTACGCATTTAAAAGCCAGAAAGCTATAAAAATAAATCAAAAAATCAAAAAATGAAGAATAAATAGCTTCATGGTGTTAAATGTTGCTCAATGTTCCAAATTTAGATGTGTGCCATACAATAGAAAAAAGATTATGTTGTTGTTTGTAGCCAATCAACTAGAAATTTAGGCAAAAAACAACCTAATCTTCATGCCATGTGGAGCCATCTTATTTGAAAATTAAGTTGCCCTTAATTTTTTTTTTGATATAAAGCTTTTTTGTTATAATGTTTTAGGTTTTGTAACCCACATTTTCATAAAATTCATTCTTGCAATACCAGTTTTTTATTTTGGGAAAATTTAGTCTCAATCATTAATCAACAAGCTCAAAGTGCAAAGACTTGCAGCCTAATTTTGTACTTTAAAAAATCTAATGTGACCATATCTGCACCATTTAAAAATTTCCTTATGACCTAATGATAATGGAAGGCCGCCTTAGAAAGGCTCGTAGGGGTCATGTCTGGCCTGAGAAGCTACCTGTCCAAAACCAAAAAAAAAAAATTGGCGCAAATGTGGTAAAGGCGTTTTGGTGGTGGAAGCAACAAGACAAGTTTAGCAACAATAACATTGATGTGAACTTGTCAATAATATTTACACGTAGTAGAAGGTATTTGTGAAAAGTAGAAATTAGTCTTGCCAAATGCCAAATTAAGTTGCAGATGTAAGGAGGTAGAATTGATTTTATAGTTTAATCTTGAATTCTTGATGCTTTTTAGCAATTTGAGTATTTTGATTTTCACCTAAATTGTTGTGCAAGCTAGCTCTCTCTCTATGCTAGTAAGTTTGAACTCCATTTCAATACTTAGTTTACCCCTAAATGCCCAAGGGTGTTTTTCTCGTTTTTGGAAGGCAATTTTGAAGTTTTTGAATTGTATGTGTAAGAAGATTATTAAATATCAAAATCAAATTGTAATGATTGAATCTTGAACTTCAAGGCTTTTAGATGGCGCTACCCAAAAAAAATAAAAAATGGCCAAGTGGATTTTGAGATATTTATGATTGAATGATGATGAGTGTATAATTTTTTGTTTTTTTTGGAGGCCAAAACTTCTAGTGCAAATTAACAACTTTTGGATACAAAATCGGGAAGTAGCCACTTAGGATGCTTTTGTGTGTTTATTGTTGTTACTTCAAAACTAATGGCCCACCTTCCAAATCCATGACCACAATTTCACAAATGAGCTTGCAACGGAATTGTAAAAGCGTAATTATCTAACACAAAGAAAATTTTTAGCTTCAATTTTTGACCATAAATCATTATGAAGGAAAGAAAATTCAATGGTGAATGAATCCTAATTTCTATAACAAAGATATTTCAATTGAAATTAGTCCTAAAGCACTTTAGATTTTGTTGGATGTCAAAATTTCAGCAAAAGGACCCTTACTGCCCAAGGGAGTGCCCAAAGGAAATCTTCACCATTTTTTCAACTTGATCTTTTCAATGTGGCATAATGTCATAGGCTCTGTGACACTATTCACATTGCTATTCATGACACTTTTTATGACACTATTCATGACACAAAATGTATGCTTATAATTATTAACCTTCCACCAAAAAAAATTGGAATAAGATATGAAGGAAGTTGAATTTGAATGGTGAAGCTAACTTCAGTGCGCAACTTTTCCAAAAAAAAACATAAAAACAATAAAAATTTGTGCCTTCAACATGGTTTCAAAATTTCTTGAAGCTTTTTGGACACCAAAATCTGGTGCCTTGGGCATTTAGAGGTTAATAGATCCAAAAACATTAAATTGCTTATTGAAAAGTTTTGTCATAGTTGGATCTAGCAATCTACGGACATCCATAATATTGTCCTCTTCTCCCAAGGCATATCAATTTGAAGTATTAAAAAGGAATTGTTAAATTGAGATGCATACAATACACTACTTAGGTGTACTAAAGAGAGGCTTTCAAATTGGTCCATTCAACGAAAATGTGACAAAAAATGTTGATGAGATCCATTTTGTTGTTGATTTGGATAATGGATGCACATTAGAATTTTGGGGAGAAGCCAATATCAAATGCATCAAAGTTATTTTCCCTAAAGATTCTATGTCTATTGTTGTAAGAATCTTTAACCCCTCAAGGCCTAGGCAGCCTTTTTCTTGATGTCTACGGGTTTTGGGCAGGTCACTACAAATGAGATTTGCATTTGTTTTTTTTTAATTTTCACACATGAAGTACCCAAGGCGTAGCTGTAAGGCCCAACAATATACCTACCCAGAAACTAAAACTTCTCATAACTTTCATCTCATTGATGGAAATTGAATGATTCAAAGCTTCCTACTTAGATATAGATCTTAAGAACCAACTAAAAAAAACCAAACTTGAAATGTTATTTTTAAAGAAGTTTTTGAGCTGCTTGGACTGCCTTGACGAGCAAAGAAAACAATAAATCATGCAATAACTTTTGAACCATGCAATCAAAAGTCATGAAAATTGTTGGACCTTACAGCTACACCTTGGGTACTTCATGTGTGAAAATTTAAAAAAAAAAAATGCAAAACTCATTTGTAGTGACCTGCCCAAAACCCGTAGACATCAAGAAAAAGGCTGCCTGGGCCTTGAGGGGTTAAGGGGTGCATATCAATGATAGAGACTCCTATGCTCATTTTTATAAATCAAAGTAGCAACTATCCTATTAGAATTTTGGGTGATGATATTTCAAACATTAGTTACTAGACTAGTGTAGCAACCCATAAGTCAAGAAAAGAGAGCTATTTCCTTATTATGTATATAAGCTAACCTCTTTTGTTAAATCTTTTTGTTTTCTTGAACCGGAAACAGGAAATTTAATAAATGAATAAGGTTAGTATATTACGTCCGGTCCGGATTAGATAAAATAGTTAAGAAAGAACCTACTGGTTCCTAGCTTGACCAGATTATCATCCGAGAATTTAGGATCAAAACCTAGAATTAAAGGTTAGAGGCACTGTGAACAGTATCGGAAAAGGATTAGAAGTACGCCGGGTATTAATGACCCTATCGGAAGCTTAAACGGATTCTAACAACGGTCCTAATATTCAATGATTAGGTGCAACAGTCTCTTAACGGCTCTAATCATTGTTCCGGGCAATAACTAGGGGGAGTTAGGCAAGAACGGCCCTCTCCATCCATTTCTTATTCTTCCCTCCCTTCTATCCTATTCACACTTCATTCTCTTCCTTCCCCTCTTGAAAGCTTGTGTGAGATTGGCTTTGCGGTAGTCTAGGTTGTAGTTCTTCCTAGTTTTTATGTCAAGAGTGTCAGGAACAATGGGAAGGACCGGACAAGACAAGGCTCTGGTTACGAAAGCTCTTAAATCGGTTCATCCGGGCATACTCCAAGATCCTACAAAGAGAGCAAACCTAGAGGAGGACTTGAAGAAGATGGGATGCCAGGGGTTGATCCTAGTACCCTAGAACTTGAGGGATGAGGAGATTGTGAGGGAATTGCTGAAGAAACCCTCTAGTGAGTGGCTTGATACCGTGAGAGCTAACACGGACAATTGGACTCCCAAGGTTTGGAATGAAGTTTACGGGTTTAGCCGGAAGGGGAGCGGATTAGCTACCCGGACTGACAAGTTTACTAAGGGGAAATTCTCTAACATACCTCATAGTAAGAATGGACACTCCGTCTCGGATTGTAAAATCTGGAGAGAGAGAGAAGAGTCGTAGAGTTCCTAGTCCCGATCATGCTTCCTGAGCGTCCTACCTATCTTACACTCACCTTTGCCAACACCATCTTTGGTGCGTTGTCAGGAGAGTGGCCGGTGAATTGGGGGTTAGTGATCCGGAACCTAGTGGACAGGTTAGTTAAGGCATTAGGAAACACCAAGCCTTTTGGGCTTTGCCCTTTTCTCTTCCATCTCTATTCTTACCACGACTTGTTGAGAGACAGAGAGAACCTCAAATGGAAGAAGGCAAAGGTATTGAAGGTAAACAACATTACCCCAGAACCAAAATTGGGAGAGGAAGAAGATGAGGAATACTTGGATGAGGAGTCACCGGATGTAAAGGTGACCAAGGAAGTCCATAGTAAGGGGAAGGACATTGCTGAATCATTAGAGGTGCCCAAATTGGTAGGCCCAGAAAGGTTTAAGCCGGACCTTATTCCTGGAATTGTGAAGGACCTAGGAGAGGTCCAACGGGTGATACGCATCCACCAAGAGCATAACCACAACATGCACAAGCTCTTGGGAGGGGCTACACCGGAAGACATGATTGCCGAGGTGAAGAGTTTAATTAAACTCAAAAACTCAAGGTAATTGGAGGTGGAGAAGTTGACCCGACAGGTGAAGGATTTGCAGGGCAAGTTGAAGGAGGAGAGTGAAGGAGACAAGGTGGCTTGCAAGGCCAACATGGAGATCGCTAAGCTCATGCTCTTTGTTGGGAATCCGGGCGATGTGGTGACCAAAGCAAAGCTCTATGAGGCGGAAGCCTTGAAAGCAGGGTTGCAAATTGGGGCCAAGGTAGTTTCAATGGTGGTGGAGTACGGAGAAACGATGGAGGTGATGCTGTTAGAGATGAGGACCATCCTGGCAGGTATCACAACCCGCCAGGGTGCAGGTGAAGGATCTAGGCAAAACAAGGATGCTACACCCACTCGAAAGTCTCATATAGTGCAATCACTGAAGCCAACTACACCAAAGGAGACAGAGGAAGTGACGACCCCGTCTGGTTGTCTACCCAGCAATATTGATGTGGGTGCCAAAGAGGAGAAGCTAGCACCCGAATCCCAGGATCATAGCTAGGATCCCACTACATCGGAGGAGCAGGCTTCAAAACGTATGCCTAGTCCAATGAAGAGGAAGACAACGGCTAAATGTGCAAGGGAGTTGTTTTCTCCGTACAAGAGCACAACGTCTTTGATCAAGATTGACATTCCAGATGACTCTCCTGCTGAGTCAACAGCAAGTGATAGAGAGACTTCAGAGTCTTTGGATGATTTGGAGGGTTTGGATTCATCCGATGACTCTAATTCGGAAGCAGTCATGCTTGCAGCTCAAAGTACCCGGAAGAAGAAAGGTAAGGTTCCTGTCAAGGGTAAGGGCGCGAGCGAAAGCCGGAGGCTACCAGCGCAAAAGGCGGTGTCTACAGCTCAAAAGAAGAAAAAGACCTAGTCATTTAGTAGTAGTACTAACTGAAGTAATTAGGATAAATAGAATAAAGGGAGCAGGCACTATGAGTAAAATTATAGTTACTTCCTGGTACAGTGCATGTAGCATCCGGATCTGGGATTATATGATCTCAAATCCTTTTTTTTTGGGATTTTGTAGCTAAGGGGAGACCACTACTTTTTGGTAAAGGGAATGACACCTGTCATTTCCGAGACCACAGCTTTTCAAAAAGAGACTTTTTAGCTTCCCCATGATTAGTTATTAGAGGCATGGTTGAGATTAGTGCCTTGGTTCATTTTTGTATCTCTGATTCTCCTAATGCAAGCAAAGTTTTATTATCTTAGTGCTTCAAATTGATCACTTGGGGTGTTGTGTGTGGGGATATGAGTGTTGGAGGAATAGGAGAAAGAAGTGACCCCAAATCCTATCTGATCCGGTTTCTGGAGCCAGTAGGTGGTGGTTAGAAAACTGTGTGTACCAAGGGGCAGTTTCTGTTTGGATTTATGATCCGGGTACTCTTGTGAGGGATAGCCAGTCTTAGGTTGGGTGCGTCCGGATAGTGATCCCAACGTATGCTAGCTAACAATTGAGAGGTTCTACTACCACCAAGAGTGATTGTGAGCAAAAGAGCAAGGATCCTTTAATTATCTAGTTACCATCTTAGCACTAGGAATTGTGTCAGGAAGGGTTTGACATTGTAGTATTGTGGGGGTTGTAGGGGTTTCCTATGTGATCTATTAGTTTGGATCTATTTCTGGACTCGCTGTGAGGGAATAATTGCACCATGTTGTCTTTGTGTTCTTTGTTGGTGTTTTGTTTAGTGATACTTCATTCACTATAAACTATCAAAGGGTAGGAACTCACGCTCTCTTCCTTAATTAAATTGCAGATCCCTCTGATATAGAGGCTAAACTTTTGTTACGTGATGTGTGTTTTGGCGTCTGAATCCGGAAGAGGTACAAGGATCGGCCACTCCTTCTTGGAGTCCGGAACGTTAGTGAGGAAAAGAAGGATAGTTAGGAGTCCTGTCAATTGGCTAGAGATCTTTTGGTTACCTTTATCTTTGTGTGTGTGTGTTGTATCTGTTTGCAAATTACCTACAGGATTTCTTCATCCTGTTCCGGACAACCTCGAGGATCTACAAACTATATCTTTGTGGAACAAAAATGAGTCATCTACTTGGTGTTTTAAGCCTATTTTACTGCCAACAGGAGGATAAGTACTTTCCTGTGCTATCACACCTAGACCAAAGAGGTTGATGGATCTCTCTTCTTTTTAAGGATACCTTGATAAGCTTTGTGCATTGCAAGCTGATGTGAAGCAATGTACTAAAGTGATATGGGTTGATAATTGTACTAGCCATACTATCATCCCAAGGTCAAGGAACACACTAACTAAAAAATAATTTTAAGGGATTTGCCACCATGCTCAAGTCATTTGTGCCAACTAGTAGATATTTTTATCATCTCTAAGATAAGGTGGAAGCACCCATATCCAATAAATTAAGCTATTCTACAACAAACTACAAAATGAGACAAAAATACTTTTTTCATGTATGAAGATAAGAAATATTGGGTTGCAAATTTTTCATAAATTTATTTGCAAAACTAAAATCATTGTGAATTTTGGGAGTCAAAAAGTGCTTTGAACCCATTGCCAACCTTTAGACTCATGCAATTTTGATAATAGCCAAACTACTTTCTGCTCATTACTTCCTACATCACTTTGGGATACGTTGTCGTGATGTAAATCACCGCATATGGTAAATCTAAATAAATTATTAGTTTATAGTATGTGTGAGGTGTTGTACTTTTTTTCCTTCATTCGCGGTTTTGTCCTTGTTTAGTAAGGTTTTCCCGGATAAGGTTTTGATGAGGCAACAACCGTACATGAGTGTTAGTTGACTAGAGTTCATTGGAGTTTACTTTAGTAAAGAGATTCCATGGACCAATAAAAGATAGTAGCTTTTACCTTAGAGTTATTTTTATTTAAACTAACTCAAGAACTAATAGCAGAGAAGGACTTTTATTTTATGTCTTCTCTCTTTAGTATATAGGTGGAAACCTACTTGGAAAAAGATGAGATGTACTTCATAATATATTTTACATACTCCATATCTTACTCTTCTTCTTACATATTTTTGTTTTTTATCTTCTTATAGATTTGTTTTGGAGAACTATATTTTATTTTATGGTATCTTTCCATATGTTGATATGAGATAGGTTGCAGCTAGAATCCTAGTGATTTCTTGAGGCAAATTCTTCTCTACCCGACAACATGACATGGTTTAAGTGGTCCCAACTTTGAAAAGGACAAAAGATTGCATTCCAAAGCACTTATTAGTTATCCTTACTGAGATTGGAGATAGCGCACCCTTTGATTGGCTATGGGGAGTTGTTGGCTATGCGTGCTTCCACCTTAATTTCAAGGTTTTGATTTTAAATATTTTGCAACAAATGTTGCACATTTCCCCAAAAGATTATTGATGCACATCATATGGAATAGTTTTAAACACAGCCATCAAGCATGCTCTCACATTCGGGCTATCCTACCTTGGCCATGGTCCTGGATCTCCTGTCCCAGCATGGGAATACGGGAACCACCCCCATTCAAAATTCAAAGAAGGCAACCAGGTTGTAATGAAGTGAACTGGCCAAGTGCAGGTCCAAGTGCAGGCAAAGTACAGCACAGGGCAAACCAAGGTATTTCTGGCAACATTGTTTGTCGAGCCACAGAGGTAGCTTAGTTCCTTTGCAAGCAAACAGCTGCAAGTGTGTAAAACACACACACAAACACAGAAACAGTCAGAGATTCAAACGCTGATCATTACAACAATCTCCACCATAAGACTTACAACAGCCCCCAACTCAAGTGACGTTAGCAAAAACACAAAGACTGCTTTTTTGTTGGGGGACACGTGGCAAGAGCGAGCACATGTCCAAAGCCTTACACTTTTACACTTTGGTTTGAAACTGGGATGCACTTGAGCTCACATGACTTACACAACACCACCAGCTTTACAAAAACAGCTTAAGGTAGGAACACCCATAAGCGTCACTATCCCCATAATTGTCACCTCACCTCTGAAATCTTGAAAAATCTATGGAAACAAATAGATGTAATTACAAGAATGTACAACATGTGAACATGAAACCTTGAAAGTGGTTATGGGTGCAATGGCAGTTTGCTTTTTAAAAATTCACAACTTATTCTCATAGTATACAAATAATACATTCAAAAGTGCAAACTCAATATTTTTCTGTTCCTAATAGGATCCTATAATTTGCTAACTGTTTATTAATACTCATCATGTTCAAAACCCTTAGTTTGACGCTTATGGGTGCTCCTACCTTAGAGCTGAGATATCTTTACGTTGAGCTTCTGAGACATGCTCGTTTGTCCATCATACATGGGGTGAGAGCCAAGAGCCCCATTAATGAAACAGGCTAGGAACAGGCCGGGTACCGCACGGACAGCCTGTCCTTCGGATGTGCAGGAGAGACATGGCAATTAAAGTCGCCTGCTTGTTGTCATGGACTCATGTGGGCCTACCCCCCAATGAGATGTTTGAAGGGAGCTGGGCATTTAATTCCCAATCCTGTCTCCACTCATCATTCCCCCCCTTGACAGACACCCGCACTGGCCCTGTGTTTTTGCAAAGCTCCTTTTTGACTCTTGACCCCGAGAAAATTTCCTTCTCCTCCTCCTCAGGAAAGCTCCAGTTTATTTATTTATTTCGCAACGGTCACACGCATTATTGGACATTAGCATATTAGGGTCGCTTCACACTATGGCCAAAGGTAGAGAGGCCGGTGTTTTCTATCAATGAGATTGCAAGAAATCAAGAGTTTGGCCTCTCTAATCAGAGGTCAAAATTTAAAATCTCTCACCCCCTATGACATCACTCTTTTATTCAAAACTACAATCTCTTCATAAAAAGTTTGGGTCGAGCAAAATGAAGACCCAAATTATGGTTGAGAGGTTGTTAATTTTTTTTCATAAAATAATTAAAAGTTAATAAGACCTTGGCCATTAGATTTAGAAAGTCCAATAGATGTTATGACTTTGGCCTTTGGACGTGGCCTTTGAGGCTTCACATTAAGGGCAGCCAAAGGTGTCAAAAAAATTAATTCATTGCTTATTTTTAACTCATGTCTTTAGCCTCTCAACAAAGTTTGCCCTTTCAATCCCACGGCCTCTCCACTTGGTTGGCCATAGCGTGAAGCAGCGCTTAGCATCAACTTAGAAACTTCTACTTGTTAGACTCCTTAAACACTTAATCGTATGAAAGACCCTTTGCAACCAATACAATATAAGGTATTTTCATGTATTTGGAATGGACTTACACCTTTACCACATTTGAGATCAATAAAGAAGTTGAAATATAGATCAATGCGATCCTAGTGAGCTATTTGAGATCCCAAATTAAAACTTCTTACTGATAGCAAATGCCTATTGTACAAAAACATTTTGCTATCCCCATGAGATGTTTGAGGGCTACCAAGTTTGAAACCCTTTATGTTCAATTGTTGCATCTTGAGTGGGAAGTGAACCTAGCACAGCCCTTCATTGTAATATAGAAGAGGTCATGTGGCTACTTGGCAACAGCAAAATACCTTGAACTAATAGAGGAGCCCAAGTCCAAGGAGCAATAATTGCAAAGGTGGTTTTATCATTTCAACATAAACCTATGCGGGGCAATTGGATGAGACAAGATAAACAATGCTTCAATTCCATGGCAATATCAGTATCCTTGGTATGTGCCACTAGTTTATTACTACAACTAATTATATGCCACTCCCTTAAAAGAACGGGAAACAAAAATCCCTAGTGCATGAAACTTGGAGGCATCAACATTGATTTTCCCTTTCTAACCTAAACAACATTTACACATTGGTTCTGAACCCCTCAAGGCCCAAGGGGACCAAAATTGTCCCTCCTTGTTTGTAATTTGGGATGTCTAAATTTTTTCATGATTAATTACAATGATTTTTTTTTAAAGTTCTTGATGAAGTCTTGTTTTAATATCAGAAAGTCTTATTTGAAAATGACTAATTATGATTTTTCTATTTAAGATTTTGTGCAAGGGTGTCCATTGCGAATCTTCACTTTTTAGCGTTGAGAGCTCTTGGAAATGAGCCTAAAGTACACTAGAACTTGGAGAAACAATCACATTAGAAACTTAATTAAAAAGTTGTAGAGTAGATTTTAAGAAGCCGTAAATTGATTAGGGTTACACATGTTGTACTTTACATACTCATATTTTTTTGGTATCCTCAATTTCGAATTTGAGATGTACAAAGAGGATTGAAGGACTTCAAATCACTTTCACAATTTTAACACCCTCTTGATCAAATGATCAAATGTTATAATCTTTCAATCCATAAGTGATATTGTGGTGTTTTCTTTTCCTATGTAATCTCTAACATATCTAATTTGAATTTGTACGGTTAAAATTCAGAAAAATTGATGCAACTTATTTTTGTTGACATTTTGTTCATCCAAGAACAGATTTTGAGATAGTCGATAAAGTGCATGGGCCTTGAGGGGTTAATACTTTGCTTTAAGTAATACAACTTATCATTGGTCATTTTTCATCAGCTGACCTTCTTCAGATGGCACTTCCTCATAACTATGGCAATGACCATTGCATAAAACAAAGTTTGATGTATATTGCTGAATTTTTTTACCTTGATAAACGCATGGCTGGTCAGCACCGAGAGACTGCTTATCATTTTTGGTTCTTTTTGTTGGATACAAATGAAAGATTCATTGTAAAAATAAAGTACAAAAAACCTAGATAAAAACGGTTTAAGAAATATAACCAAAAGAGACGTGACCAAACACAACTTAACCCTAAAAGGATCATAGGGCATAGTATATACGCTGTCGTATAATTGGCATTTGCTACCAAAAAGAAGTTTTAACTTGAAATTTCTAATAGCTCATTAGAACAAATTTGATATATTCTCCAACTTTATTGTTGATTTTAACTGTAGTAAAAGTATGAATCTAGTCCAAATACAAGAAAAACACCTTGTATTCTACTGGTTGCACCGGCACGGTATGTACTTTAAGGGTTAAAAACTCACAACGCCAAACTCCACGCCCATAGGTCAACTGGAAAAGGAAGAAGCTTGTCAATGGGGGTCATTTTTCAAAGGACAGGATATGAGTATGGGTCTGTCACAAGACTGTGTAAATTCAAAAATCTCAGGCTTGAAATCGGTTGAAAGCTCTCATACCTCAGAACTCTGCCCCCCCTTTGTACCGTCCCTGCTCTGGTAATCCCAGCCCTTCATTACAGACAAACTCTGAAATTACGGCTGTATGCTGATCTAGGGCGCATTTACTGCGTTACCAGAATTCCCAGATTCTGCAAAATCATTGTGCTTCTCTATGGAACTTGCATTGAATTAGGATGGTCATTTTTTTTAATAGTAGAAAGTAATATTCTATACCAAATAATGCATTTAGGTTGTCCCATACCGATTTCTCAATATTTTGCACTATTTAAAGACTTACCAAGATTAAGGTAGGAGCACCCGTAAGCGTCAATTTAAGGGTTTTGAACATGATAAGCATTAATAAATAGCTAGCAAATTATAGGATCTTGTTAGGAACAGAAAAAAAATAAGTTTGCACTTTCGAATGTATTGTTTGGATATTGTGAGAATAAGTTGTGAATTTTTAAAGAACAAAATGCCACTGCACCCACAACCAACACCAAGGTTTCATGTTCACATGTTGTACATCCTTGTAGTTACATTTATTCATTTTCACAGATTTTTCAAGATTTCAGAGGTGACGGTTATGGGGACACTAACGCTTATGGATGTTCCTACCTTACAATAACTTTTGTCAATAATTACCGTGATAACCAAGGGAGAAAGCAACCAAAGGTTGTGCGCAGCAACAAGCGCCAAAATCAAGGAGCAAGGAAGTTGGAACTTTACACAAAACTAGGAATTATCATAGCATAAAGAGAGTTGCATGCCCCTCCAGGTGGCCAAGGGTGAGTCATGAGGTATCTTTGCTAAGGTAAGGCAACCGAAATGCACTATTTGGTGAGCCCTAAATATTTCATTTAGGTTGCTTCACTCTAGTTTTTCAACATTTACACCTTATGAATACTTATTGATTATTTGATGATTTTCATCAATAATTACTGCAAAAAATAGAATTTCAAGGGCCTAGCAACAATATCAAAGCCTCCAAAATGATTTTATTGACATCTCAATCGTAAACCATGCAAAACCCTAATATTTAGAGAGTTGAATGTTCCTCAATTGGTCAAACAATGAGTCAGAAGGTAACATTTTAAGATAAGGCATCCTAATTGTTAAAGCAACCTAATTGCTTATTTAGTGTACACAAACTGGCTCAAGGAATGATCTTGAGAGGGATCTTTATTATATTTATTGAGTACAACAATTCACAAAAACATATGTCAATATGTATCCTCGGTCTAAAAAAAATATGCACGATTTAGGTTTTTTTGTTCGTCCAAAAACATTTGTCCCTTACAATTTCTAGTAATCTTTTAAGTGCTACTTGGATATTCTTGACAAGATTAGGGATCAACACTGATCACCACGAAGACCTTGCAATTGTGTTTCAAAATTCCCTTACCCATGTGCAAGGTTCTAGTGTTTGTTTTTGCCTTCATTCACCATTGTGCTCACCATGCATTCTGAGTAAAGAATGCAAAATTGAGCTTTTGCAGTCCATTTTTTAGTTTCTATACAAGTGGTTTTAGAAACTAAAAAATACACTTTGGTACAATCACCTTTGTAAATGATGACCTTCATTTTGTAACTTTGGAAAAGATTGCGGTAATCCCACATTTATTTTATTTTATATAGACCATAGATTTTTGGACAAAGTGAGTAAGATGGTAAATATGAATAGAAATTAAAGAACAACAGCCCCTCATGTGAAAATTTGTGTCCTAAGGGCCTCAACTAAGGACATTCTCACATTCAAAACATGAGGAACATGGGCAAGCCCAAGTAACCAATGGCACAAAAGTGAGATTGCATGTGCATGAGGTCCTTAGCTTGCATAAATGTTGCTTGAAATTTTTTTTATCACACCTCCTGTTTGTTGGGAAGAGTCATATTACCTAACGTGACACCACCTTGCATTTTTTGTTATTATGTTCAAGGATAATAAAAAATGCAAAGGATTTTGTTCAAGGTACGTTTAAGTAGGCAAAAAGCACATATGTCCAACAAAAAAAACATCAAAGGAAAGAATTTTGAAACTATTGGAACGTCGTTTTTTAAATAAAGTTTTTTTTTTTTTTTTTTTTTTTTTTTTTTTTTTTTTTTTTTCATTTTTTGGCAATGGATAATAAAAGAGTTCAATGAAAATCCAAACCGGTGAACCGAATGTTCTGAAACATAGCAATTATTTGTATTAAATATATTGAAGCTCGAGCATGTCTTTGTAAAACTGTAGAAGGTTTTGGATCCATTTTATTGAGAGGCTGGCTGCAATGATGCATGACAATAATGCATGGATGACATCCAAAAAGGGTTGACATAGACGTTCCTCAGTATTCAGTATATAGCACATTCATAATAAGAATAAGAACAAGAACAAGAATAAGAATAATAAAATAAGAATAACAAGAAAAAAATTGATCTTAATAATAATATTGATAATATTAAGTTATATTAACCCCTAAAGGCCCAAGTGTCCCTTCGGGGGACAAATGGACCTCTGGCATGTACCTATGACTAAACTAATTTTTATAAAATTCTTAAAACTTTTGAGGGTGGTGGGGATTCAAAAATCTGCACGGGCATTTAACATTTTTTTCATTATGACATTTATTGAAAAAGTTATGCATGAATTTTTGAAAATAGGAGAGGGCGGGTACCGGGGAATGCTATTTCATGAGCGGGGATCCATGAGCCGTGAGTCGCAAGCAGAGATTTTTTTTCAAAATATTCAATTTCACCTATAATTGTGTACATAGGGCCTTATAATTATACATTTTAAACCTTTATCTTCTAACAAACTAGTTTTTTTACAGTTTTTCCATTGATTTTGGGATCAAGTAATTCATGCTCACCAAATCTTGGCTCACTGCTCACAGGCTCACCATTCTATGCTCACAAAATAATGTCGTCTAGTGGGTACCCAAAAACTTCTTTAAAATTTGCATTTAAAAAATAATAATCTGAAATTGGTTCTTTAAATTTATATATATCTAGGAAGCTTTGAATCATTCGATTTGATTGATGAGTGAAAAAATTGGTTTGCAGGTAGGTATTAGACTCCTAGACCTCCATTCCTTTTGTCCCTTGTAAAATTTGGTGCTTAAATTTTTTTTTGATTTTTTTTCCAAGTTGTAATAAGTTGAGATTCCTTGGTTTTCACCATCTAGATCAAAGTAATTCACATTTCTCAATTTTACATAAATCCTCCAATTTTGCCTAGTGTATATATGCAAATTTCATGGCCTTACAGCATTGCAAGATTTTATAGTATGATTCACACCTCCAGTTCATTGAAAATCCTCCTACACTTACCTAGCTTGGTCTTCTACATGAAAAAAATAAACCTTGACTTTGCATAGATTTAAAAAAAAAAAAATAGGAGCAGTCAAAGGCTTCTAAAATGATTGGGGAGCAAAAAAAATACTTTTTTGTTCACTTTAGATGTCAATATCTCACTCCTATACATCTACAATGAGCTAATTTTTCCCCCACAAGTACCTCCCATAGTCTAGGGCAAGATCTTATAGTTGGGTTTCCAACAAAAAATTATTCCTACATTTCTACTCATTCCCCCAAAAGTGACAGTTTTTAGTGACTTTCATAGAAAAAGGGCTTGGGCCTTTAGGGATTAACAAGGGTATTATTAAAACAACACCCCAAATTGTTAATGACACATTCCAAGGTTCACTATGAGCATGCATATTGAGAACTTAATGCTAAAATTTTAAATCCAAGTGGTTCATCATTGTTTTAATCATGGTATTACTACCTTCTTGAAAAAAAGAAGAATAAACACAAATTTTAATTGAACCTTTCCTACATATAATACTATTCTTTTTATTGTTGAATTCTTCCTTTTTGTTATTTCACAGTCTTATATTTTCAATTGCAAATCAAACTCTTAGGATATAGCCCTAGAATCATAGAGGTGAATCAAAATTTTAAGTTCAAATTAAGAATTTTAGCATTAAATTCTCAATTTGCGTGCTCATGGTGAACCTTGGGGGTGTGTTGTTAACAATTTGGGGTGTTGCTTTAGTAATTCCTAAAAGATCATAAGAATAGTAGCCATAACTATTTTAATTGTAATAGCATTAAACCAAAATAGCACAAAAGTTGCATAGGCAAATAAGATTGGAAACACGTCTTTTGGACAAACTATGCCAAATCTAAATCTAGCAAACCCCCCCCCAACAAGCAATACAATGGGACTTGTCTTGCACCTACTTTCAAAAGCTAGTGCACTTCTATCATGGTATGGGACACCTTTTTTAGCAATAAGACCTTGCACTTGGTCTTTATGCCACCTTGATAGCATACAATGGCAAACTTAGGGTGTCAATTTAACAATTGGAGATGTTGCTCTAACAATTCCTTATAATAATACAAAATCATTCAAAAAGCATTTTCATTTTTAAAACTTTAATTTCATTGTTGTAATTCGATTAACCCCTAAAAGCCCCACAAGACTAAAAGCGTCCTCAAAGGATTTCACAAGCCTCTTTAAGGCACTTGATCTAATTTTTTGACCTTGCTATTAATACAACTATCAAAGCATTCAAGTAGTCCATGTAAGTGGAGTAATGGTAAGGCTCAGGAGTTTGCATGGTCGAGTGGACCAAAAATGGCAGCTAAAACCTCATAAAAAGTCCAAAATTTTGAGATTTCTGTGAGTATGGATCACAAAGTGTTTGTTTTCCTTTATACAAATACATGCATCCTACAAAAAAAGACCAAGCCCATGTAGCCATTATGAAGGCTTTTGCAAAAGAAAAAAATTAAAAACTAAAAAAAATGTTAAAATCATTAAGATGTTGCCACCTAAACATTCAACCTTAATTTGGGCACTAAAAAGTCCATAGCTATTATTGTATACCACTTGTCTAAAATTATAGCACGTTTTTGAAATACTTAGAAGATGCTAAATCACATATGTAGTCCCTATGCACGCATTATAGCTAACTTGATACATTATGTCTATCATTTTCATAGGATGTTGTGAATGGGACAGTCCAAATATATGCATTGAAAAGTCCCTTATTTCTTATATTATCAAATTCAACAAACATTGATTACATATTTTGTTTTATGAACAAATATAGAATATGTTCACTAATTTAAGATGTTTCCAAGCTCTTTCTTCTATAAGAAATAAGCCATGCAATCAAAACATGTTCCTGAAAATTGAATGGGACACGCATTTTGGTCCAGCCAACCATGCATCCACCCGCTAGTCAAATGTTGTACAAGTGCTCCAAGAGCCTCAAGTGGGTGGATCACTGTATAAAGCAAAGTAAGGTAGGGTGCTCTAAAGTTGACCCGGCTCTAAAAGCGACCTCTAAAATAGAGGTACATTTTGTTTTCTTCAATGTACCTAGAATGTACATTCCAAGAGGGGGTCACTTTTAGTGATCACTAGGTTTCAACTTCAAAAATTCATAACTAATTCCACAAAGGTTCAAAAAATATGAAATGACTTGGGTTAGATGCCAATTCCATTTTTCTTCTTACCAAAAGTTAAGGAAAACTATTTCAAGGAGTTTTTCTTCCTCCAAAATGCAATCAGCTCTTAAAAGGTCGCTTTAAGAACACCCTACCTTAGCAAGCAACAGGTTACACGCTCCAATATCCCTTGCAAGCTTCCTTGCATGTGCTGTATAATAATAATAGAAATATTTACCGGCAAGGAGGTAAGCATGTTCTAGATCCTTGTTGTGATAGCCCTCACTGCCTCTATTGGTCACTATTTTTTGAACAATGGCAATTTGAAGCCCTAAAACTTAACATACAAAAAGTACACCCTTTCATAATTTGCAAGTGTGCGCATTCACATCTAGTGTAGCTTCTCACAAAATTTGAGATAAATCAAAGACTTAATGAATTTTGTAAAAATTGGTAAATAGTAACTATTTGCCAAAAAATGAGATTTTGCCATCATTAGTTGTTTAATCAAATGCGATAATTTCCTATGTCCCATGGTCAACTGTTCTCAAAATTTCCAAGTTGTTTTCCAAGTAAGTATTTCACTGTTTTCAATGGTCACTTTTTTATGGATCATTTGATTGACTGAGATATTATGCATCAAAGTCATAGGTCTCCCAAAACCCTAATTTGGGTAAAAATGACTTGGGCGCTTAATTAGGGGTTAACGAAACTAGTGGAAATTGTATCCTTACTTATTTCTATAGAAAAGTACCAACTCAAATTTCTTTGCATGTTGGTATGCACCGTGTGAGACTTGTCATTACCATTGTTGTTAAGTACAATTATTAAAATGTCCAAAAAGAATTTCAATATACCAAGGTGTAGATTTTTTTAGTTTTAATTGGCATTTGAATATTCTTGATGGAATGAAGGCTACACTCAAAACAATGAGTATCTAGCAGAACACAACCAACTTTGTAGATCTTTTGTGTAATTGTTGTATCAATTTTGTAGGACTTTAGAAAGGTAGGGCCTATTCAATAAGCATTAAAAAAAGTTCTTAATGGTTATTGGTTTCTTAACTTAGAGCTATTGGTGGGAGGGGGTTTAAATCTACAATTCTTGTCTTACAAAAAAAGTGATTGTCGCTGTATTTCTTTCTTTATTGGTTTACACAAGGTGGCCTCAACCACATCAATACTAGTCAAAATCGGATTTACATTCAACAACAAATTCAAGCAAAAGAAGTTCATGAACTTTTGATACTGTTTGATATTCTTGCCTTTTCTAGTACTACTACTCTGTATGTTTCTTTTACTTTGAATATACTTTAACCCCTAAAGGACCAAGTGTTTGTTCAAAAGATACTTGAGAATTTGGGTAGGGTCATACAGAGTTAAATTTTATTGGATGTTTTCAAATTATTACACAAGGTGTAAATATGTATCTCCAAGTGGAAATGTAATTTTTCCCCAATCAGATGCCTGGTTCAAAAGTTATGTTACCTAAAAGAATTTGGGCAACTTGAGCAGTTTGGGCATCTTTGGGGAATTTTATGCTAAAACTCTCATCAACTTTTGAAAGTTGGCATGAATGTAACCAGTATAATATGGATCACAATTGTCAACAAATAAAATAAATTGAGCTCTCACGTCCCATTCTAAGAGGGGTCAAACTTTGTTAACTATGTTTAGGCGGTTTCAAGAAAAAATATTTTCTTTTAACTTTGAGCCCTATTATCTTTCAATCTATAAACCCAAAGCTTCTAATTTGTTTTTTCACATTCCTCATGTTTGTCTCTAACTTTTCACCATTCAGATTTCAAATAAAAAACTTTCTTATTGCACAATAAATCATGAAAAAATGACTACTGCTGTGCCAATTCACTTACCTACCTTGCATTGCACGGTGATTTAAAATAAAGCTAAATTCTATATTTGGGTGATTGCAAGAATGACCTGTACTACATTTTGTCCCTCTCACCTGTTGCGGCTTGTTTTTTGCTTGTAACTTTTGCAAAAGAAGTCATATCGACTTGTCCTTTTAGGATAACATGAACATGCAAGTTATTGACATTCAGTGATTTTTTGGTGTTTTTTTAAATTATTTTGCTATTTCTAAGCAGCCCCAAAATAGGTGTCTACCTTGGCCATTTTGGGGGTTTTTAGTACTATTTTGGGTCCAAAAAAGCTTTTCTAGGGCTATAAATCAAGGATGTTGTTATGGAGCATGCTTATATGCATTCGTAGAAGGGTTTTGCAAAATTATAAATTCCATGGCCTCTACATTGTCTCAAAGTGGGCATCCTATCTCCCTTCATTGGCAAAATACAAAGAAACTCCTCAACAAAGCAATTGTACCATGTGAATGTGTTTAATGGGTTCTAAAATGGCTATTTTTTATTTGATTTTATTGAATTATTTTACTATTTCTAAAAAGCAAGAAAGAAATTAGCTTTTTAAGGTGATTTTGTTTTGTGCATAACTTTTAGAATAAAATTTTTCTAAGTTTGAATTTTCACAAGTATGCTATTTTAAGTGCTTTACAAATTGTCCATGTTTTGTTTTATTTAAAAAAAATATATTCCAAAAGCTCAGTAGTACTATTAGTACTACCAGTACTAAGGGTGTTTGAGACAAAAACGGAGAGGCCATTCTTGCAACTACCCACTTGCTTCTGAATTTTTTTTGTGAGGGAACCTAACATCATATACTTATGAATGGATAAAAACCTATTTTTTATGTAGAGCAAAAAGTTTACTCTAGGAAAACTTGAAGTTTGCTGACCTTCTTTTGTAGAATGAAAAATATTTGTTTTTCTCACTTTAAATGTTATAATCTTACAATCCACGAGGTCAAATGGGCTGAATTTTTTTGCACACATTGATTTATTTTCTCAACACACTTTTTATGATTGAAATTCAGGAAAAAGGTTTTTATTTCAATTTTGAGCAATGCACTAAAAGCTGGCAGTTTCTAAGATCTTTTCTCAAAAACACCCTTGGTCCTTTGGGGTTAAACATTATATGTACTACATTTAACCATTGTTCTCTTAATAAGGTTGTAATTTAAAACTTGGATTAGTAGTGACGAAAGACAACATTACATTAAAAAAAAATTCGTCAATTTACATCCAAATGGCATAACCTCAATCACCCACTTGATAATCAGTTTTTATATTTTTTTTAAAGAAAAACCACGTATGAAGTCCTAAGAAAAGACATTATTTGTGGAATATATCTCAACAAATGTTGGGTGAATGGAATTAGTTGCTATAAAATGACATAATAACTTTTGCAAGAATGCAAATGACTCAAAATGGTTAGCTTGGGCATTCCAAAGTTAATACTAACATTTGTGTTGTTATATTGTGTATTTGAAGACCACCCTCATTTCCATAATTTAAAGTTTATTAGATGTGGAGGTGTCAATGAGCCATGAATCCTTGCATTTGTACATGTTTCAACAAGAGCTAAGGATTTATAACACCTATCAAACTTTGCAATGCAAATACAGGAAGAAATTGTAAAATATATTTATAAAGTATAAAATATTCACTAGAGGTTTTTAATTCTATATTTATCTAGATTCTATGATAACAAAGGAAAATCGAATGGTCATTCAAACATAAATAACATGAATCACAAATATTGTTTATTTGTTGTTTGCTTGGTGTAATGAAGTTAAAGACCTCAAACAAATGACCTCGAAATCTTCCCATACGTAATAATGCTTAACTCAATAAGTCCAAGCATCCTCAACAACAAAAAGTAAAAAATAAAAAAATTCCAAGTATTTTCCAGTTTCCACTTCTGTATGCAAAAGTGAAATTATTGCTCGGATGCATTTCCAAAGTCTAGTTATCCTTCCAACCAAGTCACTTTTGATAGAAATAACAACTCTAGCATACTGTAGGTTGATAACAGATTCGGCATAAATTAATTTTCCAAAACTTTGCCTAATTATTTTATAAATTATTCTCCAAAAATGCCCAATGTCAAATAAATCAAAAATTAAAATGCCAAATATTATAAAAGTCATTAAGCTAAACTAAGGTCGAGGTTGATTCCAAGAGGGTTCAATGTACTGCAAATTTCTTACCAAGTGCTAATTTTAGAATGTGGAAGATGCTTAGAAAAAGACTTAATTCTACTATTTTTTTGATTGAATGCCAAATAATAACAACTTTTTTGAAAATGCCTAATTTTGTTTAATTATAAAATCTAATGCCAAATTGATTTCTTCTAAAAAAATAATCAATTCAACATTGAGCAACCAAATCTGCTCCCCACCTACAGTATAATTTGTTAGATTGGGAAATACAGCACATTTTGGGACTTTTGAGGTTCATGGTGATCACCTAAAACCTTAGCTTGCAGCATTTTTTTTGGGTACACGTGCCCTCACCTGAGAGGAGGAATTTGCAAGGGAAAAAATCTTAGTGGCTCAGACTAAATCTGATACCTTCGAATCTGGTTTAAGGTAACTTTTTGGATTTAAGGTGGGAATATAGAATGGTACCTCTGTTTTTCCCAATTTAAGAAATGCAGTGTTATATGCTATCTTTTCTTTAACCCCTAAAGTCCAAAGGGTGCTGCAGAGAAAAACAAGACCAAAACTGCCATTTGTTCATGGTTTATTTGAAACTCAAAATAGATTTTCTTTAAAGTTTCAACCGTATAGAAGTGTAATATACAAGTAATGCAATGTGTGAAAAAAACAATCAGCCCGTTTGACTGCGTAGATTGTAAGGTTATAGTGTTTGAAGTGAGAAAAACAATTTTTTTTCATTCTTGCAAAACAAGGTCAGCAGAATTCGAGCCCTCTTGGAGTGAACAATTTTTTTTACCAATCACAAGTATATGATGTTAGGTTCAATCATGAAAAAATTCAGAAGCAAATATAGAATCTAACTTATTCTAAATCACCCTCTAGTGCAAGGAGGTTTAGTGAATTGGCAATATACTAGTCATTTTTTCATGATTTCTTGTGCAATGAAGAAGTATTTTATTTGGATTTTGAATGGTAGAAAGTTAGCTCTAGGCAAACATTTCAAATATGTGACAAAAGTTTTAAAAACATTGAACTTATGGAATGCAAGATGATAGGGCTTGAAGTTAGAAGAAACTATTTTTTTTTGAAATTACCCGGACATAGTTAGCAAAGTTTGCCATAAAAGTGGCAGTTTTGAGTGTCTTTTGACAAAATAAAGGTCATGGTCCTTTAGGGGTTAAGTGAAAAAATGGATAAAATTTCCCAGTCTTGCTCATATACATATCAGGTTTACCAATACTTAGATGAAGTTTCAAGTTATGGTTTTTTGTATAAATGAACGTATATAAATATATGAATCCATCCATCATTTCTTCACTTGCATACATTCTAGAGTCTAAAGTACACGTCACTTGACTAGTAAAATAAAAGAAAAATAAATCCATGCAGGTAATTATATACTGGGGTTCTAAAGTCCAAAAGCAAAAAAATCATGGTGGATGAAGTTTTATTGTAATGGTAGAGATGCTCCGAGATTCATCCACGACCAATAATAACCAAAAATAGGTGAAGAAACCTTTAGGTTTGCAACCATTTTAGAGTTTAGCCTATTTTATATGTGAGAGCATCTCTACCGGTGGCTCTTGTTCGTTTAAAGTGGATGAAAAGTAGCTAGGCCCCTCTCACGTCATGCTCAAACTCTCTTATTTTGCGAGTCTACCAAGCCACTCTTTAAACCACTATTCATGCATTATTCATCCTAAATTTAGTGAGCTTTATTCTCTACTTCCCTAAATAAGGGGTCAATTGCTTATTTATGGGGTATCTTGAAGTGTTAAGTCACTTTTTCAAAAAACATGGGTGGAGATTGGGAGCCTTCATGCCTCACCAAACCAGATGGAAAACTTTGAGCGAGTCTGAACCGGTAGAGATGCTATGAGGCCGACAACAATCAAAACACCAGGGAATCTGTTAAGATTGGGCGTTTGAATTCAAATTGTGGGTGGGAAAATTGCTATTTAGAGGAAAAGTGTAACAACATCTTGACAAAATATTTAGATTTGTGTGATTTGTAGTGGGGCTATTTGTCTCTTTCTTCCTGTAATCCTTCAATTAGTGGGTTTGGTATGTTGAAACAAAAATCAATGCAATTTGACTTGAAGTCCCCTGAAAGCAGCGTTTTTTTGGTTTTCGTCAGACGGTAGATCGACAGGCACTCCGAAATATACGCAAGCAGGTAAGGAAAATTTGGCTAAAATTGGGGAGAATGAATGAGATGTGGATGTTCGTCTCAAAAACTATTAACATAAGTCCTTTTCATCCAAAATATGGTGAATTGGGTTTTTGCTGAAGGAGGGATATGGCAATTTCATCCACATTTTCACCATAATTTCTTAGTGTATTGGTAGCCAGACGACTTGTGAGGTAAGATTTTAAAAAATTTCAAAAAAAAAAGAACGTTTTCTAGAAAGGCTTGGTAAGGGGCATGACACTCACAACCAACAACTCTTGAATTTGAGCGGTCAATCTACTGCTCAATAAAAACAAAACAAAAAACCATCAAAAATCCAAGATCACTAAGATGAAGCTTGAATTTTGTGCTTCTTACATGTGCAAACTAGCGATTGGAGGAAACAAAAAAAAATGGCACCCGGTCAAGTTTTTCATCTTCCATAGAACTTCCATGTCATCCACAAGTGTTGGAGAAAAAAATTGCTACAAAATAGGAGTATTCATCTACTAGACAAGTTTGGAGCCACCCTTGTAGCAAGCCCCAAAACTTCACTATCTTGTCTATTGACATGGCTATATTGGTTGGTGACATGGCAAGTTGAAGTATTGGATAAACCCTAATGGACAAAATTGATATTCCAACCAATGAGATTTGAGATAATTTTTTCCCCTTGCTAGTTTGAACTAGACTTTCATAATAACTATTTTTGAGCTAAAGGGGAAAGGTGTTGTGTTTTTATTAGTGTTTTTTTTTTTGTTGCAATGCTAGTTATAAGTGTTGTGCACTATACATTGCACATATGTGTTTGTAGAATGAAGGTGGAAGAACTCAACTTTTCTTACAAACTAGGATGTAATTGAAATTTTTTATGTATTTTATAGTTAATCCATTTATGTTCTTCCTAGCTTCTAAACAAAATTGGGGTCTTTGAATCTAAATATCAGTTCAAAACTTTCGAATTGGATCTCTCAACGATAAATTTTCAAACTCTCACAATTTTTGAATGGTGTGAAAGATGAGCTTTTCCATTTTGACCCCACAAACATATATGTGCAGTATTCCAACCCCCTTCAGGAAGGCCCCATTGCACCCAACTCAATCTCTTGTGGCATTTTAATTTTTAATTTTGCTAGAACCTTACTACGAAAAACAATTAGGTAAAAATATGGATTAACTCCTAAAACACCAAGCTCTTTTTTTCTATGAGAAATCATTGAAAACTACCATTTTTGAGGGAATGAATAGAAAAGTAGGAAAAGAAGTTTGTTTGAAAATCCAACCTTAGGATCTTCTCTAGACTATGGAAGGTAGTTGTGGGAAGAGAATTGGGTCATTTCAGATGGTGAGGAGTGAGATGTTGACATTTGAAGTGAAGAAAAAAAGTTTTTTTCTCTGTTGCCCAAAAATTTCAGAAGCCTTGACCACTTTTATAGCAAAAATTGCTCTACACAAAGTTGAGGTTTAATTTCTCCATGTAGAAGACAAAGTTAGTTTTGTGTGGGAGAATTTACATATGAACTTGAGGTGTTAAACGTACTTCAATTTTTTTTGAATGCCAAAAGGTCATGAAATTTGCACATGCACTAGGCAAATATGGAGGATTTATGTAAAGTTTAGAAATTTGAATTACGATAATTTAAATGGTAAAGGCAAGGGCTATTAGCCTATTACAACTTGAAAATAACATATTAAAAAAACTACTAAAAAAATGAAATTACCAAATTTTACAAGGGGCAAAAGGAATGGAGGGTTGGGAGTCCTCCAAGACGGGTTCCTTCCATTCCACTCCCCTTTGCCCAAGTGTCCACACCTTTGTGCTTAGAAGGGCTGATCCTCTTTGGAGTCAACACCCACTTGCAAAGCAGAGGCCATGGCCAAAGTGCCCCTCTTCCCCTAGCTTTGATAAATTATTGCATAACTTCTTTAATAAATGTTGGAATGAAGAAAATATTAGATGTCCACGTAAATCTTTGAATTCCCCATCTTCTATAAATGCTTCAAAAAATCCACAAAGTAGTTTAGTTGTAGGTACATGCCCAAAATCCCATTTTTCCCCAAGGAGACAATGGTCCTTGAGGGGTTAAATTGCCAAATTTGTCTCATACATACACTAGGTTTGCCAAGTTTTGGACTAAGTATTATAATATTAGTATATTTATGGATGAATGTGCACTTAAGGGTTATTCTCCATTTTCTCTTTCACAGCTTACATTCTTGGGTGCATGTCACTTGAGTTACAAAAAAAAAACAAGGAGAATTCCTTTGCCCACAGTTTGAAATGTTCACCATCCATATATAGTGGTGCTTAGATAAGATCAACCTTTGTAAGAGAAACGTTTGGATAGTGTCAAGGTCCCTATTCTCTTTTTTGTACTTTAGGTTAGTTGGATGGAGTGTTTCTTTAAAATCAATGTTTGGATATGATCAACAGTATATTCCCTCCCAAAGTGTTGACCTATCCAAGCACTAGTGTATATGACGGAAAACTGTAGTGACCATTTTATTGCGTGGGTAGAAAAGAAAAGAAAATTATTGCATGAGTAGAAAACGAAAAATGTTTTACTTCATGGGAAACATTTTGCGTAATTGCGCCTAAAATTGGATTGTGAGGATAAAAAACAAAAAAAATGTATTACTGCATAGAAAATGTTTTGCATAATTAGACTTCCAATTATTTTGCGTCTGCTTGAACCAATGGGTACATATACCAGTTGATACATTAAAGAATTCAATATGCATTGTAAAAAATTTTAGAGCTTGGGCTACTTTGAAACCTCTTACCTTAATTCAATCATCACAACTTAGAATGTTTTCACCCTGTTAACCCCTAAATGCCCAAGGCCTTTTTGAATTTCTTGGCATTTTCAAGAAAGTGCACAATCAACCAACCTTTTCATAAACTTTGTCAAGTTTTTTTCAACTGTAACCGTACAAATTTAAACTTGACATGTTAGAAATTACATGGAAAAAGAGAACACAACAATATCACTTATAGTTTGAAAGATTATAACGATTGAACATAAGGGTGTTAAAATTGCAAAAAGTAACTTGAAGTTTTCTAATCCTCATTTCACATGTCAAATCTAAAAAGTTGATCATCAAAAAAATATGAGGTTTAAGACTTTAAGGTCATTACATGTTTAACTTTAGTCAATTTACAGCTTTCAAAATCTACTCTTGTACTTTTTTTAAAATGTATTTCTAATGCGGATTTTTCTCCAAGCTCTAGTGTATTTGAGGCTCATTTTCAAGATCTTCCAACACTAAAAAATTCAAGATTGCAGTGAACACCCTTGTACAAAATCTTGAGTAGAAAAATCATCCATATTCATTTCTTATATTAGGTTTTTGATGTTGAAAATAGACTTCAAAACAAACTTGTGTTCAAAAGAAAATACCAAAAATAGTGATTTGATAAGGTATTGTTTGTCTTCAAAGTTTTGCAAACACCCAAATTGGGTGCCTTGGGCATTTAGGAATTAACCCCTAAAAGGGGACAAATGGGATTTTGGGCATGTACCTATGGCTAAACTACTTTGCATGATTTTTTGAAACTTATACAAAAGATGGAGAATTCAAAGATCTCCGTGGGCATCTAATTTTTTTTGCACTTTGACATTTATTGAAGAAGTTAAAAATGAATTTTTGGGAAAAGGTCCACATTGGGCAGCCCAAAAAATTCTTAAAAATTGCTCAAAAAGTAAATAAAAATATAAAATAGGATCTTTAGACTTATGTCTAGGTGGAGAGCTTTGAATTATTTGATTTTCATTGATGAGATGAAAGTTATGAGAGGTTTGTTTGTGGGTAGGTATGGTTTCTCTCAAAATCACACCTACCTGCAAACAAAAACTTCTCATAACTTTCATCTCATCAATGAAAATCAAATAATTCAAAGCTCTCCACCTATATATAAGTCTAAAGAACCTATTTCATATTTTTATTTATTTTTTGAGCAATTTTTAAGAATTTTTTGGGCTGCCCAATCTGGACCTTTCCCAAGAAATTCATTTTTAACTTCTTCAATAAATGTCAAAGTGCAAAAAAAATTAGATGCCCACGTAAATCTTTGAATTCTCCATCTTTCATATAAATTTCAAAAAACCAAGCAAAATAGTTTAGTCATAGATACATGCCCAAAATCCCATTTGTCCCCAAAAAGGGGCTTGGTCCTTTAGGGGTTAAAAATCCAGGTCGAGTTTCAAAGTTGTAGTCTTGGATATACTAGGTCTTATGATACTAAGTAGTGGGAAACACGATTCGTTGTTTTTGTTTTTCCATTTTTGCTTCTTAAATGACATGCACCTAAGAATGCGTGGATGTACGGAAAAAATAAATATGACCGTCCATGTGTGCACATTTATCAATACAATACACTAGTCTTGGCACCCCTAGTGTTTGTTGGGAGAAATTTTACAATTTCATTCATTTCTTCATCTATCTATTTAGTTCTGAGGTAGCTAGTGTCAAAATGAGGTAACGTTGTGGCCAAAATTTCCCTATTATGGTGTAGGGTATAATGTGAACTGCTTCTAATTGTATTCGGTTTTGCGACAAAAAGACAAATGGGTAAGGAGATTCTTGAGCTTCATACAAAAAAATTGCGCATTAATTATGTTCCACAAATTTTCAGAAGTCACCAAGTATTGACTATACTTATACTACAATCATACATTTTCTAGAAACTTGACCACTTTTTTTGTAGTTTAAAAGTTCAACCAATTTTTTTCCTTGTAGTTTTAAAGTTCAACTACACTAAATAGTGTACTTAGGTTGCCCCACAATAATTTCTCAACATTTTACACTATACAAACATTTCGTGATACTAGAATAATTTTCATCAATAATTATTGTAATATATATTGTTTTTAACAAAAATAAGGACTAAGTAACAACAACACTCTCAAAAATCAAACTACAATTGTCAAGATTGCAAACCTTGTGAAATCCTAATACTTGAAGAGTTGTGTGCGCCTTGAAGTGACCACGTAATGACTATGTGAGCTTATTTTCCAAGGTAAAGCAACCCAATTGTCAAGACAACATAAATGCAATAATTAGTGCAATTTTCCCCCTTGTAGTCCAAGTTCTACAGGGTTTTTGCTCATTATTTCCTATTTCACTTTGGGACATGTGGCATGACTTAAGTGGTTCCAACCTTGAAAAGGACAATAAAACGCATTCCAAAACACCTATCCTTGCTGAGATTAAAAATAGCTCACCTGATTGGTGGGGTACAACATTTAATTTTCTGACAACAACTTGCCACTTCAGACAGATTCCCCCCAGTGATTTCCATTTTCTCAAAATATTCTCTAGTGAAGAGGGGACAACAAAGCAAATGTTTGCCAAAAAATTAAACCCTGGTTGGGTATGGGATGTTGTTAGCTATGGATACCTCCACATCTGCACCTTAGGGCATCATGCCCGGTATAGCAAGCCTCATTTTTTTAAAGACAATAAATCTTCTCATAATTTTTTTATAATTTGAAGGCATCAAAAACATCATTGTGAAAATTCAATAAAATTTGGGTTTAGGTATTGATGAATTTGGGTACATCTCATTAAGTGTTAGCTAGATTCCAAAAAATCAGGGGACTCTTCAAATCAAGCCTAAAAAAGGGAAAGTCAACCAAGGGGACGGTATTGGGGTGTCATTATACCTTCCCCTTGGATGAATTTTCCTTTTTAGGCTTGATTGGAGAGCCCTCTATTTCTTTGGAATCTACTTAACATTTGATGCCTTGTCTCTAAATCAACTAATGTCCAAACCAAAATTTTATTATGTTTTACAACAACAAAAGAAATGCCCTTCAAGTCATATGATTTTTATATCTTGATCAATTATCAATTAAAAAATCAGGTTTGTTATACCGGGCATGTTTGCTCGTTGCATGAGGGATGCCCTAAAGCAGTGTTTTTTTTTTGGGCAATTAAAGGCCCAACTACCTCAAATAAAAAGGGCTAGCTTCAAGCTTATAGGAAAAAAAAGGGGAAAAAAACTCAAAAAATGTCAGATTGCAATAATGAAAATTGCATTGCAGCTTAGGCTTTCTTAAAATCCTTATCAAATTGAAAATTGATGCCATCATTCTAAATTATTTGGGGTGTTGCCTAATCCAATTCCATGCAATAATTAATTAAGTATTGCCTATGATTATTTTGATATTTTCAAAAAAAGACTAATGACTGCTTTTTGCCTATAAAAAAAATCCCATAATGCTGCAAAAATCCATGCATAGGGCCACCTTCAACTCCAACCAAAAGTAGGGATGGAACCTGCAAGCTACAATCTATTTTCAAAGAATGCCACATAGCCATTGGCCAGAAATAAATTTAAAAAAAAAAAAAAAAAAAAATTCTGCCCTAAAGTTCAATAGGTTTTTTTACATTTCAATTGCCTAATAAAATACTATAGTAACTGCTGGATCTCACCACGCATTGGGCAGTGTGGGTAACACTGCCAATGTTTGACTTGGAATCCTGGACCTTGGGATTTGGGAATGAGAATTTTTTTGGGGTCAGGTAAGCTACTTGAAATTCAAACACGCACCTCAAGGCTCAAGGTCCTCACATGCTAAACAAGGCATGGTCATCAAACCCCGGGATTTGGGTTATTATGAACCTGCAGGTGGTTTGGTACTACCATTCTATCATGTGCTTCAGTGCTCCCCAATGTGATTATCATAATGAGCTCAAGTGCCCAAAAACATCGCTAAATGTGCTGAAAATTCAAATTTGTCACTATGATATTCTTAGAGCATCGCCACCCTGGGGCTGTCGAATTACCATATGAAGCGATTGCCCAGTGCTAGTTGCAATGAGAGAGTTTGGTAAGAGCATCTCCTGTTACACGTGAAAAATGAGTCTTGACACTAGTAGAAAACTCATTTTTTTCTGTTGTTTTGGTCATGTTGATTAGGATATCTTTTTGTTGATGTTCAACAAAAATCAGTAGAAATCAACAAATTTTTGTTGATCATCAAAAGAAAAAAATCTTGATCAACTTGACCAAAACAACAGAAAAATCAAGCTTTCTACTAGTGTGAAAACAAATTTATTACCAACAAGTAGTGGCTTGTAGATTTTGAGTTTACAACATCACTGCACTTGCAAATGTGCATGTGTTGGGCCTCCAAAATTAAACATAATCACGCCAAATTTCAACTCTCTTCAAGTCCCTTTCACGACCCCTCTCACGCACTATTCACGCATGTGGAAGCCGCATATTGTCATTGTGTCACTTCCCAACCAAGTGTGCTTCTGTGGCATGTTCTAACACAAGTTTAGGCAATGAGCTGCAAATGAGT
This sequence comes from Ulota crispa, assembly GCA_963920765.1. Lineage (NCBI taxonomy): Eukaryota > Viridiplantae > Streptophyta > Bryopsida > Orthotrichales > Orthotrichaceae > Ulota > Ulota crispa. The sequence goes on along the minus strand of OY987246.1, from coordinate 17,679,464 downwards.
TTCAAACCACGCCCTGCCACTTCATGCAAGCTCACGCCACTGCTCCTTGAAAACTCATTTGACAAGGCTTGGCAAAGCGAGTGGCAAGAGATGCTCTTAGTTGGTGGACCCCAATGTTAGCTGGGATTTTTGCCAAATTTTTGACAATTATTAGTTCTTGAATCCCGCCATTAAACTAGATTGATCAATTAGCCAACTCTAATTAATGCATCCCCATTACATCCAAAATTGTGAAATCTTTTTTGTAAAATGGTTCCTCCATTAGTCAACTTTGGGTTCCAAAAATTATCCTCATACACTTGCACCTAACATACCCTTGTGAAAATTGGGCACACTTAGTGCTAAAAAAAAATTTGTATAGTGGCACAATGGAGCACTCTTTGGCCCCTAGGTGTCTGTCAAGCAACGGCTTTTCAATGCACTATTCAACCTAAGTTTAGTGAGCCTTATCCTATATTCCCCTTAGTGAATGGTCATATGATTATTTGTGGGACATATTTGAAGTGCATAGGTGTAGAACAAGTATTTTGAGGGCTTTTCAAATGTAATTGTAATCTCTCTAAGGTAGCCACACCCATAACCATCACTGTACCCATAACCATCACCTTTGAGATCCTGAAAAATATGTGGAAATAAATAGATGTAATGACAAGGATGTACAACATGTGAAAATGAAACCTTAGTGTTGGTTATGAGTGCAATGGCAATTTGCTCTTTAAAAATTCATGACTTATTCTCACATTATCCAAATAATGCATTCAAAAGTACAAACTCATTATTTCTCTGTTGCTAATAGAATCTTATAGTTTGCTAGATGTTTATTAATAATTATCATTTTCAAAACCCTTAGTTTGAGGGTTATGGGTGCTGCTACCTCAAGTATCAAATTTGAATTGCAACGCTAGAGATGCTCTAACAACAGCGAATATGAAGCCCAGAAGCTCTCCCATCAAATGAGGGTCCATGCCCATAGCTGTTTTGTTGACCAAAAATGGGGGAAAAAATGACTTGGAGAATAGAAGACCTGAAAGATCTCTTTACATATTTGAAACAAATTAAAAGATAATTTTGTTGCAAAGCATACATCAAAAAAACATAATTCGGAGTGCAACCCACGAGAATAGTACCCCAACTTAGTTGTAGAGAGTAAGAGCATCTCCACTTATAAAAGGAACAATAAGCTGGGGGAGACTTTTGGATGAAAAAGGGAGCTATTAATGCATGAACTAGCAAACATTTTCTCTTTGACATGGTAAAAATTGCAATTTCTCTGTGCACAACAATTCTCTCAAATACTAGAAAAATTCTCTAATTAGTAAGCTAAATAATTAATGATGAAGAACTTATTTGTTACAACTTGTCATTGGTTGAACATCGATTTACCTAATTAGGGTGGGGAAAAAAGTGATCAATATTGGGACAACAACATTGTGTTTCTCAATGATGAATTTTTTGAGGTCAACTAGAGATGCCCTAAAATAACAAAACACAATTTGAAAGTAGGATGAAAAAACAGGAAGATTTTAAAGATAAGACTTAACCCCTTAAATTTTTCAACAACCCAAAATGGGTTGATTGTTTTTTAAGATAGCCATTTATGAACTTAGGAATGTAAAGAGTCACTTGAACTTTGGCTCATTTGAAAAAGAAACAAGTTAGCTATGTAGTGGTGTTTTCAAATTTAGAAGAAGAGTCACAATTGAATTTACAAAAAAATGCAAACCATGGGTGGTCTTGGAGTTGTAGTGTTAAATTTTGGCCATAGATTTGTGAAAATCTTCTATTTTACTCACAATTTCTGAAATTTAAGGGTGAAGTGATCACTATTGCAAAACCATTTTCTCACTCATTTTTTACCCTAAATATATAAGACTTGTTTCTATGCATGTGAAACTTGGTTACCTTGAGAATGAGCATAAGATGCCCACTTTTTAAAATGTTATGTGTCAAAAAGAACCAATCAAAGCATAATTTCAACTACTCCAAAATATTGGTTTCCTTGTAGTACCCTTTACATTTTTGTTATAATCTTCCAATCTAACCATTGGATTGAAATCAAACTTTGTAGAGATGATAAGGACTTGGCTTTCACAAGATCTTACACTTACTTTGGCCTAAAAATGACTCATTGTACTTCAAGCTTCACCCTTTCATAACTTACAAAATCAAGATCCAAAACACCTTCAAAATGGCTAAAAGATTTAAAGGTTAAGGGGATGAGACCATCAAGCGTGGGGGAAAACGGGTTCAATTTTGTGAAAGGAGGAAAAAAGCAAGTAGGAGAGCTTAGAGAACGCCAAGAACGCAAGTGTAAAGCAGCTCCAAACAGGGCTAATTTGGGAATGACTAAAGGAAAGTGCGGCAAGCGGGCAAGGATAGCCTTTAAATTTCCAACAATTTTTTTTGTCAAAATCTTACCTCAATTTTGGACTAGCTACCATTACACTAGAAAAATGATGTGAAAAATGGATAAAATTGCTAGATTCCTCCCCAAGCAAACACAGCATTTGCCAAAATTTAGATGAAAGCTACTAAATTTAGTGGCTTTTATAGATGAGTGTTCATAAGTTGTTGACTCTAGCCCATTTTTTTGGGTGAAAGAGAGCCAACTGGTGACAGATGCCACTAATCGGGGATGCTCCCTCCATTTATTTTCTAATCGCTTGCGTGCTTTTGGAATTTGGAAAAAACTGCTAGGTTGAAAAAAATTGCTCTGGTTGATTCTATCCAATCTTGTCCAAATTTTTCTTACCTCCTTGCATTGTGGGGTGCTTGTTGTGCGACCGACCGATGAAATAACAAAGTTTAAAGACTAAAGCATAGGCAAGGACCATTGTCTAAGAAATATTTGAGTCCAACCAGTTGATTTGTTTCAATTCTCATCAAGGAACTGTTCCTATTAATTCTCTGTGAATATGAAAAAGTTTGATTTTTCATCAAATTTTAAGTAGATGTTTAGAAATTACAAATTGTTTTTTCTGAATCCAACCGGCTAGCTTTGAAGCAACAGACGATTCGTCCCGGACCTTGGCAGGGACAAGAGCAGAGCATTAAAGGCAGGAGGGAGAGACACTAAACTGAATATTGCGTTTAGGTTGCCCCACTCTAATTTCTCGACATTTCACACTATATGAGTATTTACTGATGCTACAGTATTTTTCATCAAAAGTTACTGCAATAAATCATTTTTAGAGGGCCTAAACAACATTGAAGCTGCAAAAGAATAATCTAGTGATTTCCAAGTCATAAATCATGTGAAATCTAAATATTTAGTGAGTTGTATGTGCCTCCAAGTGGTCAAGTGATGAGTCATGAGGTAACTTACCATGGTAAGGCAACCTAATTGTCAAGGCAACCCAAATGCAATATTCAGTGTAGTGACGGCACCGCAAAGCCGCAAACAGCCTTTGTCAAACGGCCCCACCAGAACTGGCTACTTTCTAGATCCTCCCAAATCGGGAATTGGGACTTTTCTTATGTGGGGCCAGGGTCCGAGGAGAACCGGCATTTAGTATAGTAAAGGTAGTATGCTCTAAAATAGCCATTTTAAGCTGCTGGTCTGCGTTTTCATGGGATTTGTGAGACAAGAAGATTTTTTTGTCTAATTTTCAGATAAAGAGGAATGGATGTCAAATGTAATATAATTTTTTTCATATATTTTGAAGTATTATTGAATTGTTGATGAATTTTCAAAGTTTTTTTTGTAAAAGACACCTATTTGTGACTCTAGGACTCTCAACACAATATTTGTTAATTTGGGAAAAACACTTTCCCGAAACGGATTTTGGCGATGCTAAATTTTGCATTTGTGAGAATATTTTGGAGATTTAAAGTGAGTCTTTTGATAATTCCTTCAAGATATTTCATCATTGATGTAAGGTCTTGAAGAAACCATCATAAAATTCAATCTAAATCACTTTTAAACTCTTAAAAAATAATGATTCAAAACTCCCAAAATCAAGGTTTTTTCCCAAATTAACAAATATTGTGTTTTCCATAAATTGTTAGTCTACAATTTGTAAAGAGATGAGGTGAAACCAAGGAGTATGATAGGCTCTTGCAATAGAATATACCTTTTCTTCTATGCATTGAGGAGATCCATTCAACAACCATTTCATATCCATTCTTGAGCTACCTATGGGACAGAGGGTTGCAAATTAAAGTACTATTTTACTCTTAGAGCTAAGAGGGTTAGCATCCACTATGCATATGATGATGAAACAATTTCAAATTAGCATTGATTGTATTGTATTTGGTGAATTTTTTTCATCCATCTCTTAGTCAAAACTGTTAGAGATGTATTTTTCATTTTTTTCACTAGTTTGAAGAATGCTTACATTTTAAACCCCTAAAGCCCCAAAGCCCCCTCGGGGAACTTTTGGGATTTTGGGTAGGCTCGTGTGACCTCAATTTTTTACATAATTTTTGGAAACTTTTTATGAGTGTGGAGGAATGTATAAGGTTTGTGGGATGCAAAAAATCATGTGATTATGTCACACAATTCACAAGTTACTGGTTTTTTTAGCCAAAAGCACTTTGAGGGGCAGCTTGGGCAAGGGAGGAAATATTGACTTTGAAGGGGGGAGCAAGGAGGGGTTGCCACATGTTGCTCTAGTGGTCCCCATTATTTCCCCTTTCATTTCCAATTAGGAGGTCATATTGGGCTTTGGGAGCTTCTAAAATTTAAAGTTTTAGAGTTTTTTAACTTTTTGACATTTGAAGTACATGTTCATCTTCAAACATACCATTTGGATTTTCTATATCTAAAAACATGTGGTGGGAAACTTCACTAAAAAATGTCATAGTGTATTTGCAAAACTTGTCATACAATGGCATTGCAATGTTTTTTAGGATGTGTTTTGTGTCTTTGATTGCCTTGAAAATTGGTGTACAAAGGTCTTACTTGATTACTTGTAAGACAAAATTACCTCTTCAAGGTCTGGAGTGCAAAAAATATCAGCAAATGTCAATCAAAGTCATTTGAAATTTTTGGGCACAATGGAAAAAAAAAACTTTTCCCTTCAAAAGCTCACATTTTCAATCTGTACAATCAAATGTCACGAAATTTTTACCACTTCTTCTTCTACAAGTGCATTACAAGATCCTATGGTTAGATTTTCAAAAAAAAACATTTTGTTAAATTTTTTGATGAACGTAGCAATCAGGGCAATTTTGAGTAGTTTTTGGTAGAAAATGGCCTTGGTAGTTTAGGGGTTAAAACAACTTTACCACAAAGTCATTCTTTTTACAATACCTTCACGAACTCTTAAGGGTCAAACTTCAATCCTTGATTGTATTCAGATCTCAATTAGTAGCATTTTCAATTTCTACCTCCTTAGTTGGCAAATTGCATCATCTTGCACAAAATCACAAAATTTACCTAAACATTCAAGCTTTACTGGAGTTCATAACATTGTTAACCTTCACTGGGGGATTCCCTTTTGCTCCCCCAATATGAGGATCCCTAGCAAATGTCATTTGGTAGCTGTAGACCGCACCAATCAGCTTCGAGAATTTATAACTAAACTCTCCCCCAGGTTATCCATGATTTTAAAAAAAAATTAAAAATTTTACTAACTTTTTTACTAACGCATAGATATTAAGAAAATAGAAGATCCATTAGGAATTAGGCTCTGACTCTGCCAATGCCATCAAAACAAAAAATTTATTTCTTTTGAAGAGGCCTTTGTTTCCATTTCTTGAAAGAGTAAGTACGTTTTTATTTTTGATTCGCATCAATATAAACAATGACAAGAAATATTTTACCTACTCCTAACATCAAGGGGAATATCCCTCCACAGTTGGGGGGAGGAATATAACCAGGGTTAAATAGGTTGGCAAAAATTTGCCTAAATCTTACCTCACAAGTGCACTAGCAACCTTCCCACGCAGAAATTAGTGTCTAAAATTGGATGAAATCGCAAGATCCTTCTAGGAGCAGAACCCCAATTTGTCAATTTTTGGATGAAAGTAGCTTATAATAGTAGTTTTTTGGATGAACTTCTGTAAATCATTCACTTGTTCCAATTTTAGCCAGATTTTTCTTACCTGCCAGCAGTCTGGGGTGCGGGTCGCTCTACCTTGACAAAATCCAAAATTAAACCCTGAATATAACCCGGTGAACAATGTTATGTTCGCTTTCGCTTGCTGGAGCTTGTGGGCTCAATAGCTATTCCTGGAATCCTGGGTAACTTGTGTATGCATCCTGGCAAAAATGGTACAGTAACTTCTCTTCCTTGCAGCTCCGACCTGAACTCAAGCCAGCCGTTGGGGAGGCAAACCAGGGGCAAATTTTTGAAAAAATGCTGTGGCAGCACGGAGCTACAGTGGCGATCGATATCCATCTTGAAGTTTGGGGACGTGGATAGTACGTTCAGGAGAGTTTTTCATAATGATCCTTGAAACCTGCTGCTAAGGTAGACAAACCCATTATTCCATCATGTACTGGAAAAGTACATTCTAGAACACAGGTGTATACCACTGATACATGGGGGCAGCATTACGAAATGGATGGTGATGGGTATCTACTTACCTTAACTTACATTCCTCAATCAGTTGGAAACATTCCATCCAACCTTCCCTGAAAGAGGTTGGTTGGACACTTGTGACTTGTTTGTTTGTGGGTGTTTTGTCTTCGTGCGAGGTCTACGGAATGTGAGTTTCTCGAACCTGGAGCCTCTCTGAGGTCATTTACTCTCTAGGCCTTCCCTTCCCTTGTCGCCAAGTCCAACAAACTTCTTACTTTTGTTGTAAGTCCACTCCACTGCACCGAACACTGCGCACCTCGAAGTCAGTGAAGGCTCGGCTCTCATTCTTTTTGTTCTGGATTTTATAAAAATTAGGCCACTTGACCTCGTCCCGTTGTGTAGGGGCTTCCGCTGTAGCAGCCACCAGCTTCGTGTGGAATCATAGCTTTTTTGCTCACTGCCTCAAAGTTCAAATTTTGCTTCCATGTAGGCTACAGTAGTATCCCCGTGTCAACGTCGCGGTTGGTTGATGTTGCTCTCCCCACGACAGATCACTTTTAATGCTGCAAGGTAGTGTTGCATGAATCCTGCACCCATACGATCGTTGAAACAGTTTCATGTCAACGGAGCCATTCTGGTTTCAAACTCTAGGACTCAAAACTGAGTATCGTGGTGAAAGATTCGTCATCCTCATAATTTCCGAGCCGTAGAATCTCCTTTTCCGATATTCGATGAATTGAGAGCAATTGGATCAGAGGCAATGAGCCCTTGTTTGCTAAATCTAGTGCTAGAGCAATAAGGTACAGACCAGTGAATTTGACACAACGAGGATTGTAGGGTGTAGAGATCTCTTACTGCAGAACTTTTTCAATAGGATGTCAAAGAAGCGGGGTTTGGACGGGGTCTTGGGCAAGGAGGAAATGGAGATCTGAAGTACGGAGGAATCGAGGCAAGTAGACGAGGGATTCAAGCACCGTCAGCATTGTTTGGAACGGGATGGCGGAGGTCAGAAGGCCAACAAGCCACCACAACCACGTCCAGCAAACTCCCCGAATTGGAGGATGCGCGGGCGCCTTTTTCAACCTCTTCGACTGGAACAATACCAAGCGCATCGCTTCTACCAAGCGCCTCCCCCCAGGCAAGTTGAGCTGTGACCATGGATTTGGGATACCACAGTTCATCATTTTGAATGCTCGCAAATGTTCCGAAGGTTCGGGCGTCGGGAGGCACTTGTTGGCACTCTCGTGATTTCAGAAAATAGTATTCAATCGAGTGTCTTTACTCGTCTGCCGAGTGAGCTTCTGTTACGCATTTGCCATTAGTGGGTTTCGAACTTCGTGGAATAAGATACCTTCTTTTAGTGCTGAGTGGAACTTCCACATTGGCAGTCGTGGTGTAAATATGTTGTCAATCTTACTTCTCGTCTCCTTTTCGTTTGGTTAATGTCGCGGTATTACATCGATTCTTGCTGATTTCACCTTGCTTGAGTACGCATAGGCTAGTCCTCTTGTGAATCACCGTATAACTTGGTAATCACCAGTTTGAGTCCTCCTGTATTTGTGAACATTGTGATTGACCGCTCGTAAGTTCATTCGGATTCTCGTTCGGAGTCCATTCTTCAAGGTTACTTTGAAACGCACTGTTGGTTGACTTGGTTTGGTGATTTGTTGGTGTTGTGTTGAGCAGAGAGGCCCGAGAAATCTCTAGGACGATCCAAGAGTTTCCGTGATGATCGTAGCAGGGGCTGTTCGCCATCTGTGAAGACGGCATCATTTGACAACCCTGGGGTTATTTCGGGAGACAATGTGAGCTCAAGACCACCTGTGGGTTTGGTTGCGCGTCTGATGGGATTGGAGTCATTACCCGAAGCGACTCCGAGCTCGATACATAGACGATCACAAAGCTTCTCGGGAAGCGAGTCGGTTTACTATTTCTCCGAGAAAGACAGTCGTCCTGAAAGACTACCTCTGCGGGATATGTTGAAACAGGATCACGGTGAATCCTCTGCAACATCCCGGAACGATAAAAGTCTTGCCGTGCCAACTGTAGAGTACAAGAATCAGAGACGAGGGAAGAAGGGCGATGCGAATGCAACACCGATCAAGAGCAGTAATCTCGTGCCCTATGTGGATTCCCCTTGCCGTTCCGTCTTCGCTCTTGAATACAAGGGTGAGAAGTCGCCGTTTCTTGCGCGCTTGCACCCTAGCCCGGTGCTGCAACCGTCCAAGCGCCACAATCAGATGGTGACAACAACAACAACGACGACAACGACAACGACGACGACGACCCCTGCAGCTTTGAAGAAATGCGAAGCGCGCTTTTTCGAAACGGCTGTGAAGGTTTTGGAAGAGATTTCGGACAACGAGGAATGCTTTCCGAGTGAAAGGGAAGGGATGCGCACCATTGCTGCTGCTTCCAGCCCCGCAGGCACCGACCGGCTCCATTCTCTGTCCATGAGCAAAACCTGGAATAGAAGCGACGGTGCTGAATCTGTAGGCAGTCGGAGTAATCGCTCCTTGATGAGCCGCAGCTCGCTTTCCGTCCGGGACTCTCAGAGAAGAGACCGCATCTGCCGAGATATCTTCGAAGGCTCGCTCTCTGATTCCGCGTCGCCGAGCTCACGAACTGCAGGTTCCGAAGGAAGGAGGATTCTCCGAACGCAGGAAGCAGCTGTGGGAGATTTCAAGACCGATGTGAGGAAGGCTTCCTCAGGCGCACGGAAAGATAACAACGAAGCTAAATTCAAGTCGAGCTTGCAGCATTTGCATCGACGGGAGAAGATCGAGACTCTGCATTTTCAAGCCACAAGAAACTCCAACGGCTTGGAGGATCATTACGATGCTCTCACGTCCGATGAGGAATCGCCGTTCGCCTCCACCGCAAAGTTTAGTACTTCTGGAGAGGATCATCTGTCCAGTTTTCAGAGAAAATCTCCCAGTAAGAGCGCAACGTCTTCCCCTACTGGAGACTTTAGGGTCGCAAGTAACTCGAGAGAACGACTCGAGGTGCCATCGTCTCAATTGCGGACTTGTTCCACACCGGGAAGCTTACATGACGGGCTTCGGCCGATCCAATTGTCACGTAATCGAAACCAAGAGAATAGCCTGCCAGTTTCGACCAACCGCGTGCTGCTGACAGAACATGCGAAGTCGAGAAGCGCTGCAACCTCTCCCAACCATAGCCGACGACCGAAGGATAACTTGAAGCTCGCAGTTTACGTTAAGAATGAAGCTCCTTCCAAAAAGGAGAAACAGAGACGAGCCATGGCAACTGAATCCCCTGCTCTGCAATGCCACTCTCCGTTGTCAACCGGAGCTGCTTTGAAGCGAATAAGAAGAAAGGCCAGGCACGGATCACCGAAGCTCAGAGAGAGCATCTCGAGGAAATCACCTTCAAGACCGAATCTGCATGGGGAGCGCAGTCTCGACCAGAACACCTTGGAAGCCACGAAATCTCCAGGACATCTGACGGAGGAGAACAATTCGGAAAAAAGTCTTTCGAATGTTTTAGTGGCCATTGCTCTGCCTGATTCTCGAAGTATGGTCGACATGGTCGACCAGAGTTCAAATTGTACAGATGAGAATTTATGCGATGTTCTTCTTCATGAGGAAGTCGAGCAAATCGTTCAGAATCCGATGAGAGACTCGGTCTCTTCTCCGGAGATTGCTCAATGCAACAGCGAGGTGCTAATACTTGGAATGGAGGATCTCCATTGGGATGATTCGACGATGGAGCATCAAAGAGGAGAAAACTCCTCCCGTGCTAGATATTGTGAAATTCGTGCTTCTGGCGAGTCTTTGCAGTCATTTTGTGGTGCATTGGACGAAGATGTCTGCAATGTTGACTTCGAATGCTCTCCTTCGCCGCTGAAGGTAAATTTTCCATTCATTCTTGATCACAGTCGTTTGCTTCCTCTCATGGCCTTTGCAGTGTTCATTGCGCTCTGGCTGATTTGAAATTTCTTGTGTGGTATGCAGTGTGCAGGGGACTGTTCAGGAGCCGATTTCCACGACGAAGGCTTGGCTCCCGTTTTGATAAAACGCCTTCTGGGCAAGCCATCGAGGTTGGACGTGGACATGGGAGTGACAAGCCCAATCTCTGTTTTAAAATCGCCTTTCGGAGACGAAGTTTGCACCACTTCAGAATCCAGCATTACAGGTGTGCTAATCTCGCCAGCTTATCATTGCTCCTTATCCTTTGCACCAGTTCGTCTCTATACTGACTCCAAATCATCAGGAACTTCAAGGAAAGGAAGACAACTGATCATAAAAACTATATAGAACCAGTTAATGCGCAGCTCAAGCTTGGTTTCACATCGTTTTCATGTACGAATCTGTGTGAAAAAAGAGCACAAGAAGTATAAGTATTATGATTATATGGAATTCACACAAAGCAATTGTTATGAATCACATATGGTAATGTGGTTTCAGCAGAGAAACAATGTTAAACTAAGCTTGTACTGCGCATCAGCTGGTAGTTTTTATGCACAACCTTCTTTTATGAAGTTCCTGACGATCGGTGTCACTGGAGAACGGAATACTCTCGTTCTCAAAGTATTTCGGTTGCAATTCTTATGGCCTTACTTTCTGCTTTTTGCAATTTCTAACCTTAAAGATACTGTTCTTAAGCTGTAAGTATACATACAAAGATTAGAAAATGTCAAAGAACTTCTCAAATTGCTGCTGATTTAGTTACCGAAGAACGAGAGTATTCGTTTTCCCTGAACGAAGCTCCAACTCTTGATATCGTTTTGGCTTATTCGCCTCTGCGTCATTGTGAGACCTTTCCGTTGAACGACGTGTTCGCCATCCTAAAGATACGTGAATTTTGATCAATGTGGAATTGTATGTTATATATGGAGTGTATTATGAGTGTATTTGGACCAATGCAATGTTTAGATACACTCATGTATAATATACAACTCCACATTGATCAAAATTCACGTTAATTGTACCCTGCACCACGTTATTTCTACCCTGGCTCCAAATTCTCTTCACTGGCAAACGTATAAGTCCTGTTCATACAGTTTACGATTGCGTTTTTCTTGCCTTACAATCAGTTAAGTATGCTGATTCTAATTTCGAGATTCAGTTCGTAAGCTTTAATTGCACACACAATGATTATATAACGTTAAAAAGCTTTTAAATTGTAACTGAACTGGAATCCCGAGAACCTGAATATTCCGTGTCCCGTATCGAATCGCCAAACCTTGATTTCACAGCGGCATCGTTCTAATCTCTCCTTATAAATTGGTAACGCCGTGTGATTGCAGAGTCAGAGCATCGAGCAGCCAGCGATCAAGAGCAAAACAACGCCACCACGACCTCCACCGAGACTGCTATCGCCGCTGAATGTGAAATTAACCAGGAACGGGAGGCACCGCTTGACAAAATCCGGCAAGCGATTCTGGACATATCCTCGTTCAAGAACCGAGACCAAACCTTCGAATCCAGCCAAGCATCGTCACCGCAAACAGAAAAGTCATTTGTGAGAGAAGTTCTGTCTGCAGCTCAATTGCTGTGCAGTCCAGGCCGCTCACCGAACTGGCAAGAGCAAAACAACACCACTACGGACTCCACCGAGACTGCTATCGCTAAATGTGAAATTAACCAGGAGGCACCGCTTGACAAAATCCGGCAAGCGATTCTGGACATATCCTCGTTCAAGAACCGTGACCAAAGCTTCGAATCCAACAACCAAGCGTCGTCGCCGCAAACGGAGAAGACATTCGTGAGAGAAATCCTGTCTGCAGCTCAATTGCTGTGCAGTCCGGGACGCTCACCGAACTGGTACGAGCGCGACCTCGCCGTGGACCCGGCGCTCTTCGAGAAGCTGGAAGGCGGAGAAGGTGAGGGTGAGGGTGAGGGTGACTTCCCGTGTGAATCCGGCGGGATGTGGCGATGTGACCGGAAGCTCCTCTTCGACTGTGTGAACGAGGCTTTTTCGCAAACCACCTGTCGTTTCAAAGACCCGCAGCCGTGGCTTCGACGACCCCCTGTGTTGCGTCACCGGTCCGTGCGCCAGAAGCTGGTGGACGAGGTGCAGGAGACGATCCACGATTGGCGGGAGCTTGCGTCCCATGCTATTGATACCCTGATTGATATTGACATGAGTAGTAAGGAGGGGAAGTGGACGGATTTTAGTGAGATGGTTTCAAATGTTGGCGCCGAGATTGAGAGTATGGTTTGGCAGGTCATGGTGGAGGAGACGGTGCTTGACCTTGCTGGCTCTCTTCATTGGCGTCGAGATTGAGGGTATGGTTTGGCAAGTCATGGTGGAGGAGACAGTGCTTGACCTTGCTGGTGCTCTTCATTGGCGTCGAGATTGAGGCTATGGTTTGGCAGGTCATGGTGGAGGAGAGGGTGCTTGACATTGTTGAATCTCTTCATTGGCGCCAAGATTGAGGCTATTGAGGCTATGGTTTGGTAGGTCATGATGGAGGAGAAGGTGCTTGATCTTGCTGGCTCTCTTCATTGGCGCCAAGATTGAGGATATGGTTTGACAAGTCATAATGGAGGAGACGGTGCTTGACCTTGCTGGCTCTCACCAAAACCTTCTATGAGGCGAGGGTTTGCAAAAGAGAGAGACAATTCGAACTATACTACTCTTGTCTCTTCACCAAATCACCTGATGCCGCATGGTAGTGAACAATTGTTCGCTCACTGTATCCACATCACCTTGCTCATTCTCCAAGAAAAACCTGATCTACTCGTGTATGTACATTACTTATGACTCCCATCGGCTTTGTTGTCCTTGTTCCAAATCTTTGCGGTATTAGTACCGGCTGTTGCATTTTTCAGAATTTCTCCGAGACAGCTGCATTTCTTGCGGATTTGAGAACTCTTGACTTCAAATCAAAGATTTCCTAGTTTTTTTTTTGAGCAAAGAGTTTGCAAATCAAGATTGAGAAGCGCTTTTGAGATTGGAAACTTGCACTCTGGCAACTCCGTCATGAGCATTTGGTTAGTTTTCAACTAAAGGGATTTGCATGTATTACTTGGAATTGTTTTTTGATCTTATCGATTGCTGTAACATTTCCAAAAGATGAGTTGCACTTTTGGAGATGTGTATGATGCTGGCAATCAGCTATGGACACAGCTCTCTTTTCTTTTTCCTATTTTTCTTCCCCTTGTTCTTTCCTTTCCTTCTTTTTTTTGTTGAATCCTCTTGTGTGGCAGGGTCAGAGAGTTTGCTGGTCACTCCTTGAAGGAGAGCAGAATCTAAGTTACTATGAAGAACTGGTGTCAAGACTCAACGTTGCGTTGTATTGGATAGATTTTGGTTAATTCACCTTCTAATTAGAAGAGATTGAGATGTAATTGTATTTTTGATTTATGATGTTGTAAACTTTTGCAGCTGATTTGCTTTTTAGGGTACATTCACACTTGGTGTTAGGAGAAGTATTAGCAATATGAATATAGTCTAAAAGTGTGTTCAAATACATCTAATTTTCCCTTGCTACTGACCCCTCTTAACACCAAGTGTGAACATTTTCTTAGAAGTATTGTTTCTGTTATACTCCTTGGGTTAGTTAAGATGTGTGAACCAAAAAGTGAAGTCTTGATCACATGAAAATAACTTCTTGGGGGTGAACAACAATTACAATGCAAAACATTCTCAAAGACAAAAATGCCTGTAAGTATACATTGACATCTCTTTGGATTTCAAAAGATTGACCTCATTCTTTTATACTCAATCGTTTTAATCTTAAGTGCACTAGCTTGCATTTGTTGCTATTTCTTATTAATGATTGTTATGTTGGATATTACATGGAGTATGAAATAAGTTGTGGTGGGTTCATGTCACTATCTTATTTCTTTAAACTTAATGTGACATTAACATCATGCCTTGTTTTTTTATGGCAAAGTAGTACCATGTTACAATAGTTGAGTTTAATGTGATTGTAAATGAGTCTAAAATTAAAAGTTGTATTGAAAAATGAACCTCCATTTTTTGTTAAGTATTGGATGAAACAGTCCAATTTAGATGGTATTAGTGTAATACATATAGACCTACTAATGACTCCTATCAAAAAACTATACATAAATGTAAGCTCATATTACTTTTGTGTTATCTTTATTTATGCCATTCTAACAACAAAAAAACATATTAGTGCACATGGGCTATTCTACAAAGAGATCCCCTTTTAGCAATTTCTCCAATCCAAACAAATACAAATGGATCTAGACTACTTTGCCAAAAATGAAACCTTAATCATGTGCACACTACAAAGTGCACTAGAGGTAAGTAATTACAAGATAGACACAACCAAATTAGATTTAAGCATTTTTCAAACAAAAATAAGCTAAAAATAAATATAAGAGCACAAAAGTTAAGCAACTTTACGATAGAGACAAGTGCATTAGAAATAAACTCTTGGCTCCAAACTACATTTGGGGAGGCTTTGCATCAAGAGAAAACTACTGTAGGCTAGGAGCTGTTTCAACACTTGGGCGCAGAATCTAATATTTTTTTGAAAAATCTGCTTCGGTAGTGTACTTTTGAATTAATAAAAAATTTGGCTATTTCTAGAGTGAATATTTGATTATTTGGCAGTCACCTAATTTTTTTAGTCAGACTTGACTTTTAATTACAATATTTTAATTATATGTGGCGGCCAAACTTAAAAATCCTTAATATTAAGGCGTGAAGACATTTGAAAATTAGGCTAGGATACAATATAGTGCTTGCTTATCTTCAAATCTAACGAAACAACCTTATGGTTTTGTTGATGGCAGTTTTTGAGAGGTAGAAGATGTATTGCTGTTGTGTTTGAGAAATGCAATTGCGAGATGGCTAAAAAGCAGTTGATGATTAGTAGTCTGTTTAGCAAGGTTAGAAAGATGAGAGGTTTGTGTCTATCTCCCATGATTTAGAAGCTTTTAGTGCAGAAGTGGAGAAAAGCAAAGCCTTATCGAAGGCCACATCATCAAAGAGAAAGGTTGGACGTCCAAAGAAGGATGTTACAATGCAACTGCTCAAGCCCAAGTTGGAGAGACCAATGAAGATAGCAAAGGTCAGAGGTTTATATACTACCTGATTTTCTCCTTCTCTATGGCGACCTATCAATATTGCTATGAAAAGACATAGAAATTATTTATGCTGCTTTGCTTTATTTACAAGCGGTTTACAAAGAACCAGGAGAATCCAAAAGCATATATGATAGTTTGAGTCAGAGTTCACTATATGGTTGGTACACACCTACTGGTGTGCTTAGAAAGAAGTACAAACAATGTGTTCAAGATGAAACAAACTTCACAAAGGCTAATCAACATACACCAGTTCTCTCAAAGTATCCACAAGTAGAAAATGAGATTGTCTCTGTTTTAAAGAAACAACATGAAGCTAGTCAGCCACTCTATAGAACTACCATACAGCCATTGATAAAGGCTATTGTTCAAAAAAGAGTGCCACACTTGTTGAATTCCGCTTATAAAACGGGATTCAATGTTTCTATTGAATGGACAAGAAGCTTCATAAAAAAGCAGCTTAACTAGAGTTACCGGGCATCTACTACAGTAGCAGGAAAGTTACCTAAAAGATTGGGAGGAACTAGGCAAGAAGATAGTCCAAAGAGTTGCTTACTTGTCAAAGTTACATGACATTCTTCCATCTCTTGTCATAAATTTAGATCAAACAGGGATTCATTTAGTTCCAATAGGAGGGTCAAGGACATGGGAAACAAAAGGATCTAAACAATTCATTGTACATGGGAAGGAAGACAAGAGACAAATTACTGCAGTTGTCTCTTCTACAGCTGAAGGAATATTGCTACCTTTATAAGTGGTTTTTACTGGTACCACTTTTAGGTCTTTACCTATACTTAATGAAGGTCGACGTCTATGTCAAGGACTTGGATGGGACCTTACAACTAGCAGCAATCATTGGTCAACACTCCAGACTTACAAAGATTTTGTGGAAAACATCTTACAATTTTATAGGGTTTTACAAGTTAAAAATTTAGGCTTACCAACAAATCAACCACTCATATGGTTGATTGATTGTTGGTCTGTCCACAAATCAGAGGAGTTTTTGACATGGATGAAAAAAAAGCATCCGGAAATTTTGGTGTTATTTATTCCATCAAATTGTATAAGTGTTTTGCAATCAACAGATATCATTATTCAAAAACCTTTGAAACATGCTTTCATGCTTCAATTCAATGCATGGACTATGGAGAACATTGCCAAGCAACTAGACAATGGTGAAGTGGCATTAGATTTCAAAATTTCAACTATTAAACCTCTCCTATGTGGTTGGTTACACAAATCATGGCTACATGTTTATGAAAGGGATGATATGATTTGAAAAGGATGGAAACAAGCTGGATTGTTAAGTTCATTTGACAAGGACTTTTAGATGCAAGCTATGTTTGACAATATGGTTACACCTCTTTTTCCAACTTCCTCATATTCCACAGTTTCATCCATGCTTGAGGAAGAGGATACAAATGAAGACAATTCATCAGATCCAAATGACTCACTGGAGCAAGCTATGGAGCACAACTTGAGGTTGGCCACTTCAATATGTTCAAATTCCAAAAAATCAGCCACTGTCTCTCATTTGCGTGCATTGGCAAGGAAAGCGGTTCACCTCAATTCTTCACCAAACAAATCAGGTATGAATATATTACTTTTCAATGTTTCATCTGATTTAGAGAGAGTTTTTATTACATTCTACTATGGTAGATTGCAAAAAGTCAATATTTTTGTTCTATATTTCTATTCGTTAAATGAAACAAAAACTTCAAACAAGTATACTTGGATCTTACAAACCAGAGAATGAATGGTTATTGTATTCAGATGTATTGAGAAGAAGAAAGTTATTTGATTTCATTTGCAAAAGAAAAATTGCAAAACCAGAAAGAACAAGAATTTCAAATGTAACATTACAAATAGGTCATACATCAAATTAAAATTAAAAATCAAGTGATAAAGTAGCAAAAAGAGAGGATTACGAAACTACATGTAGTCACGCATCAAGGCTACTTACAAAATATAATGGAGACTTGTATGTAAATAAATTGAAATCTATGCAGGCCCTACAAAGACACAATCTGAAAAAGTGGAGGTTTCCATATCCAAAGCCTCAAAATTGCAAACGACTTGAGATCTACTCCAGCATTCAACGCTTCTTCTATGAAACGTTATGGATTCTAGACTTGACAAATTGTAGAAGACTATACATGTATTGCTGACCTTCAAGCATTTCTGAAATTGCAAAACCGTGCTCAATGAGAGTTCAAAAATTCAATAAATAGATATAAACAAGTTTTAAGTGGTATTGTAAACCTTTGAAAAGCAATAAGGTACCTTGCCTTTGTCCTAATCATGGCTACATAGATTGTTGAACTTGGCACGCTCTTGAAAGCAACCAACAAACGTTTGAAAACTATGATCAACCAAAGAAATTAGAATGGAGATTGCAAGAAAAGTATGGTAAAATACCTTTGAGAAGTGGTCTGGGACGTCGCTTCTTTGCTTCAGGAATATATTCAAAAACCTATCACTTGCTTGACTTTTGCTAAATCTAAATGACTCATGAAATCATTTCAAAGTCGTCCTTTCAGCTCCAAGGTAGCCAAGGGAAGCAAAGACACACACTACTACAAAACACAAGCATCTACACAAAGAGTTGGAGAGCGGGTTGAGTCTTAGATGAACTTGAAACTACAAAGAGTCATGGTTCTTATTACTTGTGACACCATTCATATTTGGAATTGGGTAGTGGAGTTACAATGCTTCAAGAGTGGCATTCAAACGTTATACTTGGAAAGTGAATATGCACTTGAAACGTGGCTCTTAAAAATAGAAAGAGAATTGAAGTTTGGTACTCAAAGCTTGACACCTAGTGCTCAAAGCCTGGTTCTCAGAGCTCGGCGCTTGAAGCGTGGCATCCAAAGGTCAAAGTTAGAAAAATCAGCATGCGGTGGAGTTGGAAAGAGACGTTCAAAACTTGGCGCCCAGAGCTTGACTTTGGATGAATTGGCATATTCCATGCAAGTTGAAGCTAGAAAAAGTTAAGGCAGTGAAAGCTCAGTGCACAGAGCTTGATTTAGTGATGGAGGATTTAAAAGCAAATAGAATATGGATTATCAAAATATTCGGCACTTCAGCCTTTCTTTTTGTTTTGCATTCAACATTTTCAGCTAATAATTTTTGGAAAATTTTGGCTTAATTTATCTTAATTATTTTATGCCAAATCAACTCCTATCCTACAGTATCTAAGGGAAGTTTGAGTAGGTATCTTACTTGAAATGCGAGCTAGTGGTACAAGAACAAAGCTTCTTGTAACACAGTTGCTTGTTTAAAAATAAAAATATTGAGTAAAAATTTCTAGAAATAGAGACTAAGTGTTGTAAATTTTAGCAACTCTAAAATTAATCACAACTATTATTTAGTGGGTGGTTCTAGAAAAAAATAGAAACACAACACCTAAAGTAAAAGATAGACTTAATATATCTTCATTGTAAGATTAAAACTCTTTGTGAAGAAAGATAAAAAAAATTGGGATTTATTTCTTGTCTATATATCTTAAAGGTTGAGCTCTTTATTTGTATTTATATGCTTGAATGACTTAACTGCATATTGTAGAAGGTTTGTAGCGTGGCCTTGAGTGAATGTTCTTCAAGGGGAAAGGGGCAACATTAATTGTTGGAATCTATTGATGACAAGGTAACTAAGTCTCTTTCTCAAACTAATTAATATTACCTTTTTATGTTTATTTATTGTGAATGAATGCATATTCTTTTTGTATAGAATTGTAATTGCTAATCTTTACCTTACATGCATGGTTTGAGGCTCTTCTTGCTGACACAATGCGTGGTAATGACTTTAGCACATTTGAAAGTATCAAATTGCTTAGGTGGTTTCAAACCATTGTTAGCAATTTAGCCACTTTTTATTTCAACCTTAGTTGCTGTAATGGCAAGTACATTTAAGAAAGGCACAATACATAAGAAGCAAACAAAGCAAG
This sequence comes from Ulota crispa, assembly GCA_963920765.1. Classification (NCBI taxonomy): domain Eukaryota; kingdom Viridiplantae; phylum Streptophyta; class Bryopsida; order Orthotrichales; family Orthotrichaceae; genus Ulota; species Ulota crispa. Next base: position 17,660,022 of record OY987246.1, on the reverse strand, counting down.
GCTTGCAAAGGATCCAAGCGCTATTGCAAGTGGTTCAAAATTCTAAGTTTGTAAGAGCAAATCCTAAACCTCATGTTGCCAACTTTAAGGTGGTAACAATGGAGAGTGTAATACCATGCCGACTTTCTTGTGAACATCATATAGGTTGGATGGACCCATTGTTATGGAATTCTTTACCACAAGAATTGCTAGAGCTTGTTTTTGCACGGTTATCAATTGCAAAGATTATTGACCTTTGTAAGCTCTCTTTGCATTGGTCCAAAATGTCAAAGTCATATCTTTTCAATACGGTTTTTAGCAACAAATATCCTAGGTTACTTAAACTTGTGGAGCAAAACCAAGATGAAGTTGTTTACAATGTTACAATTGGCGAACCTCCTCTCCAAAGAGGCCTGGAAAGGGCTCGTTTACCTAGGCCTATTTTATCCATGTGGAATGATATGAATGAGACTAAGAAGGGACGGCTAGTATGTTTCATTCCTCATCAACAAAATTCCACCATTCCTATTCTAGTCGGTGATCCAGAGATTGATAGCTGGAGAGCCTTGCCTTGCATACCTTTTGTAAACCACAATACAAATAAGGACCCCGCAACAATGCAACTTGCGGCAAATGAGGGTTCACAACATTATCGACTAATTGTAATGTTTTACAACTTTGTCACAAAAGAGTATGTTGCTTATTGCTTCCACTCTAGATTCAACACATGGAAGCATGAGGAATCTAGCACCTTTCATGGAAATGCGTACTCTAAACTAATGATGAACACCGCTATTGGTGTTGAACATTGGGACTATGATTGCAGGACAAGTATGTTGTTTAAATTGATTCACCGCTCTTCTCTTAGAAGTAATGCTGCAAGAATATTTACAAATTGTAAATTTATGTTTTATCACCAAGGATCTAGAGTTTAGAGTTAGTTCAGCTTTGCAAGGAGTAGCTTGTCTTTTTTGGAACACCTCATATTTGATAGAGCATAACAATATTAAAGTTTTAGGACTACTGGCAATGGAGTTCAAGTTAAACGTATATGATGTTACTAGTTATAAGGGTTTGCATTGTGCATAGTGTTTTGTAACATATGACTTTGTAAGCTAAGTTTTCATGTTACTATGTTATAGAAATGCAAACAAACAATGACCAATCACACATCCAAGTACTTGTTGATTAGTCATGTGATTATGGAGTTTCCATGTTTTGAAACATCTACACCAAATAAGATCATTATGTTGTCCCAAACTTTTGCTTGACTTTTCTTACTATATTGAAGTTTAATTGTTGTTGCTATAATGTTGGTGATTATCATAAATAAGATTTAAGTAACAAAGCTTTTTGTGACAAACCTTCACATGTCATCCGTGTGTTGCAAAGTGTTTCATTTACAACCTTACTTACCCTAGTAACTTTATTAAAGGTAAGGCAACCTAATTTGACAAGCAACCTACAGTAATGAGAGTATTTGGTGTAAAGATCTCCTCCCTTGATTTGTATGTACTTTTTGATTTGGGTATAAGATAGTATTCTCTAATTGCGTTCATGGGTAATTGCAAGAATGACCTGCCAGTTTTGTCTCAAATACCCTTAAGACTAGTAGTACTATGTAGTGCTGTGTGCTTTTGAATTTTTTTAAATAAATAAAATAAAATATGAAAAATGTGTGAAGCACTTAAAATAGCATACTTGTGAAAATTCAAATCTAGCAAAATTTTATTCTAAAAGTTATGCACAAAAATAGAGGAATAGAAATTACCAGCAAAAAGCCAATTTCTTTCTTGCTTTTTAGAAAATAGTAAAATAATTCAATAAAATCAAATAAAAAATAGCCATTTTAGAACCCATTAAACACATTCACATGGTACAATCGCTTTGTTGAGGAGTTTCTTTGTATTTTGCCAATGAAGGGAGATAGGATGCCCACTTTGAGACAATGTAGATGACATGGAATTTATAATTTTGCAAAATCCTTCTATGAATGCATATAAGCATGCTCCATAACAACATCCTTGATTTATAGCCCTAGAAAAGCTTTTTTGGACCCAAAATAGTACTAAAAACCCCCAAAATGGCCAAGGTAGACACCTATTTTGGGGCTGCTTAGAAATAGCAAAATAATTTAAAAAAACACCAAAAAATCACTGAATGTCAATAACTTGCATGTTCATGTTATCCTAAAAGGACAAGTCGATATGACTTCTTTTGCAAAAGTTACAAGCAAAAAACAAGCCGCAACAGGTGAGGAGGACACAATGTAGTATAGGTCATTCTTGCAATCACCCTCATGCTCTAATTGCATTTGGCTTTAGGAATGAGAGACATTTTAGATGAAATATCTATGATTGTCATTAATGAATTAGGTAGGCTTAGCAATACGCAATTACAACATGAACGCACTTAGAACATGAACACACTTAGAGCATGCTACCTTACTGTATATCTTAACCCATAAACGTTGACACGGACGAAAATCGTCCTTTGCCTCCAAGAAAACACTATGTATCCCAGAGAAAAACTGATTTTGATTTGATTTTTTTTCAGAAGTGATCATAAATGTGTAGTGCATCATGGAAGGCAAAAAAGAAATTCATTAAATACACTCATAATTTTAGGTAACCCAAGTTGTGAGAAAATTCAGAACCACTCTATTGGGTCCCAAGCTGCCCTTATTGCAATTTTCATGGAACCAGCATGTACTGTTGACTTTTGCAACTTTTTGAAGCAATATTATTGGTACCTAGTTGGAAAAAGTACTGTAGAAGCTAAAGTCAAGGCAGGCCACGGTGACCCATCCAATACTTAGCCCCTGAGTGCCCCAGCAACAGGACCCTATTGTTGTGGCCCACAACTTTATCTCGTTTTTTCTATTAATTTGTATGGTGAAAACAATCATGGCTAGTTCCCATCAGTACAGAAGATAGTCCTTTTTCAAATCCTACGGCCACTTTTTTTTAATGTAATTTTCCAAACTGTGGTGACCATTAAACCCCCATTTTCTCCTAAATCCAAAAATAACTCTGGGAGCTCACAGGTTAAGGGTTAATGATGTTTTGCAAAAACAGTTGGAAACAGGCCCGGGGGTGCCCCCACCGACACAAACGTCCAGAGATTCGGGTGCTTGGCGTCACCGGACCGGTTGCAAATGTAACCGAAAACTCGGAGGGATATGGCAGCATAAGCATCCGCCACTTGTCTCCGCTCGCTTTCCAGCTCTCCAGATTTCACCACTCTTCTCCTACAGGACCGCCTGCTGCTGATCAACACTCTCCCGGCTCCCCTAAAATCCAAACAACCACAATCAATCCAACCCATACAACCCCACCGACCGTTGCACACGAACCAGATTGCGTGAACGAGACTCCTACTACAGAAGCCAAGCCAAGCCAAGCCAAGCCCTCTTATAAGAACATTCCAGCCTCTGTTTTCTGTATCAATGATTATAGCATTCGCCCTTCTTGGAGTTAGGGTTTGAGTCAGTGGTCGGTGTAGATTTTGAGGTTTTGGGTTCTGAGGTTTTGGGGTTGTGAGATTTTGGGGTTGTGAGATTTTGGGGTTTTGAGGTTTGGGGTGTTTGGCAATTGGCGATGGCGCAGCCTACTGGTGAAGCCGAGCACGTGTTTGTGTATGGGGATTTGAGGCCGGATGCACCGGACAACAAGGAGCCGCTGGGCAACACGAGTGGGGCGAAGAAGGCGTGGCTCATGGGCAGCAAGCTCTACTGCTTTAATAAGGGAGGTCAGAAGAAGGCGGCCGTGAGGTTGGACGAGGCGGGGCACGCCGTGACGGGGTACGTCATGAAAGCGGCTGATATGCCGGCGTTGCTGCGAGAGTCGGAATCGAAGGAGTACTCTCCGCAACTGTACGAGCGAGATGTCATGGAGGTGAGGCTTTCTTCTTCTACTAGGGGAACAGTGTCAATTTGGACTTTTTTTTTGTTTTTTGTTTTTTTGTGTCATTTGGATGTGTTAATTCGGTCTTTTTTTTTTTGTCAGTTTGGACACATTTAGTCGATTTGGATGTGTCACTGCAGGCAGTTTTTCATAGAAGAAGCTTCGTTGAGGGGAATTGTGTCAAGTTTGGACATTTTTTGTCATTTGGACGTGTTGATTTGGACATTTTTTTGTCACTGCGGATGTTTTTTTTTTGTCATTTGGACACATTCAGTAAATTTGGATGTGTCAATTTGGACAATTTTTTTGCAGATATTTCTGCTTTCTCCCTTTATGACAAATTGTCAACGCACAAAAACCCTTCTACTTCCTGATATGGTTTCTGTAATACAAAGAAGGGAATTTTTTTTATGGATACCCATGAAATTTGCGATGTTTGTATAGATACCATTGGTTTTTCAGAAATTGCGCAAATGTCTTTGGGACCCAAATTTTCAAGCGGTTTTTTTTGTTGTGCATGCCACTTCCTTCTCCTTTGTGCGCACATGTTGGTTTTTTTTGTTGTCCTATTGCACTCCTTGTTTTGACATTGGTCATGAAGAAAATAGTGTGCATAACAAAACAAATGCTTGAAAATTATGATACAAGGGTATTTGTGCAACTTTTGAAAAACCAAGGGTATCTATACAAATATCAGGGTATCCATAAAATTTTCTGTTGTAAGAATGATAAAACCCTAAGGAGTTGCAATCACTGTAATTAGGGCCAACTTCCATGGTGGCTTGGAATTGGTCATGGCTATGAGCGTTTGGGAAGATGTTAATTTGTGAGCTTAAAACTGTGAGCCAAGAATTTTGTGAGCAAAAACCGATTTTGAGTTGAATATCAATGCAATTTTTTTTTAAATGGCAAGCTTCTCAAGTGATGAAAGTATAAAATGCATAATTATAGGGCCCTATGTACCGAGTTTTAGGTGAAATTAAGTATCCTAACCAAAAAATCCAAGTCTACAGCTCACGGCTCACGGATTCTCTCATGGTATAGCATTCCTCTGAGCGTTTTTCCATTTCAAAATACTTAGACACCCGTTTTTTTCCATATTTCTTGCAATTTTTTTTGGCTGATTCCTGATTCTAATGTTTTCAAAAATACTTCCATGCATGTAACTTGTTTGTTGTTTCTTCGGTTTTCCGGTTCTAGACCACCATGGAAGTTAGCCCTTATTGAATCTACCCTTGAGTTTTGCTTGTAGGGCTAAAACCATGACCTTTTCCTTCCTTTTTTTCCTTTTTGAGACCTCTTCAAAAGTTCTAACCTCAATGCAGGATTTTTCCAGTTTCCTTTGAGGATAGCTTTTTACAGAATGCGAGTCTTGCATTTTGATGTCCTCAAATAGTTTTCTTTCCTTTGAGGAATTTTGAAAGGATAGTTTGTTAGTAGAATACGTATTTGGAAACATAAATGTTGTGATAAACAGGGTGTTATGATTATCTCTAATGTTCATATACTATATATAGCTCTAGGTTTAAGCTTTTGACCCTCTTTCTTAATGCTAAACTTGTTTATGACAATGAAGTAGAAAGTTTGTTACCCAATGTTTAACAGTTTATCCTGGATTCTCTCAGAGCCTTAGAATCCTTTAGAAGCTTTGCTACCTTAACAGAATGATCAAGCATGCATGACATCGAATTATATTACAGACATGTTCAGAGAGAATTTGAACAGAGCTGCACAATATTGACATATGGAGATGGAGGAGTCTAATGAATTGTGTAGATAAGAAAGGTGTAGTTTGTTGGTCTTTAATTGTTGATCTCAATAGTATGTAAATTGTAAACTTTTCTTCCTCTAGCCATTTACTATAAGGCACATTTTGGCATATTTAAATCTAAGACAATGGTTTTTAACATATGTGGTTATGGTATGCAGGTAGTAACTGAGAAGGGAGAGCGCGTTCCTTCGTATGTTTATCACAGACCTGATGTGGATGTTTCCAATCCTGTTCCAAAAGGAGATTGGCTGGAACAAACCCATTGACGACAATGGTGAACTTGGTAATTTGTAATTTTTTTTGTTTAATTTGTAGGGAGCGTAACTTAGAATTTCTTTTAGGCGCTTTGTGGTGATCCAGCTTTTCACGGTGGAGATTGCAGTAGGTATCATCTTGTTTTGAAGTGAAATTTCGTATTACATGAGCTTTTGGAGTTCCAGTTGTATCATATGTTTGTTATCTAAGAATTTCTTAAAGAAAATGGGATCATTGACATATGTGGAACTGCTTTACTTTGTCTAAACCAATGAAATGTTGGTTTTAGTGCTACTTTTGAGCACATTTTAATTGGTATTTTCTTAAATGCCGAGAGGATTACTGGAGAAGTGATTGGGTATGATTATTGAATTGCAATACTCAACTGTTCATCTAAATTTTTTTTTTGCCTCTAAGCGTTAGCGTCAACAATATGGATTACATCAGGAGAGTTAAGGCAAACTTCCATGCTGGTTTGGAATTGGAAAACACAGAAGTAATGAACAGTTATGTATTGTGAAAATGGTTGTTATTTCTGCATTTTCCAATCTTAGGGCTAGCAGGGAAGTTTGTCCTTAGATGGATACTTTTGTAATTCCTTTTGCACACAATTATGCGTTACGTAGCTTATAATGATCGTGGGTAGCAATAAATAACCGTGGGTATAAAAGCAAGAAATGCCATCCATTTGCCAATATTGTATCCTTTTAATGTGGGATAAGCCAAAAGCAAGCATGTATTTGCAGCAAACCCTCCTACATCCAAATGAAGTTGAGATGTTCATCAAAGAATATTTGATCATTAGTTCAAGATCTAAAATGACTGAACATTGAAATCTAACCAAAGGTCTAGGATATTTATCAATCAACTTTCATATCTTATGTTTGTCGTGTAGAAAATTTAAATGTATCTTCTGCACTTCAGTTGGTTAAGAAAGTATTTATTATCTGGCTTAGAAAATAGGAGCTCAAGAAAGCTCCACGCTCATCAATTACAGAATCATAGTGGTTTCGAAGTAGCCACCTCCACAAGTAAGGTGGAAGCACTAATAGCCGATAATTTAAGCAATTTTGCAACAAATTATAAAATGTTTGAGGCAACAATTTTTTTTCCTGTGTAGGGTGTGAATTTTGGGAGTCAAAAAGTGTTTGAACCCATTGCTAACCTCTAAACTTATACAATTTTGATAATAGTCAAACTATTTTTTGCTCATTATTTTCTACTTCACTGTGGGACATGTGGCATGACTTAAGTGATCCCAACTTTGAAAAGAACAAAAAAATACATTTCAAAGCACCTAACCTTGCTAAGATTGGAAATAGTGCACTCTATTGGTTGAGAATGGGGTGTTGTTGGCTAGGGTGCTTCCACCTTAGTAGCTTTCATCTTTGATGAAGCTTGCCGTGTGGTGCATTTGCATTTTTTAAAAGATAGAAATTCTCTACTTGGTTCCCTTCGGATAATGGTTGTTAAGATTGAGAACCATTTTTAACATTTGTGAATGCAAAACCCATCCTCACCCTTGCGACTGTCAAAATAATCTTCTCCTAATAGAAAATTAAAAAGGAAAACTGGGAACTCAAGGTACCACCATTTTTGGCAAAAACCACATACCATTTGAAAGGAAATTGTGAAAATTGCCCTATTGGCATTACCGAATATGCTAATAGTCAATCTTTCTTGCTTAACTCCTAAATGTCCTATGGGATGGTAGATACATTGCTGTATAAACCCACTAGTACCACATTGATATATATTCCAGCTTCTCTGTTCTGTTGATCTCAAATGTAGTAAACCAAATACAAAAAAAACACCTTATATTGCATTAGCCACAAAGGGTCTTACAGGGTTAATTGCGAGACGAGGTGATCACATGTGATTATGCCTTCGAACATTACAAACGATTGCACCATGAAAATAGACGGCTGTCAACCAGAAGGAGAAAATCTCAAATGGCCAACACTCTCATTAGAACACAATCATGCACAAGAAACACAGAATTAACATACAGCAGAAGCTCCAACTCGTGTTCACTTCCTGTAGCTTTTTAGTACCTTCTGCTAAAAATTGTGCACAAAAAGAGTCCAAAATCCTTCAGGGTGTTGAGACAGCACCTTCAAAATGTGATGCAGAGTCTCTCACTTTCGTGCACATTCTACTGTACTAAATTGCAAAGCATTGCGGTTGCAAGAGCATAAAGCCACAAACATTAGAATAGTCTTTCCTACAACATCACCTCCTCCCCCAAGCAAAACCCTCCAAAACTGATTTCTGCATTAAGTCCAAAAGAGAGAGATTGTGACTAGCATCTATACGAGGGCTACAAAAACCATCTTCATAATGTGTAACCACCAGTTTGAGGCTCTACCAGTGACACAGCGATTATCAGATGGAAGAGAAAGTAGAAAAAATGGAGTTCTATTTACAAGCTGGCCAAAAAAAATCCTGGTTTGGAGTGGTCCACCGACACCACGCTTGCACCCTGGCACTCGAGAGAAGTGCAGGAAACCTGAAGTAAAGAACAATTCAAGCCTATCTGGCTTAAACTCCAGCCCCTGTAGAGAACGAAAAAGGGCTTCAGTCATAATTCAGGGTTTAGATAGACCACTGTAATCATGCAACCTACTGAAGCATAGTGAAAGAGAGGGGAATGTTACACCATAAGCGGGGATCCATAAGAGCCTAATTTGTCTGACAAAATAGTAAACCTCACCTATTACAATGTACATAGGGCTTTATAATGGTGCATTTTAAATTTTCATTTCTTGGAAACTTGCCGTTTTTTTATTTTTTCCATTTTGAGCTCAGAATTAGTTCCTGCTCACAAAATCTTGGCTCACCACTTTACGCTGGCTCACTGCTCATGGCTCACCACTTTAAACTCACAAAATAACGCAAAAGGCCATTGGCACAAGATCCCCAGTTGTAGGTTATATCACAATCAAGGATGCTTCCATCTCCCAGTTCAAGGTGGTCTAAGTTCGTGAATAGAACAGTAATACTTTGAACTTCAACAATCCATATCTTAGGGCAAACTTCCATGTTGCATCATAATTGGTCATTGTGATCACCAATTCCCAACTTCCAAAGATTCAACTTCCTAAAATTCTTGTGTATCTTGCAAGAAACTTGCCAGAACACCATTTTTCAATTCTACTCTTTTCCACCAGATTTCCATGTATGGCTCTGTAACTCCTTACTCCCTTTCCGCAGTTCTCCAATTCCAATGCAGCATGAAAGTTGGCCCATACTCATGCCCTTACTCACACAATATCCAAAAGATATACTCCCTCTGTCCCTCTAAAAACGTCCAAAGAGCTTTCTTACAAAGGATTAACTGTGTTTTTAATCTTTGTGCTAGTGACACATGCATTCTAGAATCAATATACCATCTACCAAAATGCATTCAAATCTCCAGCTTTGATGTCGCCTTTTGGGCACCCAAATTCCATGCAAAAAGTACCATATTTGTGCATGCTGCCAACTCCTCATTATTGATGATTTAAAGATTAGTAGCAACAACAATGGTACCTCATATGGGCAAGGCCAAACTTGCTAGGAGAGGAATGCTCTCTAATTGCTTAACTTGACCCATGCATGAGATCATTGAACATGGCAAATGCTTTCACAGCATTTTGAATCCAGCGAAAGGGAGCTTTTTAGTGGTACAAGAAATGTGTCTGATTTGGAGCTTTTTAGAGAGACAGAGGGAGTATATAATAGAAACTTTAAAAGTAGCAGCCCACGTACCTGCGTTTAAGACCCCGAACGAGACATCCGGGGGCTGGCAACGGGGCTAGAAATACGAGGCAAGCTCTGCAAGGGCTCACAGCAGGTGATGACAATCTTCCCCACAGCATGACCGTCCATGCACCTGGCCCAAGCCTCCTGAACTTTAACCAGAGGGTAGACGGAGTCAATGACAGGCCTGAGCTTCTTCAGATGAAGCAGGTTGAAGAGCAGGTACATGTCGGCACAGTTGGGAATGTGCACGAAAGGGAAGTACTTCTGCTTGGACAGCGAGAATGTATTTATGGCACTGGTCATGAAGCCCTTGGGTGAAGGGTTGAGGTCGATCACGAACCCCGTTGCTGAGAGTTCAGGCTTGTACTCCGGAAAGGGCAGGTGTGGACCACAATTAATAATCACGTCGTACTTCTTCGCCTGTGACTCCACTCCTACTGCAGCATCCACGTCCAGCACTTCATCTGCCCCCAAACTCTTGAGCAGGTCGAAGTTCTGTGGACTGCATGCTGCTGTCACATGAGCACCTCCAAGTTTCGCAATCTGGAACAACCAGTTCAAACTTTTCTGGATTAATATCAAGTATATATGCAGCTAAAAAAAATGTGAACTTTACAGTGTTAAATTTGAAAACTTTAGCTTTTTAGCAGTGTTTTTAGCCACCTGAGTGAAAAGTGAAAATCATATTTGGGATCACTGGATGAGAGAGATCAACCCATGGTTCAAAAGAATGTAAGGATACCAATCATATAAGTGGCACTCTGTAAAGCGCTGAGTACCTGCACTGCCAAGGTGCCAACTCCACCAGATGCGGCTATAATTAGGAGTTTTTTTGTTTCTTTGGATTTCCCTTCAATGTCGATACCCGCCGAGTTCCGCACGCTTTGAAGTGCAGCAAACCCACATACGCCCATGGCCGTACCCAGAGTTGGTGTGACGTCATGCCGTCTTTTGATTGTTGTGCTTATTGGAGCAATTGCGTATTCAGCAAGACCGCCATCAGCCTGCAGCAAATCCACATCATTTTTTCTTTTCAGTTTGACCCGTAAAGGAATAAGGATCAATGGAGAAAATTCTAGTTTAGATGGGACAAATTTCATGTTTCTAGAATCCGTGAAGAACGTTACATGTGTTGATCTAAGTATGAATAAAAATTGGAGTAAAGAAGGTCGGTCCTTGTGCAACCGACTCAAAACTGCTTAGAAAAACTGACGCCTAATCTGGATTTCTTGGTCCTTAAACCTTCAAGGACCAAGGATTCATGGATTCGTGGTTTAAAAATGATGCATTTGGGTGATCATATTTTGAAATAAAATTCAGATGGGGTTAGATTTCATGCCATCAGAATCACTGAAGAATATTGTGTGTGTCGGCCCAGAAAGAAATAAAAACTGGACAGAAGAAAATACTCATATTACCTCCTCAAAGCTGTTGCTAACAAATACATAAGGCTCAATTTGATGCACAACGACTGTCATTACCCTGACTATTACGAAAGAGGTTATAGTCAAAAACTTCAAAACTGTTCCTCTATTTCAAAATCATAAACTGGTATATTCCTGACATCAACAAAAAAAAAAATTCAGCAGGAAAAAAGATCATACCCTGCCTAGGCAGCTCACGACTTTGTCACCGGGTACAAATGTTGTTACTCCAGGACCCACGCTGACTACCATACCAGCAATGTCTGCACCTGTTAAGAACACATTTCCAATTGAAGATTTACTACTATTCAACGCAAGACTCCCAAGGCTTGAGAGAACAATCAACAGAAAAAGCAAACTACAGCAATACAAAAAGTGGCCAAAACCATAATATTTCTTATGTCACCACTTGTAGAATGAAACTGTTAGTTTTTTGTTTGACCCATAAGTGCCCAAGCCAAAAACAGATATAGCCAATAATAGAGAACTTTCAAAACATGTTTCTATCTCTTGAAATAAGAGGATGTAATTTCTTTGCGCTACCATTGAAACTTCTTTAATAATTTGTTTTCAAACTCTCTTGGTTATTTACATGTAGATATGCAGAAGAGCTCACCTGGTACGTGTGGAAACCTGTATGGCAGAACAGGTTTCATAAACCCTTGCTGGATTTTCCAATCTATGGGATTGATACTGCAAGCTTCCACTTTCACCAGAATCTCATCTCTCCCCGGTTTTGGAACTGGCAGCTCCACATGCTGCACCATTTCAAAACCACCAATTCAACCACGTCACATACTCCAAACTCCTTGTCAAAGAGCATGATGCCATGACCAAACTAGTTCATAAAATTCTTGGATCAGTTAGAAGACCATCCTTTCTGAAAAATTTAAACCAATGTGGAACTATTTGGACAGTAGAGAAGATTGTGGAAGAATCAAATGGCTAAAAGAGAATGGACAAAAACTTGTAGGAACCAAAAGATCAGTACTCAAACCACGATATCTTTTTACACAGATTATTCCTCTAGAGAATCAGTTAACATGTTCAACAACAAGGGAACAGATCGCAAAAACCTGCCGGTATAATCCCTGCTTGTAGAACCTTGTAGCTACTTGTGCATGGGTGGAGAGATTTTGCAATGAGAGAGAGGGATAATATGGGGTGTGTTTGTGGCTGCAATTGAATCAACTCCACTCACATCATTTTGGTGACACAATAGGGGTAATCACACCTTCTCCAAGACTGAAACTTCCATGAAGAATGAGAAGTTATGGAGTGGAAATAGGAGACAATAGGAGCACTTGTCCATGAAGAAGGTGTAACTCCTCTTTTGTGAGTGGTGGAGAATGGAGAACAGTTTACTTAGAAAATGGAGGAGATGAAAGCAGGAGGAGCAAGGGTGAAAAAGAGTGAAGCATAGATAAAAACTTTGCATGCATAGATTGATAAAAACTTGGCGTGGTAAGATTTCTTTCACCCCAATCTTCTCCTCCTCCAAAGGTGAAGAGAAAATTTTCTCAATCTTCAAAGAATGCGACTTCAACAAATCAAGGAGAGACTGCCACGTCTCCATGTCTCCATTCTCAATGGGGTGAAGAAGGTGTGACTAAGGTAGGAGGTCCATAAACCAACCATTCAAGCCTACCTAACTCATCAATGTCAGTAATAGACATGTGAAGGAACATGTCACTTATTCTAAATGTCACTTATTCTAAATGTCACTCATTCTAAATAGGGAACGCATTTAGAACATGGACGCTTTTAGAGCCTCCTACCTTACCCCTAAATCCCATGACAGACACAAAAAATTGGGTGGAGGAAAGGCCTAGTTTTCTCTATAAAGATTGGAGCATTGAACACGGCTATAAAAATTACCTTAAGTCCTTCCGCACCGCCGCCATAAGCGGAGTAACTCACAGCTTTCATCTTCTCAGGAACATCCAACACCGAAGCCGCCATAGCTGACATCTTCCACTTCTCCTGCCAAAATCCACACCTACAACCAACTCCCTTCGGCAATTCCTACAACCAGAAGCAACAGCAACAGATGACCTCTCCAGTCATCACAGCACTCAGCACGAATAACACACACACTCAAACGATTACTACTACAGCACAAAGAACAGTACTCCCGCAGCATAAAACAGCTCACTCACACAAACCCTATTTCTGCCTTCCTAGTCAAGATCGTTAGCTTAGAACTAACTTACCCTAAATGGCACTGCTCAGAACTTTCAGGTACATTAGCATCGACAAGGAGGTGAGAAATCGGGCATTCCACAATAGCAACTTACCACAGAAAACAGCTCACTTACACAAACCCTAACTCTGTCTTCTCCGTCAATATCGTTACCTTGGAACTACGGTGCATGACACTTACAACCAACAACTCCCAATTCATTTAAGTGGTTAGCCTAAGGCTTTGTCAAAAAAAAAAGTTATCAAAAATTCAAGTCCACCAAGATGAAGCTTAGGGTTTGTCCCGCTTGGTGGTGGAATTACTACTATTGAGGTAAAGAGTATATGTGTTGTGCTTTAGTATTTCTTGTTTGGCCAATAGTTGTTGGTTATGGTTATAAGTGTCTTGTACTATACCCTAAATGGTACTGCATCAGAACTATCAGGCAAAATTAGCATCAACAAGGAGGTGAGTAATCGAGCATTCCGCAATTGCAACTTACCGCAGAAAACTCACACAAACCCTAATTCTATCTTCCCCGTCAAGATCGTTAGCTTAGAACTAACTTACCCTAAATGGCACTGCATCAGAACTATCAAGCAAATCAGCAAGGAGGTGAGCAATCGGGCATTCCGCAATTGCAACTTACCACAGAAAACAGCTCACGTACTCAAACCCTAATTCTGTCTTCCCCGTCGAGATCGTTAGCTTAGAACTAACTTACCCTAAATTACGCTGCATCAGAACTTTTCAGGTACATTAGCATCGACAAGGAGGTGAGCAATCGAGCATTCCACAATTGCAACTTACCTTTCAAAGCTTGCGCCACTCTGAATCTAGCGTCAAGATCGTTAGCTTCGAACTAACTTACCTAAATTGCGCTGCTCAAGAACTTTCAGGCAAAACTAGCATCGACAAGGAGGTGAGAAAATCGAGCATTCCGCAATTGCAAATTACCTTTCAAAGCTTGTGCTCCTCTGAATCTAGCGTTAAGCGCGTCCAAGCAAATGCCGCAAATGCCGCGGTTGCCGTTGCATGTTTGAAATGCGTGCTTCGGTTAAGTTAAGCGCGCGTTTGGCGTTGCGAGTGAGCTCGGGAATCGGGAGTCGGGAGTGTGAGAGATTCTAAGGGTGTGAGTTATTTGCTGAGACGGCTGCGCGTGTCTCGATGATCGCATGCCTGGATTGCCTGCTGAATCTGCTGATGTGCGTAAGTTACATCTCACGCGCGAAGATGACCGCGTCCGTGCCGTCGCTGACAAGTCATGATCTCGCCCTCTTTCTCGATTGCCACACCCGATTTCCTTTCTACTAAAGTCGATTTTCTAATGCTTTTCTAATGCTTTTCTAATGCTTTTCGAATGCTTTTTTGTAATGATTTTTTTGTAGTACTTGTTGGTCGTGGTAGGGTAGAGCGGTAGAATGGTAGAGGCAGATTGTGTTTGTCGGTGATGATTGTACAGTACAGTACTGGACAGCAGCCACGTGTCGGTGGCGATAGCGTGGGGTTTCTGAAGCTTTCGAGAAGCAGCAGTTGGTGTGTCTCCGGAGCCTCGTCACGGATTGGAAAAAGGTTTCGTATAGGGCAATGCTCAAGGAGGAAGGAGGAGGGGATTGTGGGAAAAAAAGTGTTGACAAGGAGGCCAGAGCTCGACGAGGAGGCGTTTTTTTTCCTGCAATCCTTCACAACAAAAGCGTTGCCCAACGTAAATCACAAGCAAAAAAGGATGAGAAATTGAGGATGAGGTTGAATCTGGTTGAAAATTTTGTAATGCTCAATTATGCAAAAAAAACACATGAAATCCGGCACTACGTTGCAGAAGCCTCTTGGGAATTGAACGGGCAATTTCTTGGGAGTTGTTTACAAAGAGTGGGATTAAGATATGACAAGTTTTTTTGGAAGTTTATGGGAGTCTTTTTTGAGTGTTCAAATTAGTATGGAATAGAGGTAATTAAATTTAGTTGATCAAATCCAAAAGGTTTATTGATCACAAGGAATGCAAGGGCATTGATATGTGTACCACACCCTTTGAACTACTGTACCACACCCCTAGGGTAAATTTAGATTTCTACCATCAAGAATCTGAATTTGAGAATTTTGAATTCAAATTTGGATTCAAAGACCATGGTTTAGTCTAGAACCATAAAAAAGTTCCAATTCAACAACACCCAATGAAAAAGCTTATCTTTTTTTACAAACAAAAGTAAAAGTAATACTTTTCTCCCTAGCTAAACTTTTTCTTTGGGTGTTGTTGAATTGCAACTTTTTTATGGTTCTAAACTAAATCATGGTCTCTAAGTCCAAATTTGAATTCCAAATTTTCAAATTTAGCTTTTTGAAGGTAAAAATCTAAATTTACTACGGGGGTGTGGTACAATAGTTCAAAGGTGTGGTACACATATCAATTCCTAGAATGCAAATATTAGATAACATATAGAAATGATTGTACGCCAAATGACTTCTAAAGTTATTACTTTGGAACATGGAATGACTAATGGTTCTTATTCTAGAGAGTTAATTGAGTTTACACAAAGAAAAATAATGAATTATGTTTTAGAAGAAATTATTCCTTAATTATGAACCTGTGTTCTTAGGTATAACAAAAACTCCTCTTAACCCGTGAAGGGCCCTTGGGCTCTGGAGCTACAGTTTCAAATACGGTTGCAACCAAAATTCAGAAGTTTGAATCAGTTGGAAATTAAGTGTTATAACCATACATATTGAACGATTGTATGACGGTGGACGCATAAAAAAATTTGGAAAGCCCTCAAAGCAGCTCAAATACGTTTGTACATATGGCCATACATACAGCTACAAAGGGCTTTTGTGATATTCAGGGGTTAATACTCAAAGTTTTATATTAAAAACTAGTTTTCAAGAAATTGCTCAAGTTTTGAAAAAGCGGCTTTGCAAGGTTAGATTGATTGGTTAAAAGGTTTTAAAATATATATTCTTGACATAATAGTTCTTGCACATATTGGTTGTCAAGAACTTATTTGACAAATAACTTTAGAAAAATAGTAAAATATTTTGTTAAAAACTATTAGATTATTATTACTAAAATGAAAGATCTCTTTGTTATTAAAAAATAAAATCTTTTACTTTACATCAAGTCATAAAAAATTTGAAACAACAACTTTTGAAATAAATTCCAACAAAAAATTAGGTGATTTATTAAAGAGACAAATGAAAAATTAATTTCCTAAAAAAGTTGGAATGTGTATTGACTTTCATCGAATTCATAAATAAATAAATTCTTTGAATACAAATACAACCATGAAACAAAATATCGGAACATTGAATTAAAAGAAATAAAAAAAGCAAATATACATAATGGTCATTAAGCTCAAAATGGAACCCTAAAATGGCTTTCTATATTTTTATAGAACAAAAAGTATTCACATTTTAAATCTTACTCAATCACTTGTTTATTTTATCAGAAGCTTGCAATTTAGTAGCTACTGCTTCAAGTATAGGCAAATAGTTTTGATTGTAGGTAGAAAATATCAAGCAGCTAATGTAATCGCATTATCTTCTATAAAAGGTTGATGTCATTACGTAAATAATAATTGGCTTGTTGGTATGTTAACTAATTAGTCAACCATAGAAAAGCTGCTTCAAAGGTTTAAGGGTTTAGAAAATAAAGAAAAAGCAAGATTATTCAATCAACTTTCACAAAAGAGGCAGCTGCCTTATAAAGACAACCCAACTTCAAAATATATTTAAATGAAATTTAATAGATAACAAGTTTACTTGATATTCCAATACCTATAAATTAGCAAAAAGAAATCATTACTATTCAAAAATGTAGAACCTTAGGTATTCCGACAACTTCTTTGGTTGATACAAATTTATACATGTTAAAAGCCTAAAATTTAGTAAAACTATGATCTCGACTATGATTCAACATTGTTATATGAACTTTTTTTTAATAAAAAATTTACACTACTAAAAATTATATATAACTATATAAAACTAAGTAGATTTAACTACCATTTCAACAGTCTAAATTGATCAATACAAGTTGAATTTTAATTAGCTAAAACTTAACTAATCCAATTGCAGCTTCAACAACAATAGTTATATCAAAAATAACAAAAAAGGTAAAATATCTTGAGAATCAAATAATTTTACTTAAAACACCATGTTAGGTAAATTGGGAACAAGAGTACATTTTGGAACTTTCACTATTTTTGTCATTATGTACAATTTAGCATATTAGAAAAAAACAAGCATGTACTTTCTTGTACAATAGTGAAGTCTTAGTGATTGCCTTCAAGAATTTCAAATGAAATGCAACTTTGAGCTATAGCTATAGCTATATTTTTTATATGTAAGATTAAGGTGGAGTACAAAATGGTACCTTTGTTTTTCCCAACTTACGTAATATGGTGTTTTAACCACTATACATTGCAAGCATTAAATAACAAAAGAAATATGGATTTTGAGTAACAAGCCAAGCAGCTAAAGTAAAATAAAACTCATTAATAAAATAAGTCCAGTGGATTGACCACAAATTGCAAACCTCCAATGAAAATCAGGAAAAGCAGTCCAATTATAGTCTTTATAAGGTAACATTTAAGGAATTGCTAAAGCCACACCCAAAATTGTTAACACCACACCCCCTATAAGTATGTATTTTGCAAATTTAATGCTACTTTTTTATTCAAGTGGTCCATCATTCATTCAATCAAAGCATTACCATCTTCTTGAAAGAAAGAAAAACAAATAAGTTTTTTTGTTGAGCTTTTATTGCACCATTGCTATTTTATTTTTTTAATTTTTGCTTTAAATATTTCAAAAGTCTTGTGTTTTTAGTTTCAAATTCAAGCACCTCTAATTATTTTGAATACAACGTTAGAATGATAAAGATGAAACAAATCTATTGATCCAAATTTAAAAAATCAACATTAAATTCTCATAATTTATGGTCAAAGAACACATTGGGGGTGTGGCGTTAGCAATTTTGGGTGTGGCTTTAGCAATTCCCAACATTTACTGATATGGTACTAAGTCCATGAGGGTTCCTTTGCAAATGAATGTAAGACAATTTTTTAAATGTTTTACTTGGTTTAGCTAGAATTTTTTTCAAAGAGTAATTAAATACTTTTTTTTCATTTTGATTTGCATTAGTGTAAACAGCAACAGGAATATTTTACCTACTCCTAACATCAAGAAAAACAATTATAAAAAAACATAGATCTCCGTAGGTAGAACTTAAATTTACAACCAATCAATTAAAAGTCAACTACTCTATCATTAAACTACTTTGGAACAATGTTGAGAGTTTAATCTCATATACCTTCAAATATTCTTGTTTGTTAAACCAAGCTAAAATACAAGAAATCCAAATATTTTTTGGGATTTTAGGAACTTTGCGCACTACCTTCTATTCTACAAAAAATGATGACAAGAGCAATCCCCTTTGCCTCCTTGGACAGTGTCTCCAAAAAAAAAGGAGGCAGTCAACTGTCACTGTGAATTCTCCATTGTTTGCTTTAAGATGCATATTGATCAATTAATTTCCACAATGTTGCAATTTTGTCATTAACTAAGTATGTAGTAATTGGCAAAACAAAAATCTCTATCTTAGTAGCATTTTTTTCTCTCAAAAACTAGCAGATAATAGATTTAAACTCTTTTACCTTCTAACTTTCTTTCTCAAGTAAAAGCAAAAATTATAGCACTTGGAAATGCTATTCAATGACGTCACTAGTAGAAAACTCCTTCCAAAACAACAGAAAACCAACAGTTTCTTGTTGATTTGGGCACTGGCCCACGCTAATTGACTAATTTAACAGAATTCTGTAAAAACCTAAATACGTTCTGTTGATTTGGACACCATTATCTAAATCAACAGAAATTTTGGAATCTTTTGAAGATCTTTTGGAAATTTTTGTGAATCTTTAAGAATCTTCAAGAATCTTTTGGGAATCATTGAGAATCTTTTCAGGAGTTTTAAGAATATTTAAGAATCTTTTTGAGATTTTAGAATCTTTGAGAATCTTTTAGGAATCTTCATGAATCTTTGGAAATCTTTTGGAATCTTTTCAAGTTTTTTTGGAATCTTTGAAAATGTTTGAGAATCTTGCAGGAATCTTTCAAGAATCTTTGAGAATCCTTTGGGAATCTTTGAGAATCTTTCAAGAATCTTTGAGAATCTTTTGGAATCTTTGGGAATATTTTCAAGTTTTTTGGAATCTTTGAGAATGTTTGAGAACAATTGAGAATCTTTGAGAATCTTTGAGAATCTTTTTGGAATCTTTGAGAATCTTTTGGAATCTTTGGAAATCTTTTCAAGTTTTTTTGGACTCTTTGAGAATGTTTGAGAACAATTGAGAATCATTGAGAATCATTGAGAATCTTTGAGAATCTCTTTGGAATCTTCAAGAATCTTTGGAAATCTTTGAGAATCTTTGAGAATCTTTTAGGAATCTTTGAGAATCATTTGAAATCTTTGGGAATCTTTTCAAGTTTTTTTGGAATCTTTGAGAATGTTTGAGAACAATTGAGAATCTTTGAGAATCTTTGGGAATCTTTTGAGAATCTTTTTTGAAATTCCAAAAATCTTTGAAAATCTCTAAGAATTTTCAAGAACCTTTTTGGAATCTTTGAGAATCTTTTTAAAATCTTTATGAAATTTGTTTAAGTACTTCAAAATACTTATAGAAATAGAATCTCTTAGATTGAATTAGAGTCCTTTAGGAATCTTTTTGTAAATCATCAAAATACTTTCAAAAATACTTTCACAATAGTTTAGGTTTGTTTTTGAAATCTTTCTAAAACCTTTTTGAACCTCATTAAAATTTTTTGAAGTTTTCAAAAATAAAAGAAGTTTTCAAAAAAAAAAAATCTTTTAGAAGTTTGAGTGTACATTGACTGGTTTTATTTTCTTTACTTTTCACAATTTGGTACGATTTAAACTTAGCAGCCTTCAAAGTCAAGTAAAAACATGACCATAATAACAAAAAACTCAACAGTTTTTTGTTGATCTAGATACTTTTGGACACAACTTCACTAATTCAACAAAATTTTATATAAAAAGTACAACATTTTGTTGTTTTAAATACCAAAATTTCTTTACAAACAAATATAAATGATGCTCCTCACTTCTTTGAAGAAATCATAAATGTCCCTTAAGGATTAAAAGTACCAAAAATATCTTTGTATTACATGATAACCAAGTGTATAGTTTAATGCAAATTCTTACAAGAAACCAAAGGTGATATTTACATTTCAAATAACACAAGGATATATTTAACATTTCAAAATAGAAGAGTTTTTTTATTAATTTTCCAAAATAATATGAGTATAATTGATATTCCTACAAAAAATAAGGACTATTTTTTATGTTTCACATATTTTCGGCGTAAACTTGATATTTTGAAAGACTTAAAGGGTATTTTTAGTAATTTTCCTTCTATTACTAACCAAATGAATTAAAAAAAAACAATCTTATAAAATATTTTTATAAGCTTTAAAAGATGGGAATTGATATGTGTATCACACTCTTCCAATTACTATACCACACCACAAGGTAAATTTTTGATTTCTAGCATCAAAAAGCTGAATCTGAGAATTTTGAATTCAGATTTGGACTTAGAGACCATGGTATTGTCTAGAACCATAAAAAAAGTTGCAATTCAACAACACCCAATGAAAATGTGTAGTTAAGGAGAAAATTGTTAATTTTACTTTTGTTTGTAAAAAAAGATAAACTCCCCCCCATTGGGTGTTGTTGAATTGCAACTTTTTTTATGGTCTTAGACAATACCATGGTTTCTAAGTCCAAATTTGAATTCAAAATTCTCAAACTCAAATTTTTGATGGTAGAAATCTAAAATTTACCCCAAGGGTGTGGTACAATAGTTCAAAGGGTGTGGTTCACATATTAATGCCCTTACAGAATATCCAAAACTATTCAAAAGTCAATAGAATTTTGATTTTATAATTGCAAGGATTTAATTTCGTAACTTTTCACGACTTCATGTTATTTGAAGCTATCAAACTATGGAGGCTATTTTAACAAAATAAGGTTCTTTTTACAAAAAAACTAACACTAAATAATATTTATTAATGAATCCAACCTTTGCCTGCAACAATGCTTATGAGATTTGTGAATTCCGAAAAAAATTTATATACAAAATCATAAGGATGGAAACAAACAATTTATTTAAAATTTCTAAACACCTTCTCTGATTTTAGCTCATAACTTTTGATAAAAAGATTGAAATCCAAAAAAAATTGTTGGAGGTGAAAGTAAAATACATTTACCAACTTTTCTCAGTTCTAAGTTTTTTGAAAAAGAGTCCTTTAATGGACGGAAATAGCCTCCAAAGTCTACAGCATTACTAAAGACATGAACATTTAATGTACAAATAGAATTAAGACTCCAATGCATGCATGTGCATTTGCACATTCTCTAGTGGTTTAGAGAATGTGTTAAGGTTGTGGAGTGTGAGAGGGGAGGTGGAGGGTTCAAACCCCGCTACCGGCAGCTGCCCGGGAGTTCGGGCAGCTGCCCAAAAGTTCGGGCAGCTGCCCAAAAGTTCGGGCAGCTGCCCAAAAGTTCGGGCAGCTGCCCAAAAGTTCGGGCAGCTGCCCAAAAGTTCGGGCAGCTGCCCAAAAGTTCGGGCAGCTGCCCAAAAGTTCGGGCAGCTGCCCAAAAGTTCGGGCAGCTGCCCAAAAGTTCGGGCAGCTGCCCAAAAAGTTCGGGCAGCTGCCCAAAAAGTTCGGGCAGCTGCCCAAAAAGTTCGGGCAGCTGCCCAAAAAGTTCGGGCAGCTGCCCAAAAAGTTCGGGCAGCTGCCCAAAAAGTTCGGGCAGCTGCCCAAAAAGTTCGGGCAGCTGCCCAAAAAGTTCGGGCAGCTGCCCAAAAAGTTCGGGCAGCTGCCCAAAAAGTTCGGGCAGCTGCCCAAAAAGTTCGGGCAGCTGCCCAAAAAGTTCGGGCAGCTGCCCAAAAAGTTCGGGCAGCTGCCCAAAAAGTTCGGGCAGCTGCCCAAAAAGTTCGGGCAGCTGCCCAAAAAGTTCGGGCAGCTGCCCAAAAAGTTCGGGCAGCTGCCCAAAAAGTTCGGGCAGCTGCCCAAAAAGTTCGGGCAGCTGCCCAAAAAGTTCGGGCAGCTGCCCAAAAAGTTCGGGCAGCTGCCCAAAAAGTTCGGGCAGCTGCCCAAAAAGTTCGGGCAGCTGCCCAAAAAGTTCGGGCAGCTGCCCAAAAAGTTCGGGCAGCTGCCCATCCCCCTAAAAAGTTCACATTTTCTTAAAATAACAAATCCTATGAAAAAAAAATTTAAAAATGAGAAGAAATAGAAATGAACAACATAAAATAAGTAATAGAAATCAACAACAAATTAACAGAAAACTGTAAATAATCAACAAAAAATCAACAGAAAAGTACCCAAATCAACTTGACCAAATTCACAGAAAAAATCAACAGTTTTTGGTTGAAAATCTGTTGATTTTGAGGTGAATTTTCTACTAGTGCGTAATCAAGCAAGAAAATATTTTCAATTCTACCACAAATTATAAAACTTTTATAAAACACTAGAATATGTAAGATTCTATACAATCTTGATAGTGGTTTTTGTGGATAAAATAATAAGGTAGTGGAAAACCAAGAAGTGAGGGAATACATATCCACAATTGCACCGTACATCATTATTTCAATTGTTAGAATTCTCTATTTCAGTTTGTTTGTTTGTTTTTTTTTGTTTTTTTTGTTTTGTTTTTTTTTAATAGAATAGCCCAAGAAACAAATAAAATATGTTATTATAAAATATATTAATGAACACGACCATATCTTCTTAAAGATAAAATATTAACAATTCTAATTTCAACATTGATGAATATATTAATAAACAAAAGTGGGTATTTCACTAAATTTTGGAGAAGAAAATGTAGGATATTTTGAGTGGTTTGGATCTATAGTAACTTCAGTATTCAAATGTAAGACTAATTCTAGTAGCCAAAACATTTGACAAAATATTTGTGGAAGAACAATAGATAATACATACAATTATTAGGAGTGAACAATTACTACAAAAATAAATGTCAACAAAAAAGCACTTGTTATTGAAAATATTACCAATGAAGAAATGAGCAAATTGATTTTATTCTAATTAGCCATGCAACATACAAGGTTTGCACAATTTGTGATTGAACCAAAATAGTTTGTAAGCAATGTGGCATTCTTGAACAATTTGTTTATTACCTAAAATTGAAATCCAATTATATTTCACCAAATTGAATACAACCATAAGGTCCTATTTATTTCTCTTGTGGCATTACAAAAGCAATTGTAAATATGGACTACATGCTAAGGATCAAATGTCCATAATTTAGAGATCTACATATCAGTCATATTGGCTAAACAATCTTAACATGTTGCAATTGTCAATTTATAACATGCCAAGCTAGTAATAGCTACTCAGCTTCAGCATCCAACATATTGGTATAACTACCTTAAAATTGCCCGTCAAGGTGTGTCATGGTGGCTTAAGATATGCTCTCATCTAAAGTTTAGATCATAGTTTACCTAATATTTGAAAATGTAATTTTTACTTTTACCAACTTGGTTTAGGTGAACTTCAACTTAGCCTTGAACTAGTCTATAGTTTTCTAATGCTTGGCTTTGCTTTTAACTAGATTTGTCGTTAATTGGATAATATCCTAATTTTATTGTCAACGATTCTATTTGCCAAAATAGTCTTTGTTGTTGTTCACTTTGTTATTAGGGAGGCTAATTATTTGAACATATAAGCAAATGATGATTTTTTTTTGAGAATTTATTAGCAAAGATTTTGGGCATAGTCAACAAATCAACTTTCTTTTTGCCACATTATTCATAATTAGCTAAACTTGAGTACTTTGAGCTATAGTTTATTGTATTTGCAACATTGTTTCCACATGTATTGTCAAAAGGCAACTAGGATTGTCATGTTAGTAAATTTTTCTTCCAAATATGTGTTTATAAGGTTTTAATTGTCAAATGTTTTTCCAAATTTTCATATTAATCTAAGAAAATTCTTGAAGTAGTTAACTCTCTTGGTTTTTTCTTTGCATATTTTTTTTCTAAAAACTTATCTATATTGAGCCTTCATTTTTAAATGTTCTTGAATTGTCAATGAAAATGTTGGTTTTTTGCTAGTTACAAGACTACAAAGATATAATGTATGGTGTTGGACCATCGGTATCCAAAAATGCTTGATGTAAGAAAGTTTGAATAATATTGCTACTCCTTATTATTGAAAAGGGTGTGGAATGTTTTCAACAATAGTCTTCTCATTTGCACCTCTTAGATCCTAGCCTAATCCATGCGCTTCCTTGTCCATGAAGGTATTGCCATGCAAACTCATTTTGCACTTAATGGTAGGGATATTGCTCAAATACAAATGGAGTGTTTACATAAATGAACCATTTTTTCCAAGGTGCCTTTGGTTAGTACTATATTTTAGGGTTTCCCTTCAAATGCAATTACATGGTCTTGAAAAAAATTTAATTTGCACCTAAGCCATTGTGCAAATTTTGCATTGTCTTAAATTGCTATCCATTATTCTCAACCAATATCTAAATAACATAGCTTTTGATTTAGAAAAAATAAATCAAGCGTCTTGGAATAATTTTATTTAAGATTAATGAGTTATTTTTAATTCCAATGAATGGCATGTAAAGCTGCTTCTACCAACATTTCTAAAAAATGTCCATAGATTTACTCTTAATAATGTATTTTAATGCACTCTTCAGAGACTAATCCGCCAAGGTTCTTTAACAATTTTCAATTGAATTTTTCTTTTTTGATGTTTGTAGATAAAAAGATTACAACTAGTATTGTTGTGTATATTTTTTCATTTGTTTCATTCTAGTATAACAACACAAACTTGATTATCTATTTGCAAGTATAGTCTTTTGCCAAAAAGGATGTTTGTAGCTTGTTCATTATTGATTTGCATAATACCCAAAATCAAGAATACGTTTTGAAGAAATTGTCACATGGCAATAATTTTGTTTACTGTTCTATTAAAGATTTTTTAAAGGATTTTATTCATCTAATTGTAGTTGTTTGTCTTTTTGTCCATTGAATATATTGCATGTTTGTTGCAATCATTGATCAATTATTTTTATAGATTTTTTTTTTTTTTAGTAAATTTTCTACATATAATACTCAAAAAAAATTGTTTGACAAATATTACACATAGTTGTTTTGCCATCAATGATTGCAATTGCAACATTAAAGGCATTAGCAAGTCCTTAGTTTGGTTTACTCAAACCATTGTTTGCTTGGTTTACACAAACCATTGTTTGCTTGGTTTTACCCTCCAAAGATCTAATATAGACTTTTCATTAGTTACATTAGCTCAGTCCAAGCTCTTCTTGTATATTAGCAAAACTCTCAAAACACCATGAATCCGCAAACATGCAAAATATGCTTAACCAAACTACAGATAATTCTTGGCAATGCTACAAATCCTTTGTCTTTTCTTTGCTCAACAATTAACACATATTACCAACCAAATTTCTCCATATGCAAATTATAATCTATACTTTAGAGATTCAAAATGACAATAGAAGGAGAAGATAGGGCAAAGTGGTTGCAAACTGCTAACTACCTTTTCAAAACAAAACTTGAGATTTGCGCTTGGTCATAATGAAAAAGCCCCTAAAAGGATATTGGAAACCTCTAAATTTTTCCAAGATATAAAGCATTGTCCAAATCATTGGGACCTCTCATAGAAGTGAAATGTTTACCAAATCCAACACAATTATAAGGTTTGGATACTTTTGACAATGTTTTAATTGGTGCATCAAATTTGTGACAATAAGAAGCCTCTAATTCTGATGTGATCTCACTATCTTCCACTTGAGTCTCACTCTATAAACTATGGTGTACATAAAAAATAAATATTTGTTTTAATTTGCCTAGCGCCAATTGTCTTTTGCTTTTTCTAAATATAACCTAGGTCTGCTTAACAATATGGAATATGAAAGTATTCACTTGATTTTTTCAAAAAACAACACAATCAATTTTATATTCAATTCCTCCAATCATTGTGAATAATTGTTTCAAAACACCCATACATTTGACTTAACTTAGGTCCACCAATTTTAAAATAGTTGGCGTTGAAACCATAGCAATTGATTCACCAAATTGACACTTGACCCCATCAATTTGGATGCCTTGAATTAGGGACCCATTTATTATAACATCCATGGTTGGTAATGCAACATCCAATAGTATATGGTGAACTTCAATTTCTTTGGTTTGTTTTCTTATAAAAGAATAACTAAGTTCATCACAACATTGTGGTGAAATTGCTAAAAGTTGTTGCATTGAAATAGTAGGATGTATTTAATCCAATTTAGCAAACATGTCATAAAGGTCCAATCTCACGTTTAGGGCATTTGCATGGTCAATTGGATCAAAAACAGCGGATAAGACCTCATAAAAAGTCTAAAATTTTGAGATTTCTATGAGTATGGATCACAAGGTTTTTTTTTTTCCTGTATACAAATATGTGCATTATACAAAAAAAGACCGAGCCCATGTAGCCATTGAGAAGGCTTTTGCAAAAGAAAGAACTAAAAACTAAAAAAAATGTTAAAATCATTAAGATATTGCACCTAAACATTCAGTCTTAATTTGGGCACTAAAAAGTCCATGGCTATTATTGTATGCCACTTGTCTAAAATTATAGCACGTTTTTGAAATACTTAAAAAATGCTATGTCACAAATGTAGTCCCTATGTATGCTTTAAAGCTAAATTGATACATCATTTTCATAGGATGCTATGAATGGGACACTCCAAATATATGCATTGAAAAGTCCCTTATTTCTTATATTATCAAATTTAACAAACATTGATTACATATTTTGTTTTATGAACAAGTATAGAACATATTCACTAATTTAGGATGCTTCCAAGCCCTTTCTTCTATAAGAAATAAGCCTTGCAATCAAAACATGCTCTTGAAAATTGAATGGGACATGCATTTTGGTCCAACCGACCATGCATCCATCCTCTAATGACATTGTGCTACAATTTTGTCATTTAGTCCTTGATTAAAAAAATAGTTTTGGCTTTCTAAAACCAAGTTTAGAAGCTTTAGTAAGCACTATAAGCAATGTTAATTTATTGGACATAGTTGCTTTGAAAGACAAAGTGACAAAAATGGGAGTTATATTAGTTGGTACTCTTGGTGACTCTTCCTTTTTTGTGTCATGGACATTATATTCGAATATTTTGTGAGTGATGGTTTAATAATGCTTTTTGTAATCACTTTATTCCAAGGCTTTATATTCATAATTTTATTAACTTTTTTAGAAGTATCAATATTTTTTCTAATCTGTACAAATTTATCTTTTATCCAATTTCTTTCAAAAAGAGGGAAATAAGAGCAGGTACCAAAAATTGTTTTGCTATATGATTATGCTAATAACACCTCTAACAATAAATGATTCATCCTCCTTACTTTTGAAAAAAATAAACATATGGTTGCACAACAACTCATTTTCCCACTTTAGTACCAAACAAAATGTTTTCTTTTTATGGTTGGTCATATTGATGGGTTTGAGGATTAATAGGTGGCTCATATCAAATTGGGGGCTACTGATGAGTTTCACTTCAACTTGGTTTTCTATTGTTAGGCTTATGCAGAAGTCTCACATTTGGCCAAGTAAATGGTCTTTTATTTGGATTGTTAATCCGTTGAGTACTGCCATTATATATTTGATTTAATTTTTTTCATGGGAATTCCAACACTGTTCTACATCTAGTTATTCTCTACAATAGGTATAGCAAGTGTCTTGATTTAATGGCGATGGGCATTTGTTAATCCTATGGCCATGACCTTCGCTATTTGTATACCAAACATTAGATTGGGTATTTTAGGTTGGGATCTTTTGTGTTTATTGACAACCATGTTTACTTTTAATTCAAGTAACAGTTTGGTTTATTCTAAAACCACATTATTTGTTCTATTTGTTGGTGGAAATATTCCTATTACAATGACTAATTTTTTTTAATAAGTGTCACTATTGGTCTTATTCTAAGTTCATTCACAGTAAGAACAATCCAAGTTTGAGGTTTGACAATAGAAAAGTAATTCCCCAAGAAATCAATGACTCTCATTAACCCAAGCTTGTTTCCAAATTTTTGCTTTTTGATAATGAAGCACTTGCTAAATTTGCTAAGCATTTTTTTTTGACAAACGTTTTGAGTTGCAGTGGACATAGTTTACCAACAAAATTACTAATCAAGAATGAATCAAGCATGTTAATATGATTAATCCGTCTCATCCAAAGATCTTCAATTTGCTCAAAAAATGAATCAATACACTAAGCTAATCCCTTTTTCATATTTTCCAATTTTCTTGGGCTTTCTGTAAACTCTAAAGAACAATTTTGTAGTGTGAAAACATTTCTAAACGTTTTCCATGTAGTAAATGAAATTTGTCTTTCTAACCACGCAAAAACTACTCCTCCCACAAATGCTAGAAATGTGTGAATATAATCTTCAACTAGGCTTTTGTTGACCACTCGTATTGTTGAAAATCTACTCATATGAATGTCAAAATCCAACCCAGATATTCCATTAAATAAAGGAAATGAAGCAATATTTGAAGGTCTTGGATTTTTCATGACAATCAAAGATAGAGGCTCTCAATGTGATGAAGGTTCTATTTGAATTTTTTTATTTGATCAAGATCTATAAAGAACTTGAAGATGAAGAACTTTCTAAAAAGTCAAAGGTTGAATCTTCAAACTTTTTCTTCTTTGTCCTCCACTATTCCTTATAGGTCCAAAATTTGATCCAATAATAAGAGGACATGATGGTATATACTCACTAGATGGATGTTTAAAATTTTGTTAGCTTACTAAACCTACTATTGCATCACTAAATTCAAGATTATTATGTGGTGTTGTTTCTATCCAATAAATTGGACATTATCTAATTCTATTAATAATTTTTGTTTTCTTGGAAATTCACCAAAAAGAGAAAACAAGGTACTAATTTTGCTTCTCTAGTTGGCGAAGGAGGTGGAGTTTATGATTCAATATTACACTTATGAAGGTGCACACTACAAGAAAAAGGGCCTTTTTTGACCAAGGCAAATGATTACCAAAAGGACTAGCCCTTTTTGACTAGTCAAGTGTCAGTCAAGTGTTTAATTTATGACCACATGTAGTCATAAATTAAATACTTGACTAGTCAAAAAGGGCTAGTTGTTTTGGTAGTCATTTGCCTTAGTCAAAAAAGGCCCTTTTTCTTGTAGTGGCAATACTAGTTGTGCTTCTTCCCTTTCTTTTTTCCCACATTCATCCAAGCAAGGGGCAATGAGGGGGTCAATTCACCCTTGCCCTTCAAGTGTGCTTTAGAAAATTTATTATTTAACCATTCATCAAGGGGAATATAGGACAAGGCTCACTAAATTTAGGATGAATATTGTTTTGAAGAACCTTTGCTTTGACACTCCAAGATAAAGTGCCTTGAGAGAATTTGAAGGGGACAAAAGCACTTGCTGTCCATACTCCATGTGCAGCCAAAATGTTATTTTCTCATACTAGTGCAGAAGCTTTTAGTTCATATATATATATATATATATATATATATATATATATATATATATATATATATATATATATATATATATATATATATATATATGTATATGTATATGTATATATGTATATGTATATCAGTCTTAGTTAGGGTTTTGATGAAGAAGCTCATTTTAAACAAAGAGTGTTGTGCTATAACTTCTAATGATTGACCAACAGGGGAGAGGGGTACATGCATAAAGCGGTTTACAATGAAGCTTTACTTTGAATCAAATTGTTGCTTCCATTGGTACAACGGGTACCTAAACTAGTTAGCTTGCCTAGATGCTCAAGGCTTTTTTGAGCTTTTTGGAATTTCCATGAAACTAAACAATCAACCAACTTTTTCATAAATTTCATTAAGTTTTTTCCAAATGTAACTATACAAATTTGAACTTAAAATGTTAGAAATTACATGGAAAAAGAAAACACAACAATATCACTTTTAATTTGAAAGATTATAATGTTTGCACATGAGGGTGTTAAAATTACAAAAGTGACTTGAAGTCTTCCAATCCTCATTTCACATGTCAAATCTAAAAAGTTGGTCACCAAAAAAATATGAGGTTTAACCCTTAAAGGACGGATGGATCACCATGGCTTGCCTTGCCTGTAGCATTCTATAGTGTTTTGCACATGGTCACCAGTAGTATTGCTTCAAAAAGTTGGAAAAGTCAACAGTGCATGGTGCCCTCATGAAAATTGCAAGAAGGGCAGCTTAGGAGCTAACACCATGTATCACAATTTGGATTACAAAATAAAATGAATGTATCTCAAGAGGAATTTTTTTGCCTTCCATGATGCACTACGCTTTTATGATCACTTCTGAAAAAAATTAGGTCAAAATTGGTCTTTTTTTGGGATATGGAGTTTTTTTTCGGAGGCAACAGACGTTTTTCGTCTGTGCCAACGTTTAGGGGTTAAGGTCATTACATATCTAACTTTAATCAATTTATAGCTTTTAAAATCTATTCCTATATACACTTTAAATGGATTTCTAATGTGGATTTTTCTCCAAGCTTTTATGCATTTGAGGCTTATTTTCAAAATCTTCCAACACTACAACACTCAAGATTGCAATGGACACCTTTATACAAAATCTTGAGTAAAATGTCAACATTCATTTTCAAAATTAGATTTTTGATGTTGAAAATAGGCTTTAAAACAAACTTGTACTGAGAAAAAACATCAAAACAATGATTTGGTAAAGATTTATTCACCTTCAAAGTTTTGTAAACACCTAAATCTGGTTGCTTAGGCATTTAGAGGTTAACCCCTGCGCACCTAGCCCAAATTCATGGTGTGTTGAACGTCATTGCAAATAATTTGGCACCGCAAGTTCAAGAACAACATCTACAAGAGTTAGTAATTGATATTGCACAAGGCTAGGATCCACAAATGTATGAAAAATTTGGTCAGTTTTCATCACACAAATCACTAAATATTATGGTCAAAGGCAACAAACTGTTGAATATGGAGATGCTAGATTTGGGGCGTTGGGGCGCTTAGGGGTTAACCCTTGAACGTCAACTGGGTGGCTGTGCCTGCCCTCTACAGTGGTATGTACAGTACCCTCTAGTAATGTTATGTAATCTGTGTTTTTGCATTCCAAACAAGTTTGAATAACAAAAAATATAAATGGCATTTTAATCTCATATTGTTGGTATCTGATTCTCATGCCATCTCAATCAACCATACCAAACTTTGGTTACTAAAAACCAAAGTCCTATTTTTGGTAAATTGTTTTGTGTCAAAATCATGGTTTTACAAGAAATTTGATTAAAACACATTGATGATGAAGTTTTGAGATTTGATTGCATGGATATGTAGGAGATATTCATACGCACATATATCCTTATAACAAACATCTACAAAAAGTCCAAAATTTTGTCAATAGAGGTGTGAATGCTGGAGTGATTATGACCAAATTTAGTAAACTAGATAATTCTTTATGGTAATTAAATTGTGTTAATTGACCCATACATTATGATTAAATTTGTACTTTTGAGCATGATGGTATGTTTATTTTGCTAAAAGCTAATTAAAAAATAGAGATATTTAGTTTGTTGAATTTGGTCATGACCACTCTAGCATTCACACCTCTATTGACAAAATTTTGGACTTTTTGTAGATGTTTGTTATAAGGATATATGTGCGTATGAATATCTCCTACATATCCATGCAATCAAATCTCAAAACTTCATCATCAATGTGTTTTAATCAAATTTCTTGTAAAACCATGATTTTGACACAAAACAATTTACCAAAAATAGGACTTTGGTTTTTAGTAACCAAAGTTTGGTATGGTTGATTGAGATGGCATGAGAATCAGATACCAACAATATGAGATTAAAATGCCATTTATATTTTTTGTTATTCAAACTTGTTTGGAATGCAGAAATATGAATTACATAACATTACTCAAGGGTACTGTACAGTGTTGTGGTAGGTGCCCAACACTATAATATTGTTTCTTTAAGCTGCAAAAGTCAATAGTACATAGTGTGATTGGTGCCCTCATGAAAATTGCAGAAAGGGCAACATGGAACATAACATTGTGGCTATGAACCTTCTCACAATTTTTGAGGTTATTTTTTGCTTTCCATGGTGCACCATGTAACTACAATAACTTCTACAAAAAAATCAGGTGAAAAACTACTTTTCTCTGGAGTACAGAGTGTTTTTCGGAGGCTAGAGGACGATTTTCGTCCTTGTTGACGTTTAAGGGTTGAAATACAATGAGTGATCTATAGACCTAAAATTATCTTTTGCAAATGGACGATTTTGGGGTAGGAGAAAGGGCACCGGAATAGATACAAAGCTCAAGAATAGCCTGATCTACCACACACAAGACAAGCCAAACTACAATACCAACCCCCCCTATAAAAACTGCAAAAATCTTGCTTCAATGATCTGAACGTAAATTACTTCAACACCAAAATTTCAATTATATATAATGAGTGATCTAGACCTAAAATCCTATTTTGAAAATGGACGATTTTGAGAGTAGGAGAAAGGGCAGCGGAATATAGATACAAGCTCAAGAAAATAGCATGTTCTACCAACACACAAGACAACCCAAGCTACAATATCAGCCTCCCCCACATAAAAACTGCAGAAATCTTACTTCAATGATCTGAACATAAAATTACTTCAACATTCAAAATTTCAATTACAGTGCAATAGCAAAAGAGAGTACTAATCTAAGACTAAAACACTGAGATGTTACAAATAGCAAGCCTGGACTACTACGACTGGTGCTCAAGCTTAACACTCAAAGAGCTAAGATCCTTGAGACAAACCACAAGCACCGAAATATCGTCCCGGCTGCCACGCCGCAGTGCAGCAGCTGCCAACACTTTGGCAGCACCCTCAGCCGTTTTCTGAGCTAAAACCAATTGCACGGCTTCGTCGTTGTTCATCACCTTCCACAACCCATCACTGGCAACAATAAAGAAATCATCTTCGTCAGTCAAGGCGTTGTCCCAGACATCCGGCTCCACACTCAAATGGTCCTTGATGATGTAATCTCCAAATGCACGGGACATGTTCAACCTCTTGTCGACTCGGTACACCCCTCCCATTGGAGATAATGCAACTTCACCTCCTTTAGATTCCACCTGCAAAATTCAGCAAAGTCCCCCATTTTGGCTTCAGTACAATGTCCCTCCAACAAGTTCTCAAGCTCTTTGAAACTCAATTGGCCATTAAGGTAAAAGGCTCATAAATTGCCCACCTTCTCAAATGTATTCTATTTGTACATGTTCTTTTTCATAGGTTTCAGCAATGTACATTTGAGAAGGTGGATGGTTTGCTGGAGGAAAGAACTCCTGGGTTGGGTAACACACGATGTCACATCTACAAAGAAAACCAGAAAAAAACTTTGACAGTTGAGACTCCAAAAATCAGGATGATTCTCACAAATCCAATCCCTCTAGTTTGGTTTTTGAGGATAACTAGAAGGAGGAATCTAGAATGAGGTGGTTGGTTATCCTCAATTTCAAGCGTACTTTTGAAAACTTGATTTTTCCGGCAAAAGTTCCAACTTTGACGCTCATTTTGTAGAGCCAGTATACGGAAGATGATGAAGTTTTATTGGAAAAGACAGAGGACAAGAGTGACTTTAGAAAAAGCAAAGGTCAAGAGATTGACCACTGGAATAGTTCTGATAACCAAGCCACGTGGGCACAGATAATGAGAACTGGCTATTTGTTATCTGCATTGAAAGTTCGAAATGAGCGAGCGGATTAAGTGATTACCATTTCACGCTCTTCAGGTTTCTGAGGCTCGTGATCAACGCTCACTTCGATCGCTTTTCCATTTCTAGCCAGAACGGCTCGAGAGTCGCCCACGTTGGCCACTACTAGCCGGCGGTTGTTGTCCAGAAGGAACGCCGTTGTAGCTGTTGATCCCGCTCTAAATTCCTGCTCATTCTCTGCCTTGTCCATTATTCTGCAACCCCACAAACTTAAGAGCCTAAGATCTTTGACAAAAACCTAGCTGGTGGAATAAAAAGGGACAGACAACTAGACGTGTGCACAATGGTAAGAGAATCTTATATATTAAAAAAAAAAGAAAACATCCGCATTCTAATTAGCTGAGAGAATGTTGTGGTGCAACTGCTTGCTAGTGACATCTGGTGAAGCGGCTCAATGGGTTAAAAGAGAATATTGAGAGAATATTGTGGTGTAACTTCTAGCAATCCGTCATACTTTATTGTCAATTACCACATGAGAGGCATACATACATAAAGTGGTTTTCATTGAGTCATTTTAGCAAAAGATCAACAAAGGAGAGGGGTAAATGCGTAAAATGGTTTACACTAAGTCCTTCTAGCAGAGGACCAATAGGGGAGAGAAAGATACATGCATAAAATGATTTCCATTGAAACTTTACTTTGAATCCAGTTGTTGCCTACCCAAGAGTACCACATGAGAGAGGCGTACATGCATGAAGTGGTGTTTACATTGAGTCTTTTTAGCAAATGATCAAAGAGGAGAGGGGTAGATGTGTAAAGTGGTTTCCATTGAGTCCATCTAATTGAGGATAAATAAAGGAGAGAGGAATACATGCGTAAAATGATTTACACTGAGACTTTTTACTTTAAAATTGAATCAAGCTGTTGCCTTGTTAGGCTGAAAGACTGACCTCTTATCGGTAGAGAAGTACATCTCGGTGATGGTTTGCTTGGGGTCGCTCCTGAAGTTCGGGTGTGCAAGGATTTTGTTGAAAAGCTCTTGCTCCAAATACGACGCTACCTCTGTGCCGGCATGGCCATCGTACACTGCAAACAAGCCTATTTCACTCCCGTCGAAGGATTGCATTCTGGCCACGTGGTAATCTTCGATGGGATGATCTCGTAAACCCTTCACCCTCGCGTACCCGAATGTGACTGACGACTGTCGACTCTCACCCCCTCCTGCCCACGCCGTGGGTCCTTCTTCCCCATCCCCATCCATGTCTTTACAGTGGGTCCCTGTACGGATATCCAAAATGATCACAATTCGCTACAACATGTGGCAAGACAAACCCAAGAGCAAACCGATATCAGAAAAAAAATCAGAAATAAAAGGCCGCCTTTACCGACTAACCGCCAAAATGATCACAATTTGCTAAAATTTTGCTAAAACATGTGGCAAGACAAACCGCAAGCAAACCGATATCAAAATCAGAAAAAAAAGGCCGCCTTTACCGACTTATTGCCAAAATGATCACAATTCGCTACAACATGTGGCAAGACAAACCCACGAGCAAACCGAAATCAGGAAAAAATCAGAAAAAAAGGTCGCCTTTAATGACTAACCGCCAAAATGATCACAATTCGCTACAACATGTGGCAAAACAAACCTCAGGGAACAGAAACCAGAAAAAAATCAGAAAAAAAGGCCGCCTTTACCAACTAACCGTCAAAATGATCACAATGTCCTACAACACGTGGCAAGACAACCTATCACTAGAAAAAAAAGTGTCGTAAACGACTAGTTCACAACAACTACAAATGTCCTCAATCACTACACAATGATTCAATTATAGTTGTTTAGGACATTTGCAATCATTTGGACTAGTTATTTAGTGCAGGGTTTCTTATTAGTGCCACGAGCAAACCGAATTCACCGAAATCAGAAAAAATATCAGAAAAAAAAAAGGCCGCCTCGTAAAACGCTCCAGAAAATGAAACTACGAGAAGGATAAAATTTTACAATTTTTAGCCTGTCCTACATTGGTTGAAAACCCACTTGTAGCCCACAAGAGATTTAGAATCTTCTATGGATGAGATCAAACACAAGGTTCTCTACGGCTTTTCTCAACATTCGTTTGCATGAAGATTCCAGAAGTTTAGAGAATGCGATAGATTGAGCACCTAATTCTAGCTCTAAATGGAAGAACTACTACTCCAAAACTTGCAACTAGTTGCTTAACCCAGATAGACACCACGACAAGCAGAGAAATTCAACCCAGATACAGGAACATATATACTGATCAACCTCACGAGCACACACAAACCGAAAAGGGATTTGAATTCTCACTTTGGTCAAGTAGAAGAGTCACCAATGGGGCATTCACCAAGCGCTAGTACAAAATTCGGTCACAGAATTCGACGTCCACTAGCAAAATGTACCCCACAAATGAAAAACTCACCGCAAGGCTCGTCAACCTAACGCAATTGAATCCCGACTTCGGAACTTGAAAACATGCTCTTGGTACCTACTAAACTACAGAAGCTGGTCCTACTTTAACCCCAATGAGTGCCACGTGTCAGCACGACGAGAGATTCGTCGAGAGGACCACACGGCAAGCGCCGAGTGGTCAAACTAAAAGGTTCACGGGACTCGCCACCACTCAACTAACAGTAGAGTGCGAAGTAACTAGTGCGGACGGGACGGGACGATACCGGAAGATCAGCCGGTGCTAAACTGAAATCTAGAAGAATTGGACTGCGCTTTCATATCCGGAATTCCGTCCAAAAGCTGTGTAAAACTTCACGCTTGCGATCTATGGCGCTGCCACGCGTCAACTCCTCCGAACACACAAGAATATGTAACCCGGACGATACGGACGAGAAAAAGTATCGTTAAGCGAAGAAGTTAGAAATCTGCGGACGAAGTTGTGGACGAGAATCGGAAGCGTTCGTTGGCGTCCGGCAGGATACGGGGCCAAAGAAACACTACAGTAGGGGTAGTCACGGCTTCTCCGAGGATGAAAAGAGAATGGAGATTGAGAAATTTAGGAAGGAAAAGAGGAGCTAATAGGAGCTCATTCTTTGTGAAGATGGTGTGATACTGGTGTGATATTCCGTTTGTTTGTTTTGGAGAGAATGAGAATGGGGAATGATTACTTGCTTTTTAGAAAATGCTTTCTCCACCAATGGGAGCAATCAATGTACAACAAAAACAAGACGACAAGGTGAAACATGGGTTACGGGAGGCAAAATTTCTCCTTGAAACCCTCATTCTTCACCTCTTTGAAGAAGAAGAAGAATGGACTATTGTAAAGTTTTACACGCCAAGCACAATAGAGGTTTTGGCAGTCAATAAGTGAGCCACAAGTTTACTTTTTACCTAGTTTAGAATAGCGACCTACCAAAAATTTCTTAAACATGACCAATTGAAATTTTGCTTTTCTGTGCTACTAGGTTCAAACTGCGGGTTTGACCAATACTTCTACATTAATTTCCACCAACCAATATAGCCACGTTAGCACACAAGATAGTGAAATTTTGGGGCTTGCTTCAAGAGTGATACTAAACTTATACAACAAAAGCACACTCTTTGATGACACATGATTACACAGAAAAATTTCTTACGGCCAAACCACCGGTGGGTGGGGTGCCAGTTTTACCACTTCGTCGGGCGGGTAGTCTGAACCGGGCCAACCATTCTCCACAGCCGGAAAAGAAAGTGCCGTGACTACCCCAACTGGAACACTGAGTCAGCATCTACCACTCTTCATCGGAAGGATGAATGTGGATAAATTTTAGCACACGTACGACAGGTTCAGTAACGAGAAGAGACGACGTTTGTCAGAGACTGGATGAACAGAACCGATAGCAATAATGAATCACGGGTGACGAGGTTCGGGTGGTGAAGTACAAACACTTGAACAGATTTCATCGAGTTAGAGAGCCTACTTTCATCCATATGTACTTTTTCTGTTCATCGCCGAAGGGAGAAAAGAAAAGGCAACTGGCGGAATCTCTCTACCAAGCCGGCCGAACCCTTCCTCATTCACCGCTTCCACGATAATCGCTGCTGTCGTTTGCCGGATCGCTGGCCTTTGCGTCTGTCGGCCATTGCGTCGGTCAGACGAGCCATGTGCATGTCACTGGAGCGGAAGAAATCAGAGTCGGACTGCCGCTTTGTCGTCGGAGGCGCGCTCACCTGCATGCCGGTGATTATGCACTGAACTACTGTAGTTTTTTTACAAACATTGTATGTTTTTTTTGCTTTTTTGCTTTGATTAGTCTATCTATATGCTGCGGTTATCCGATTGTTGCTAATTTGATCGCATGTATGTGATTATGCACTGAACTACTGTATTACTACACAAAACATTGTATGTTTTCTGCTTTTTTAACTTTGATTAGTCTATCAATATGCTGCGGTTATCCGATTGTTGCTAATTTGATCGTATGTATGTGATCATGCGACAATATATGCTTTAGTCGATGTATGTATGTGTGTTTTGGAACCGTGTGTGGAGATATATATTGTTGTTTTTGGTTCTTGGAAGGGGGAATTGTGTCGATTGCATTGATTATAAAGTTTTTTAGTGCTCTGTTATGGACGGCCGTGTGTTTTGATCAATTAGTGTATATGGACGGCCGTGTGTTTTGTGATCAATTAGTGTATCGGGAGTAGTTAATATGAGAAAGTGACAGACCAGGAGGTCTGATTTGGCCCTTGCGAGGTGTTTCTTTGTTTATCTAAAGGTTACGAAGTGTCGCCCTTCGAGCGGCACATATGTCGTTGTGGTGAATCTGTTAGAGTGTTGTGTAGGATGTACATAGCGGATTTTGTTTTGTGTTTTTTGTTGATTGCGTTGATGTTGAGTTTTTTGTGACTTTGTTGTTATTGTTGTTTTTGGACGACCGTATGTTGATCCATTGGTGTTGGCGGAGAAGTATCTAGGAAGTCATCGTCGTCTCCTTCGTTTTGATGATGATGCGTGCGATGTATGTTTGGTACAGTTGAACGGGAGTAAGCATTTACGAGTACTATTGTAGGAGTTCAGGGTTGCAATTTCGATCGCGACGGCCTTGATCGATCTAAGCGACCTATTGCAGCAATGGAAGGTGATATAAGCCAGACGCCTGTGTCGCTACCTCCTCCTCCGATGAGCATGATGTCCGCAGCGTCATTGCAGCCCCAGGAGCCAGAGCGAAAGCCGAACGTGGTTCGAAATGGCGAGGAGAAGCGGGAAGAATGGTCGGCTCGCTCGGTGGCGCTCTTTCTGGATTTATATGAGGAGAAGTATTTCGAGATGGATAGAGGGAGCTTCCGATCCAAGGACTGGGAGCAGCTGGTGGACCGCTTCAACATGGAAGGAGGAGGTGGCAAGTCTGTAAAGCAGTGCCGTGACAAGATGGACTCTTTGAAGAAGCGGCACAAGCTGGAGAGGGGTAGGAAGGCCAGCACCGGAGCGGAGACGTGCAGTTGGATGTGGTTCGACAAGATGGACGGCATGTTCGGCGATCACCCCAAGCACCAAGCTGTGCTGCTCGGGCCTCCGGAAACAGTCGAGATGAAATTCCCGGGCGAGAAGTTTCGGATTGCGGGTGGTGAGAATCTGGTTCCGGAGGAAGAAGAGAGTCGGCGGTTAGTGGGAAGCTGGAGGGAGGCGAAGAAGGTCTTGCAGGAGCTCCCTTTGTCTGCCGAAGAGCGTGGCAAAGCTCGCACTTTACTGCTGGAGAAGAAAGAGGAAGAGAGGCTGGAGTATTTTGAAGGTGATTTTGAAGAGGTGTGCCATTGCTTGAAGCTGCTTGTGGAGCGAGCTTCTGGCCACTCGTCAGGTTTGAACCCTCTACTTTTCTAGGTTACGCTGCCTTGTCCTCTTGTGAGCAATTTCTTTTTAGAACTACACTGGAAACACATCCTACATCACCTCTAAAGGACCACGAAATTTTCCTGGTTTGAAGGACCAGCTGTCTTCATCGTATTGTGAAAGATCAGCTATCCAGATGGGGCCATATTTTAATTCACCAGCATCGTCGACTAATGTTTCCTGTATTAGTCGAAAAATGAACTGATACTCAACGAAAAAAATGTTCCCGTATCACATAATCATAACTAATTTGGGCCTCCTGGTCCGTTTGAGGCTAATTACGAAGTCTTCAAAAAGCAGAGATGTTGATTCTCTCGTTGTTTGAATACCGAGTTATTGCTATAATCTCTTTGCTATGGAAATTGTAGGCATGGCGGGAATTCTCCAGATGGATTTTTCAGCAGCGTCTGACATCCAGCGTAGACTGGAGGAAGTCTTAACAGGTACGATCTTCTCTTTAAGTTGGCTCTTTTTGACGATTACCTTCATCGTGAGAACAAGCATAATGACATCACTTATTTCGAAAAATGAAGTGCTGGATTTTACAAGATGCGAGTCATACCATCCTGTATTGAAAACCGATTTCTTGTTGCTTCTGAGAGAGTGTGAAGATGCTTTTATAAGACTAGCTCTTCTGGTGCAACGAAGCTCCTTTTTTTTCCTGAGATGGTGACACCTGCTGTACTATTTTCTCGTGGCATTCGTGTGGAGTTATTGAAGGCACATCATTAACGAGGCAATTGAAGTTTTCTGCAGATGTTATTTCTCTCAAAAGGCGGGCGACTTCCAATCTGCGGTATTTCATGCCTCCTGCCAAACAGAGTAGGGGTTGAAGACAAGCTTCGCCTCAAACGGATTTTTTAAAGGTTCTTCCACAACCACTGCTTCGTGATTCAATTCCAGAATCTCTCAGCTGAAACCCGGCGTTCAACCACGAGCGAAGCGAAGGCATTTGCGAGGATAGGGCTGCTACTACTGCTCTCGTGAGACTTGAAATTGCACATAACGAAGTCAGGCATTTGCACCTCACCTTCTTCCTTATACGTCGTACTAGCTCTTAGCACTATGTGATTGACTCCATCTTGATCTGGCCAGTTCTTCCTCTTTCCTGAAACCTTGCAACTCAAGGTAATGTGGTACAACGCAGCTGCTCATTCTCGATCAATTGTCCTCTATTCTAGTTCTTGACTTTTTTTCCTAGGTGATCTCGTCCATAATTACAAATACTTGTAGAGGTTAGGACTGAATTCACCTAGGCGTAGAGGTTATGGCTTTCAAGTTGCGGCATTAGGTGTTTGAGCAAAGGACGGTGCCTAGAGGACATTCACTGGTCTTCATCTTGTCATTGCTTATCAGGAACAGGTTGGTTGTGGTGACAATTGTAATGTATATGCAGGTACTTTCAGAAGCTGAATATGGAGTAACAGCAAGTTATGAATGAGCCGAGGCTGAGGTTGAGTTCTGGACGTCAGCTTCTTACGGTGGTCAGACGGGAAATCTCACCTGCAGGTGATACCTAACACTCTTAATAGGTACATGATTATTATGACGATATTTGCAAACTCTAAAATTAGGGATGGTTTGGATTTAGCAGTAGCCTCTTAGCAAAGAGACGTGATATACTGAGCATAGGACGAATTGCTGCACTTTTTGATGATGTTGTCTGAGTATGATAGTGAGGAAGTAACTTACGATTGAGCGTATAAGGTGCTGAACATCTTGATGCCCACTTATGTGCAGGCGTTCTTGCAGATAGTCAGGTACATAACATGGTTGTGCATCTACCCTGAGCTCTTGAAGAGGATCTAACGTTCCAGTGCTGAAGCGCACTTCCGCACCAACATTCAATTTGAGGAGTTACTGAGACTAAGACAATTTTACTGAGTTTGGTTCATACAAGCAGTTCACCTTGGCTTCTTCTTAAAACTGTGGCAGACCCTTAGATAGTGACAAGAGTTAGTATTCTTAGGGTGGCTTCACATCTAGAGGCCGTTGGTCTGCACCGAGCAGATTGCAAGAAACTGAGAGACCGGCCTCTCAACACTAGAGGCCAAACTCCAAAGGCCGTCATCCTCCAAATGTCTATATCATCCAAGGTTAACAACTTCTTGGCAATAGTCTGGGTTAAGCAAAAAATGGAGAGAGGCTATCACATTATTTTCATAAAATAATCACAAGCTTACAAGATCTTGGCTGTTAGATTTAGAAGGTCTAATAAATGCTATGGCTTTGGACTTTGGGCTCTGCCTTTGGAGGCTTCACACTATAGCCATTCAAGTTGAGAGGCCATGAAAGTTTATGACTTTGGACTTTGGAGGCTTCACACTAAGGTGGGCCAAAGCATTTACAAACAATATTTTATGAAAAAAATTCAGCCCATTTTGTTGGCCTCCCACCAAAGTTTGGCCACTCAATCCCGTGGCCTCTCAACTTGGCCAGCCATAGTGTGAAGCAACCCTTATAAATGCTTGTTACACTTTTGGGTAAATATCTTGCTTTATTATAGATACTTCTTGTGTATGGCAAGTTAATTCATTAAGTAACTTCACCAATTCTCACCAAAGTTTGGCCACTCAATCCCACGGCCTCTTGACTTGGCCAGTCATAGTGTGAAGCGGCCCTTATAAATGCTTGTTACACTTTTGGGTAAATATCCTGCCTTATTATAGATACTTCTTGTGTATGGCAAGTTAATTCATTAAGTGACTTCACCAATGGAAAGCAATCGTGCAGAGGGATTTCAGACGTTCAAGACATGTTTCAACTGCCAATCCCGTCTTCATACAAGCAAGTATGTGAATGTGCCAACAACGGAATATATTCATAAATGGAAGAGCCTAATGTGCAAATCCACACATTTGCAGATGGTCTGAAGATTGTGATAGCCATACCACAACCCTCTGGGTTGGTACTTTAAAAAAGCTAGAAACACACTTGAATTCTTCATCTAAGCAACCCAGGCCCATGGTTGCTAACGACTCTGTTTAAACAGATGGTTACCAATAACCAACGAAGAAACT
Source organism: Ulota crispa (assembly GCA_963920765.1). Taxonomy (NCBI): domain Eukaryota; kingdom Viridiplantae; phylum Streptophyta; class Bryopsida; order Orthotrichales; family Orthotrichaceae; genus Ulota; species Ulota crispa. The sequence continues at coordinate 17,617,111 of OY987246.1, read as the reverse complement.
GCAAGTCATGTAAGTGAGCCCCTTGCCTCTCATAGAAATCAGCAGTTGCCTTTCATGCCTGGCCTATGTCTCTGCAGTATGAATGCAAACGATTAGATAGTCGCCCTTGCTTTCCATACCTCACCATGAGTGCAAGGCACAGGGAAATTTAACCTGGGTAATTTTCTCCCCTTTTATGTTAATATTATATGAGCATTTCAACAACTCTACCTCTCTTAAATATACTAGCATTCTGTGCTTAAACTTGTCAATTGAAGAGAGAACGAGGGAGGCCAAGTACGGCCATTTCAATCCATCCTATGAGGATGCCTTCAATTAACACGATTGTTTCATAAGCAAATTTACCGATTGGTCCAACGCTTGGTCTTGGAGCCATGCTAGAATTTTTCTTTATAGCATTAAAAGAATTTCCAGATTTCAGAGATTAAACCAGGGAGAGGCAAAGACTGAGACCTGCTGGGGCTCCGAAGCGGCCTCAAACTCGCAAGTGTAAAGCAGATTTGAACGTTTGTGTTTCATGCTTGCCAAAAAATCAGTTTTCAATATCTATCCAGTAGTGATATATTGATTGGGTTTCATTTTTAAGTTGGTTTTCAATACCTATCCCTTTAGGAGCACCCAATACCAACACTGTACCAAATGGCATCACTCACAAGGTTATCATTCTAGAACTTACATCTAAGTACACCATAAATAACTTATCATTTTGGTCAAGTAATAAGTTATCTATAGTCTATCTAGATTTAAGTTTTAAAATGATCACCTTGTGTAAAAAGTGATGTTGAAATTGGATACTCCTACCTTACTTGACCCTTAAACGTTGGAGGGGACGATTTTCGTCCCCGCAAATACATGGGCCCCGTGTACCCACGGTGACCCCAGGCGCTTAAGGGTTAAAGAGGGTAGGCTAAGTCACTGAAAAAAAAAAGGAGAATTTTGGAAAAACTTCGACGCTGTCAAGTATTTGCTTACATCTACAATTAAGGCAAACCAACATCACAAAAATGGAAAAATTCATTACCTTTCGGCTTAACAGCCAATGCCTTCTTTCGTTGACGGATCATATGCGAATACATCCCCGGGCTCCCTGCAGAATCTCACATGATAAAAAATTTGATAAAAAAATGACCAATCAGGCTTTTTTTACCCCTAAAAGACCAAAACTAAACGGCTTAAAAGCGACCAACTTGATTAATCATGTTGTTCAATATCAATAATTCGGACAAGGCTATGTTTTATATCATCAAAATGAATGAATGAATGAATGAATGGCAATCAATGAAGAACAAAGCATGCTATGGTAAGAAAAATAAGCAAATATTGAACAGAGGAATCGAAATCCCATGGCTAAAAATATATAAAGCTTTGGGGCTCTTAACCCCTAAAGGAGTAAGGTGTTTTTTGAGAAAAAATCTCAGAAACAGCCAACTTTTAGTGCATTGCCCAAAATCAGAAATAAAAACCTTCTTTCTCAATTTCAACCGTACAAAAGTTTGTAAAACCAATAAACCAACATGTGCAAAAAATTTCAGCCCATTTGACCGCGTGGATTGTAAGATTATAACGTTTGAAGTGAGAAAAACATCCTCTTTTCATTCTTGCAAAACAAGGTCAACTAACTTTGAGCCTTCCTAGAGTAAAATTTTTACTCTACTCAAATTTGAGCTTTCAGACCATTCACAAGTATATGATGTTAGGCTCACTCATGAAAATTTTCAGATGCAAATATAGAGTCTAGCTCATTCTAAATAATCCTCCAATGCAAGGAAGATTAGTGAATTGGCAATACATTAGTCATTCTTTCATGATTTCTTGTGCAATGTGGAAGTCTTTTATTTGAAATCTAAAAGATGAAAAGTTGGAGAAAAACATTTGGAATGTGTGAAAAAAAGTTTCAAGAGCTTTGGGTTTATAGATTGAAAGATAATAGGGCTTGAAGTCAAAGGATTTTTTTTTTCTTGAAACTGCCCGAACATAATTAACAAAGTTTGACTCCCTTCAAAATGTGATGAGAGATAAAAAAAATTATTTTTATTTTTGACAATTGTACACCATATTTTTGTAGTTACATACTTGCCAAATTTCAAAAGTTGATGAGAATTTTAGCATAAGATTCTCCAAAGATGCTCAAACTGCCCAAACTACCCAGTTTCTTTTGGGCAACATAATTTTTGAACTGGGCATCCAATTGGGGAAAAAATTAGATTTCCACTTGAAAAATACATATTTGCACCTTGTGTAACAATTTTGAGAACATCCAATAAAAATTAACTCCATATGACCCTGCCCAAGTTCTCAAGTGGCTGCTGAACAGCCACTTAGTCCTTTAGGGTTAAGTAACTTAGGGTAAGTCAGAGATGGTAGGAAAAATAAGCTCAACGATTACCTGGAATATAAGCGAGGATGGCTAATATTGAAGCATAGTAATAGTCAAAGCCAAAATTTAGCTTGTTCGGCATAAGAAGTGAGTAAAGCCCGGTTTCCTGTTTGAAAGAGCCTGTTAGAGGAGCAAAATGCTAGAATAATTTCTGGAAATAAATTTGTGAAGCTGAAGAAAAATGTATGAAAAGAGCGACCAGGAAAATTAAGAATCTTACTCGCATGAATGGCAGAGCAACGAATATAAGACCGGCTTCGCTGCAGATCCCAGTGGGATATAAAATATAGAAAGTAGTGTACCTGCACAATCTAACTATGAATACTGGAACGAATTTTCCATAGACACAGAATGTTGATTCTATCTTGTCATATTGTGACTTATATACAGTGGTGCTTGGTTTGGTTAACGTCAATCTATGTAGCAGAAACAAATTGGATAGGATCACAGTCCCAATCCCTTTCTATGGGAAATGTGTATTGTCAGTCCGGTTAAGGTCAAGTGCTTGCGTACAATCAACGCTTATTTTTTGTCAAAGCTCATTCTTACTCATCAACTAGAAAGGCATCTGATTAATGAACCAAAACACGGATGGGAAAGCACCCCAACTTGATTCCACCATAATCAAAGGAAGTAATGCAAATGAAATGCTTGTTTATGATCAATTTTTGAATAAGATTAACATTTTTTTCTACCCCAAAATGTTGACCTCATCCAAGCACTACTGTATTTGAAACATTAGGCAACAACTTTTGTTATATTAATCAGAAGGGGTAGAAGAATGAGTTTAGACTAATAGCAACATGGGTGAAGTAAAGACCTTAGCCAGAGAAGGAAGCGGGGTGCTGAACCAAAAACCTCCTTCAAACCGAAGAACGAGTACCGGATGACCTGTTGGGAATGAAACCATGAAAATCATTAACAAAAACCCATTTTCTAAAAGACGGTAAATAAATGTGGGTTGTCACCCAGAATTAGGTGAAGTTGTTGTCACCTCGGTGATGGCCCAACTGAGGATCAACGACGTCACCAACCAGTGATCTCTCACCTGCAATTATACAACCCAGTTGTCCGAGATTACACATGGAATTGGTAGCGGAAACTGCAAAACCCTAATGGCAAGGGTTGTGAGCAATAAACTCTTACTTGCAAACTGGTAAAAGACAAAAAAGTCCACTTTCAAAAAGCTAAGAGTCGATTACAACAACTCCAAAAACATATTTCTGAGATTCAAAAAAGTACGATAAAATTTCTTCTATTTATTGGTACATCCTAAATTTCTTTGTTTCAAAATGCAAGAAATGTAAACCAAGCCGAAGGAATTATGCAACTTACTTGGGGAAAACTAAATAGAATACCCCAAGTGATAAAGACGCGTGATGCAATCTGGGGGAGTGTAGCCATGACTGGAGACCTTGTGATTCCTGCAGCCGAAGTGCAAGTGAGGTTAATAAAGCAATCCAAAAATTCCATACACGAACTGAAGCAAGAGAATGAAACTACACAACCATTTGGCGTCACAAATCATCCAAAAAGTAACCATAAAAAAGAAGTCAAAACATAAATAATTCAGAGGGAGGGGATTTTTTGTTTCATACCTACAACACTATTGAAAATCTGGAAAATCCAGAAATCAAAACAGCACAAAATAAAAACACTTGTTAGTAATAGTTTTTGGGAAAACAGAGGAATCCGCACAAAGCAGCCTTGGAAATTGCTACCAGGTAATGCATTTTAAGGATGATATAATGCGATAAAAATGCAAGACACCATAAACCAACAAATTTTTGACCAAAAATGATAACACATTTAGGGATGATATAATGCAAGACAACCTTAACCAATAAAATTTTGACCAAAAATGTCAGATAGTAGCTGAATTCAAATGCCAACAAATTTGTTCTAGCAACCGCTAACTCCAGATTATTACAATAAACTTTTATCCTAAGGAATTCTTGCTTTGGTAATTTTTATCCTAAGACCTTGCTTATGGGTACAAAGAGTTTCAGCTTATTGAGGGGTACTATGAACAGCTCATATGGTTGTTAAGTTTTTCTTGCTTTATGTTGTCTTGTATCCAGATAACAACACTCTTTTGTGAGCGTAAATTAGTGAACTTATGAGCTTATGAGCATTGAGTCAAGATTTTGTGAGCAAGAACCAATTTTGAGCTCAAAAATCAAAGAAGAAAAAATTAAAAAAACAACAAATTTCTCAAAAGATGAAAGTATAAAATGCACAATTGGTAGGTCCTACGTACACAGTTATAAGTGAAACCTAATATTTTGACAAAAAAAATCTAGGCGCCTGACTCATGACTCACACATCCCCACTGACAAATATAGCATTACCCTCTTCCATTGCACCAAAGGGCAATCAAGGAGAAAAGGAGAAGACCTCAAACAACGCAGTTGTTTGGTATATAATTACAAAGAGTTTCAACTTATTAAGAGATGTTATGAACAACTCATATGGTTGTTAGGTCTTTTGTTGCTTAATGCTGTCTTGCATTTGCACTGTACCAAAGGGCAATCAAGGAGAAAAGGAGAAGACCTCAAACAACGCAGCTGTCTGCCATATCTGCAGAGGCTTCTCCACGGCATCGTACACGCCCGGAAGTCCTTTGGTGGACAACGCCTTCACTGCCGAGTACAAAATCTGTGACCTGCAAGCACACACCACCCCTGTCAAATCGGTGTCGAGCATACTTTCATAGCTCATTACTCTTGCCCGTTCCAAGCCCATCGGTTGATTCTACAGCGCCAGAAAGAGTAAGGGAGAGAGTACATAAAAGAGAAAATATTTCTTTATTTATTTATTTTTCAATTCCAATCCAATCTATATAAAGCCAGCTGACGTAGAAAACTACACAAGCCTCCTAATGAACAACGTTCGGTTGATTCTACAGCGCCAGAAAGAAAGAGTGAGAGAGAGAGACAACTCAAAAGAGCACAACGTTGGGGGAGTTGGGGGAGTTTGAAGTGAATGTCACCATCCGGCAAAGAGAAGCCAATTGTAGACCGCGAGGTAGGCACGGACGGCGCCCATGGCTGGAGCTGGAGCTGGAGCTGCGAGGAGGACACACACAGACGAGACGAGACGAGAGCTGGAGTGCGGGCTCCAAGGCACGTCGAATGTCGAGAGAGACGAGACGAGGGGGTCCGGGACTCCGAGGCGGTGTGAAAAGGGTCGAGAGCTGCAACCGAGGCGGAGCAGTAAACGAGGGGGAATTGAATGGAGTGGGTGGGTGTAGGACCTTTCATTGGAGCAGGTTTTCAATTTGTCAATTGAATTCAGTAGAGGACACTCTAACTCAGTGTTTTTTTGGGCGTCATGAGGCCCCCTGTCAAAAATAGGGTGCTTCAATTTGGACCAGCTCTAGGAAGGACTAACATTTTAGATCAAATATTTATTATTGTCATTGATGAGTTAGGTGAGCTTAGCAAACTAACTGGTCCAAATTAGAGAATGGTTCAAATTAGAACATCCTACCTTAGCAAGACTGCCTCCCTTGGAGAATTCTCCATTCTTGGGAGGGCACACGGTGCTATCAGAACAAAAAAAAATAGACTACTCTAAATCAATGTTTAATTTTTGTTTTTTTTGTCAAGATAGAGCAACTGGCACCCTAGAATGCATAGAGGTAAGGAAAATTTGGCTAAAATTAGAAAAAGTTAATGACATGTGAAAGTTCATCCAAAAAACTACTAATATAAACTAATTTCATCCAAACTTTGGCAAACTGGGTTTCTACTCAAGGTGAAATTTGGCAATTTTATTTAGTTTTTCACAAGAGTTTCTTAGTGTAGTGGTCGTCAATAGCCTGTCAAGGTAAGATTTAGGCAAAGATTTGCCAAGAGGTGTAGACCTTTCATTGGAGTAGGTTTTTCAATTTGTCATTTGAACTGTGTAGAGGACGCTCAAAATTCCTTTCTTATTGCACTGCCTTGGGAATGGCAAATTCCTTAATTTACAGAAGCAATGAAAGGGGAGACATTTGGAAAGGATCATCGAAAAGCATATTTTGTAAAAAAATAAACATACCATCATGCTTAGAGGTAAAAACTAGCTTGGTCAATGTATGAATAAAATAGAAAAAATCTAATTATCCTAAAGAAATACATCTATTTACAAAATTTGGACATGTCACACTTCACATTTAATTCTACATAAATCATAATTTTGTTATTTAGTGAAACTCTTTTTTTTTATGTAGGAGATGTGTGTATGGATGCCTCCTATGTACCCATGCAATCAAATCTCAAAAAGTCACCAACAATGTTTTTCAATCAATTATCATGTGAAACCACAAATCTTATACAAAATAATTCACCACAAATGGAGTTTTGGTTTATACGAACTGAAATTTGGTGTGCTTGATTGGAATTACATAAGAATTAAATATCAATGATGCAAGACAACAAAATGCCAATTATGTTCACCAAAAAAAAAAGTTTTGGTTTTTATGAACTAAAATCTGGTTTACTTGAATGAGATTACAGAAGGTTCAATATCAATGATGCAAGACAACAAAATGCCGATTGTTCTATGTTATATGCAAAATTTTTTGAATGACATGACATGGTGTTGTATACTTGCTCTACCCCCTGTACGTTGTTACTCCAATCAAGAATATTCTCACATTGGCTGGAACTTAGCACAGAAGCCAACTTCATTTTCAGTTTTATACCTTGCCAAATCGGTTAGTCATCTATGAATAAACGAAATAACCAAAGACACTATAACAGCCATATACTCGCCTACATAGACCTGGGAACAGGACGCCTCCATTCGTTGAGCTCAACAGGTCCTAATAGTCTTACATCAGTGGTTAACTAGAAAAGTGTATGGCAGATATGACTCAATTGCAGCGAGCCTATCCATTGAATGACAGGCTTTAGTCTTACTAGCTGGTAATTCCACTGCCAAATATCAAACATCAATTACAGGTAAGAATTTCAACTTATCATGAGAGAAAAGCGAAATATTATTAGTGATTAGATGTAACTTTCAGCTGAGTTGGATCCATACACTCCAGATTCAGTCTTCAGATCGGATGATAACTAAGTTGAGACGAGCAGTAGATCCAAGAGAGCTTCATTACACCGAGATTCTAACGTGTGAGTGGAGTCAAGCAAAAATATCTCATTTGACAGCGACCTGTATTCGTCCTTGGGCTTGAAAAGTTCAATCATGACTTCGAACGACATTACTCATCCCTCTTGAAGACTTTCGATCGAAAGAGCTCCAGATTAAGGTCGGGACGTGCAGATAGCTCGTTGTCTGTGACTGCATTCGGAATAGCATGAATTTTAAAAAAATGTGGAAGACTAGATGTCACATCAACGATCAAATGCAGTCATAAAAAATGTGCCCAAGCACACAGCATGTGGCCCTAATGGCTTGGTTTCTGAAGCTAAGTGAAATACTGCACAGGCATTAGCACCACTGAAATGATCACTTTGTAAAAGTAAAATCAGAACCAACATAAGAGAAAGCAATGATTACGTACCTAAAGCCATTTCCATCTGTTCATCCCACTCCTCGAGTGTCTAGCATGCACAAAAAAAGAGAAGTGAATTGCAAATTACCAAGAAAACATTGTTATGCAGGATTACAGATAACGAAGAAAGAATATGATAGTTTACGTAACCAACGAGACAGCAAGGGCGCCGAGTCTTGCACCTTCATAAATGATGAGTAGATTGGATCGTCTGTATCACTACTCACGGAGAGGCCGGCCCGAGCTTGCAATTGACATAATAATTGCCTATTTTTCACCAGAGTAGTTCTCGCAGCGTCTATGACATCCTGCAAACATCTCCCGTTTCCAATGTTAAAAGCCATATTATTGAAAGAGATGGCTACCATAACTTATGTTCTCCTGTGTTAAAAAGAACGTGACTTAGTACTTCCCAGAGGGTAAAAGGTAGTTGCTGTGCGAAAATATATCTGATACTTCATAGAGAGATAAAGTGTTCGGAATATGACCTGTTTGGCAGCTAAAAGCTTGTCACACTCCTCCCTGACCAGCGGAAGCTCGTCCTGCAATCCCTTTGCTCGGGCAACTAACTTCAGAGGATTTGCCTATTCGCAAGCAACCAAGAGAAAGAGATGTTAGAAGAGAAGGACAATGAAAGTTTAAATTCACAGGGCCAGAATAAAGCAGGATGCCGAGATACTTACATTGCCCGGATATGTTACTTCAAACTCGTTCTCCAGTTTGTTATTCACGAGCTGCACGTTTGATACATGGAAAAAGCGTAAGAATCCAAACTATACCACAACTGCAAAGAGTCGTCTAAATAGCTCTGTCACTCTCCTTAACATGACCTCAATAACTACGTCATGGTGGATGTCCTCAACTATACACTTGGTGCAATATGATTCTAAGGTAGTAGAGCCTCAAATAAACACTAATAAGTTTTGAGTGTTTTGAAGACTATTCAAATTTTTCATTTGAAAGAGATTAAGGATGCACTTGAACGAGATTTACATGCACCTATATATGACAAATTCAGGACATGTAAGAAAATCAGACTTTACAAAGAAGTACTGACATCAGTTTCATTACCAAGGGAAAAAATAGACTCTGATCGTATATTTGACGCTACAAACGCAAACGAGCTAAAAGTAATGGAAATACATATCTCTATCTTACTCTCATTCCTCCTCGAGAAATAAACATTCCGTGAGGCATGGCGTCAACAGAAATTACCAACACAAATCCGAACAGCATTCACAAAAAGTGAGAGAGTAGAACTACTGATTACTAATCATTTCACATGTATCACTCTAAATTCATCTGCTAATTATGTTAGAAAATCAGACTTTTCAAAGAAGTATTGACATCGGTTTCATTATCAAGCAAAAAATAGACTCTGATCGTATATTCGACTCTACAAACGCAAACGAGAAATATGTATCTCTATCTAACTCTAATTCCCCCTCGAGAAACAAACATTCCGTGAGGCATGGCGTCAACAGACATTACCAACACAAATCCGAACAGCCTTTCACATACAGTGAGAGAATAGAACTAATAATTACTACCGGTAATCGTTTTACGTATCTCACTCTAAATTCATCTGCAAATTATGTTGGACTAGGTCCTGCTCTCTAAGCCCGGGTTTCCAAGAGCAAACTTCAAATAGTCTTCACAAAAAGTGAGAGAGTAGAACTACTGATTATTAATCCTTTTGCGTATCTCACTCTAAATGCATCTGCTAATTATGTTGGACTAGGTCCTGCTCTCTAAGCTCGGAACCCCATATTCGATCAAGATGGAGTTGTCAGTTATATATGGAGTGTATCTGGACCAACACAAAGTCCAGATACACTCCATATATAGCTGACAACTCCATCTTGATCGAATATGGGGTTTCGGTTTCCAAGAGCAAACTTCGAACAGCCTTCACAAAAAGCGAGAAAGTAGAACTACTGATTTCTAATCGTTTTACGTATCTCACTCTAAAATCATCTGCAAATTATGTAAGATTAGGTCCTGTTCTCTAAGCTCGATTTCCAAGAGCAAACTTCGAATCGAACTAACCTGAAGAATAGCATCCGCCTTGGCAAAATGAGAATCCAATGTCTTGATTGCGCCCTGGAAACCGCTATCCATGCCACCAAATCCCGTGTCCATTTCGTCACCACCGATAACCCTAACGATTAATCAAACCAGCCGTGCGTCGCTCTAAGTACACCAAATTGAGCAGCCACAGTTCCAAATCATGTCCGAAAATCTGTCGCCACGCTCCAGAAAATTTCTCCAAAACGAACGAAATTTTAAATTCTGTGCAATACTGGAATTTATGATCCTAAAGATTAAGCAAAAAAATTCATATTCATGTCAAGATAGTGGCCAACATTGGCAGCCTCGCCGTTCGTAAGCTTTAGTTCTCCGATTCTTGTCAAATGCTCTTGGCGCCCAGCGGCCATAGGCTCCGAGTGTGCTGTACCGCGCTTGACTCACACTGTAGGTAACGGTCTTAGATCTAAGTGCGAACCATCCGGTGATTCCGGTCACCGAAGACCTCTTCTACACTGAATATTGCCTTAAGGTTGCTGCACACTAATTTCTCGACATTTTACGCTATGTAAATATTTACTGCTGCCACGGCTATTTTTTATCAAAACTTAATGCAACATACAATTTTAAAAGGGCCTAGCAACAACAATGAAGCTCTAAAAAAACAAATTAGTTGCGTTTAAGTCATAAACTATGTGAAATTCAAATATTTACAATAGAGAGTTGCATGCACCTCCAAGTGACCAATTGATGAGCAATGAATCCATATTTTTGCTACATTTAAAACCAACAAAGAATATAGATTAATGCAATTCTAATGGGCTATTTCAGATCCTAAATTAAAACCTCATATTGGTAACAAGTGCACACTACACCAAATAGTGCATTTAGGTTGCCCCATACTAATTTCTCAACATTTTACACTATTTAAATATTTACCATGATTACAAAAAACTTTGGTCAATAATTATTATGATAAAAATTGGAGAAAGCAAAAGTTGGGTGTATTAACAAGCATCAAAGTTAAGGAGCATGAAAGTTGGAACTTTAGACAAAACTAAGAATTAGTGTAGCATGAAGAGAGTTGCATACCCCTCCATGTGGCCAAGGGTGAGTCATGAGGTAATTTTGCCAAGGTAAGGCAACCTAATTGTTAAGGCAACCTAAATACACTATTTGGTGTACAGTATATGGCATCATACCTACTATTCCAATGGGACATCTAGGGGTTAACCCTTGAACGATCAAGCAACCCTTTGCATTCAGTATAATATGACATATTTTTCTTATATTTGGCATCCACACTTTTATTACATTTGAGATCAATAAAGAAGTTGGAATATAGATCAATGTTGTTCTAGTGAGGTAGTCAAGATCCCAAATTAAAACTTTTTATTGGTAGCAAATGCCAATTATATAGCAGCATACATAGTATAGTATGTATTATAGTAGCTCGGTCCTTTAAGGGTTAAAAACATGGGAACCGCAGGGAACGTCACGTAATTTATGGTGGTGTTGGAATGTAGAAGGCTCGAGGCCTAGGAGACGAAGAGCGAAGGAGGTGTTTGTTCTCCTCCGGGGGTTTCAGAATTAGGGTTGCAGCGGATTGGGGGAGCTATGGCGGGTGCTCTAGTCAGGAAGGCCGGGACCCGTTCCGCCTCCGCCGATGCGCGTGCCTGGGCTGCGGCATTACAGAACCAGGAGGCGAATCTCCTTGCCGATCAGGCCAAGGATTTCGGTATCGCCAATGGCGGAGTTCGTTATTCGTCGTCGTTGGCGGTGTCGGGCAGTCACCGCCCTGTGAAGAAGGGCACGGGCGGTAGATCGTCTGTGAGGTGCTATAAATCTCTTTTTTCTCATTTCTGAATACATTTTCTAAGTTTTCTTCGCTCTTTTCTGTGTCATTAATGCTCGATCACCAGATATCAAGTCCCGAGGGGCTGTAGCAGGGGATTGCGATTCAAACGTGACACAATGTTGGTGCGGATTTTGCAGTGGCGTCGTTGCAACAGTTTTTGGAGCTACTGGCTTTCTCGGGCGTTATGTGGTTCAGCAACTCGGTATGTGTTCTTGTTGTTGCATTTTAGGGTTAGCTCCTGGTTAGTTAACCCTTAAAGGTCTAAGCGTGCCTTTGCGACCAGTACAATACGGGGTATTTTTCTTGTATTTGAAATGGATTCATACCTTTACTACATTTTAGATCAACAAAGAAGTTGAAAAATAGTTCAATGCAATTATAGTGAGTTTATGAGATCTCAAATTAAAACTCCCTCCTGATAGCAAATGCAAATTATACGGCAGCGTATATACTATGCCCTATGGTCGTTCAATGGTCGTTCAAGGGTTAAGCTAGTTTGAACGGAGAATTACAGGATCCTGGATTTTTTGAGAAACTAAAAGCAAATAGATTTGGTAATATTTTATAAGGAGCAGAATTGATTTAACTCGTGAAGCTAATGTAGTTCTTATTTGGCAGCGAGGATGGGCTCCCAAGTCATGGTGCCTTACAGGGGCTTGGACGAGGAATGGAGACATCTTAAGCTTATGGGAGACCTTGGACAGGTAATGTCTTACTCCCTCTGTCCCTCTAAAAACGTCCAAATCAGACACACTTCTTGTACCACTAAAAAGCTCCCTTTTGCTGATTTCAAAATCTGAGAAAGGTTTTGTCATGTTCAATGATCTCATGGGGGCAAGTTAAGCGATTAGGGAGCATTCCTCTCCTAGCAAGCTTGGCCTTGCCTATACGAGGTACCGTTGTTGTTTAAATCATGAATAATGAGGAGCTGGCACCATGCACAAATATGGTACTTTTTGCATGGAATTTGGGTGCCCAGACGGCAACATCAAAGTTGGAGATTTTGCATACATTTGGTAGATGGTATATTGGTTCTAGAATGCATGTGTCACTAGCACAAAGACTAAAAACACGGTTAATTCTTTGCAAGGAAGCTTTTTGGACGTTTTTAGAGGGACAGAGGGAGTGTGTTTGTTTAATCCATATTCAGCTAAAATTTGGATATGCTCTGAATAAGTAATAAGCTCTGTTGCCTCGTATGATTTTGATACCATGCAAGCACCTTTGATGTTGGCTCGTCATGCTTCATAAGCAAGTACTGTGCTACCAAACAAAAGTCTGAAGTGACCATAAGTTTTGTGCTGATTAGATTTTCATTTCATCTGGTGAAAATTTCTTCAGATTGTGCCCATGAAGTACGATTCCCGGGACGAAGACTCTATCAAAGCAGTTATTGCCAATTCCAACGTCATAGTCAATTGTATTGGTAAGGAATTATTTTGCTTTATACCGCGCATGCTTGGGAGAGTAGTCAAACTTCAGCATGCTGATTCTGCTCAAGGGCCAGTCAGCTCTCGATTAGTTATCCTTTTCTTCTCTAACTCTGAAGGACTCATTCTCTGCTTGATGTATACACAGGAAGGGAATACGAGACACGCAATTTTAGTTTTGAGGATGTCAATTACGGAATTTCAAATCGTATCGCTAAGGTACGTATAGGCTAAGTACTATTGTTTGGTGCTGTTAGTTGATTTTTGGCAACGATTAGCAACATTTACCTCACAAGTTTGGTCTCAGAATCTACGGTTTGTTGCAGCTTTGAAGAGGTTTTATTTTATTTTTTTGGGTAAGAAAGGAGAAGTGGCTGATGTAAGTTTGGTGTGTGGCAGTTGGCTAGGGAGCATGGTGGCATCCTGAAATACGTACAAATGTCATGTCTGGCTGCAGCTCCACATTCCCCATCGAGGCTTCTCCAATCTAAGCATGCTGCGGAAGAGGCAGTTTTACAGAACTTTCCCGAGGTATAGCTCGCTCCTCTTCCTTTCTGTATCTGTTGTTGCAGATTTGTGAGCAATCTGTAAGTTTACCTATTTTTCGATGCAGGCCACGATTCTGAGGACAGCGCCGATGGTTGGCGTTGAGGACCGTTTGTTGAACCGATGGGCTATTCAAGCGAAAAAACTTCCTGCGGTACCCATCCCAGGAGACGGTTTGAGCAAGTAAATACCTTAGATAATTATTGCTTATCTATCATGGTAGTACTGTTTTTTTATTACCTTTCACAGCTAAGAGAGTACAGCAAGAGCTGTTTGATGTTACACTGATTCTTCTTGCTCGCTTGACCTTGCTTGATAGCTTCAGCCATGTTTGGGATAATATGAAGAGATGTTTTGTTTCATTTTGTTGACAGGTTGCAGCCTGTACTTGTAATCGATGTTGCTGCAGCAGTTATTGCAGCCATCCGAGACGAAGGTTTTAGCATGGGCAAGACCTTTGAGCTCGGAGGACCAGACGTTTTCACCGTCAATGAACTTGTGAGAAAAATTGATGTGATTGCGTGCAAAATATTTGCCTACTTATAATATCGTCCTACAGGCACTTTATTTGATCTTCAGGGGTCTAGTCCAGTGTTGCGTGCAGTATTGAGTTGTTATGAACTCAAGTTTGTTAGAAAGGATACCTTTGAAGCATTTGTTGTTGGCCCTGCTAGCTCTTAAGCTCATGCTCACACATACTGCTGCAGGTAGCGTTGATGTATGCGGCAATTCGAGAACACCCGCGTGTTTTGCACATTCCGATGGTCCTTGCTCAGGTATGACTGTTGAAGTAGTACGAGTTTTTTCAATATACTCCAGTGTTTGCATGTTCGAATTTATTAATTGGATATGTGAAGAATATTAATGCCTTTTTATTGCATTTCAGCTTGCTGCTATGCCGCGGCAGTTTGCATTGAACCGAGGACTACCTATTCCTTTCTCTCCAACATTTGCGAAAGACTACCTGGACCAACTAGCTTGCGACCTCATCGTTTCTCCAGATGGTACGACCGAGCCCTTTCTATTTCTTTACGTTCTTCTTTTTTCTGTGCTTGTTAATTACCACTGTTCCGGATATAAACCTAGAGTGCCTTGATAATGACGTACTATTTGTAAGAAGGGAAAATTTCATGGATACCCCTAAAGTTTGCAATATTTTCACAGATACCCCTGCCTTTTCAAAAATATCCTAAATACCCTTGGACCAATAAATTTAGGTGTTTGTTTGTTGTGCATGCCACTTCCCTTCCTTTGTGCGCATACATAACAAGAAAGAAGTAGGGTGGGCACAAAGGGAGAAGGAAGTGACATGCATAACAAAACAAACGCCTAAATTTTTTGGTCCAAGGGTATTTCTGATATTTTTGAAAAGGCAGGGGTATCTGTGAAAATATTGCAAACTTCAGAGGTATCCATGAAATTTTCCCTTGTAAGAACTAGCCTGGTTGTCATTGTCAAGCAGTATTTCTGAAGTTTCATTGTGCATGGTATAACACATTATATGTATTGAACCGCTTCGAATCCTTGGTTTCTCGTTGTTGGGAAACAGCAATGGGTTTGGCAGATCTTGGCATCACATCGCACAAAATTGGGGGTCTCACAATTGAGCACTTGAACTCTTATCGAACTGGTGGTCCATCAGTTGGTACTACTGTGGGTGAATCAATCCACGGAGCCGGATTTTGATGCGCTGCTATGCCGATCATTCCATTTAAATAAACATCTCTTATTTCATGCACTGCCTGGTGTTGTTGCCCTCGAGCATGTAAGTCAATAGAAGTCACATGAATTTGTGTTTCACATGCTGGTACTTCATTCTGATAGCACTCACAGGCTGGAACCGATCGTCTTTATAGTAAATGCATTGATGTTGACCCCTTGTAAAGCATGCTTACGGGCCTTGTTAGGGATAGGAAGGCCGGACTTTAAATTGTAGAAAACGGAAACAGGTTCATAAAGTGAGACGTTGGATTGTTGGTTACAAGTCACAACTCTTGTAGGTGGTTGTCTTCGTTAGACTCATTTATGATTTGCATCTGGAATCAGGCATTAGAATACTGATTATCTAGTTGTCAAATGATGGGACCTGATTCTTTATGGCTCACTTGAAAAATCATACAGGTGCTTTATCTGTGTTTGTCTAATCACGAATCGAGTTCTTTGTCCTTCAGATATATGTTTTGATACAAGTGATTTGTACTTAAACTCTTTTAGGCTTGGTCGACCTCTTTGTTGTTGATTTCTGCACGTTTTCATTTTCATCCATATTTTGTCAAAGCATATGCGGGTTGTATTTTCTTGCTACTGGTGAATTGTACCCCATTTTCAAATCAATATCTTGAAAGTGTTATAAAATTCTTTGGATTTAAAATAAAAAAGATATCATCCATTTTGTTACACCATCTCTTACACATATATCTCTCCATTCTTAAAATTATTTAAAAATTAATAAATTTTAATAAAAACCTGGCAATGTTCTTTTGGAGGAGGTTATTGCTATTTCAAACATTTTCCCCTTTTTTTAATATAAACATTGCTCTTATAAAAAATAAGTGAACTTTTGACAAATGATTGAAAATAGAAAACACACTACTATTATAAACCTTTAATTATTCCTTCAAGATCCCATGTCAAAGTGCCAATTATAGGTAGAATTTTAAGCTAATATAAGAATTTTAGAGACAAATCCTAAGGTCATAATTTGTAGTTTTTTTTTGGCCTCATGAGGCTAGTTTCGAAGTTTGTGATAGGATTTTGGCCAATGTGCATTCCTCCCTTTGAAAACTCACCAATGCAAGAGGGCATGCAGGCTTTGACTTTTCCTACCAAATCTTAAGAAAAACTTTTGTGACTCACAAAGGTTCATTACCTTGACTAGCAAACAGTGCAAGGTAAATTCCATTTATGCAAGCTATAAAGACCAAACACACTATTTGCATGTTGCTTGTGTGAATGATGTTTATAAGGTTTGATCATGTGTTTGGTTGCATATTAACCCTTGAGTGCCTCAGCACCTAAAATATCGCCTCTCACAATTTCAAAACCATTATAAACTACAATTATGAAGGCATTCAAGTTGTTCATGCCAACGGAGTAATGGTGAGGAAAATCAAATGTTCTATAAGTGTTGCAAGAGATTTGATTACGTGAAACACTATATAGAGCATGATGGCAAGCAACGTTTTATAGGCTGCAATTGGTCAATATCCCTTGCAAGCCTCTTTGTGTAAGCTTTGTGGTAGCGGGAAAGTTGTTGACAAGGGTTCAAGCATGTTCTAGACCGTTATTATGGCAAGGGTGTCGGTCATTGTTTTCCGTGCAATAGTGATTTGAAGCCCTAAAACTTGATATAAAAAGAAGTGCAATCTTCAATAATTTACAAGTGTGTGCAATCACATGTAATCTTAGTACTCACAAAACTTCAAATGAATCCGGGACTTATGGAATTTTATAAAAATCATCAAATAGCAACTAAAAATGAGATTTTGTCATCACATGTTTGATCAAATGTTATAATCTTGGATCTCCCATAGTTAGTTGTTCCCAAAATTTGCAAGCTGTTTTCCAAGTAAGTGTTCTACAATTTTCAATGGTAACTTTTTGTGGATAATCCGATTGTCTAAGATACAATGCATCAAAGTTGTTGGTCTCCAAAAACCTTAATTTTGGTGAAAACGGCTTGGACGCTTAGGGGTTAAAAGAACTTGAGGTAAATTAACCCCTCACCACCCTGGGTATTTTTGAGTATCTCAAAATTTGCTTGAAAGTGAACAAAACGCATTTTGATCAATCTTATCAATTTTCTTTGAAGTGCAACCGTACAAATTCAAAGTAGACATGTTATAGTTCACATAAGAAAAGAAATCACAACAATATCATTTATGGATTGAAAGATTATAATGTTTGATCATGAGGGTGTTAAAACTGCAAAAGTGATTTGAAGTCTTTCAATCCTCTTTTTGCATCTCAAACCTAAAATTGAGGATACCAAAAAATATGAGTATGTAAAGTATAACATGCATAACCCCAATCAATTTACGGCTTCTCAAAATCTATTCTACAATTTTCTAAATTGAATTTTTAATGTGATTTTCAAGTTCTAGTGAGGCTCATTTCCAAGAGCCTTCAACACTAGAAAGTGAAGATTTGCAATGGACACCCTTACACAAAATCTAGAATAGACAAAACACTTTAATTTATTTTCAAAATCAAACTCCTGATGCTCAAACTAGACTTCAATAAAAATTTAAAAATAATAATAATCACTAAAAAAATCTTGAAGAATCTTGAAGAAAGGTCGCGTATCTCTGAATTTTTCAGATTCGGGCCCCTTGGGCGCTGAGGGGTTAAGCGTCAAAGTTATAAGTAGGAAAATCTCACATCCAATTACCCACTATTACAGCAGTTGTTTTCCCAACTAGTTTCCAAGCCCTGCTTGGCTAGGCCCCAAATGCATGTGAAGACATGCTGAGCCAGTCTAGCAAGCACTTTCAATTATCTAGATGTTAAATTACACATCTCAGCAATCTATGAAAAACAAGTACCACCAATTGTCACAAAGCTCAAAAATTGTTGAATATTCATCGTAAACAAGGCAAACATTGAATAGACTCAGGATTACGAACAAGAAAGCCTAACTACTCCCTCGCAGATCAACCAAAGAACAACGTTCAAAACTGTTGATCCTGAAGAACACTCCTCTTTATAGACCTGACAGATTCTCAATTCATTACATGAATGTTGAGTACTTCGGCTCCCGCCCATACTAACCCATGGGTGGCCTACTCGATCCAAGCATTTGTCCAACAATGCCGGTCACCTGGATCAAGAAGGGAGCCTAGACGTTAGGCCATTGAAACCACGCTGCACAAAACATAGCAAAGCAGCAATACCTACTGGAGACATTTTGCACAAGGGAAAATTCATGGATACCCCTGAAGTTTGCAATACTTGCATAAATACCCCTGCTTTTTGAGAAATTTCACAGATACCCTTGGACCATAATTTTTAGGACTTTATTTGTTGTGCTCATACTTCCTTCATGACCAATGATGAAGAAGGGAATGTAATGAAACAGAAAAAAGCAACGTGCGCACAAAGGAAGAAGGGAAGTGGCATGTACAACAAACAAACGCCTGAAAATTTTGGTCCAAGGGTATTCTGTGAAATTTCTGAAAAAGCAGGGGGATCTATGAAGATATTGCAAACTTCAGGGGTATTCATGAAATTTTCCCTTAGCACAAATATGGATTTTGAGAATAAACACCGCCTAAAATGAAAACTCGTGTTTATTTTAAGCCATCTGTCAATAAAACTTTGAACTTTAATGACTTTTGCATACAGATTTCTAAGTAACAGGTTCTTTGGAACATTGAAATCCTTCGAGATTTGCTAACGAGTATGTAGAATCTTCAACCATTCTAACAGCAGTAACTATGCTTAGCATTAAAGTGTCGCTTTTGAGTGAGGTTATCCTATTCAAATTCAAAACGATTCCATGATTTCCTTGAAAATTTGGTAATGATGTTAGTACCTAAATCAATATGACAGTTATAAAAAGTTCAGAAAAGTATGCACCTGCCAGTACTTAGCAACACATCGATCGATGCAGCTATTTTCTCCAGTATTTAGATCTGCCTCTTTGTACCTACATCAAGCCATAAACCCCAGCGACATCACTGTGGCTGCTCGGTATTGGATAATGAGGACACTCCAAACCCTAAGCAGCAATCGGAAATATCAACCTCTCTATATGATAGATTGAAAGGTAAACTCATACAGTATTGAGCTGGCAAGTTCTATTCCTTGATTGACTAATACAAAAAAAATGATTATGGGTGACAAAGTAATGGTTATGGGTGACAAGAGCAACGCATTTGAATGGCATTTGAAAATAGGTTTAGTAAATTATGTTGAACAGTTTTGCAATGTCATAAGTAAATAAATAAAGTAGGTGAATACACCATTCAAGTACTCCAAGCATGGTATTTTGTCATCTTTCATGACAGTTATGGGTGCTTCATCTTACTATTTAAGTAAGTGTTCAAGCTAGTTCTTCAAGCGTATGAGCACAATGAAGGCTTTAATAAGAGTCTTTTTGAACATCTCCTACACATAACTATACATTTTCAATGATTTTGGACTTTTGAAAAATCTTTGTAAACAAACGCTTACAATTGGAACTTTTAAATTTTTAGATTGATACCAAAATTTTTGGTTTCCTCTTTGCTTACTCAACAATATATTTTTTCGAACATTGTCAATTGATTTTCCAACTCCAAAGTCCTTCATTGTATGGGAGTTGCTATCTTAGATCTAAAACCCGTTTATAAGTACATCAAGAATGAAACAACAGCATACACAACACTAAAACCCTACGACAATGATATGGATGAGCGGAAACCAGCTGAACGCTGACTATGAAAATTACTAAAAACATTACCAAAAACCCTAGTTGCATTCTACAAAAGAAATCATCCTGATTTGCACCACCGGTGCAAAAGAGAAAAGGGAGAATTTCATGGATATCCCTGAAGTTTGCAATAATTTCATAGATACCCCTGCTTTTTCAGAAATTTCACAACTATCCCTGGACCAAAAAAATTCAAGCGTTTTTTGTTGTTGTGCATGCCATTTCCCTTCTCCCTTTGTGCACACACTACTTCTTTGTTATGCGTGCGCACAAAGGAAGAACAGAAGTGGCATGCACAACAAAAAAAACGCTTGAATTTTTTTGGTCCAGGGATATCTGTGAAATTTCTGAAAAAGCAGGGGTATCTATGAAATTATTGCAAACTTCAGGGGTATCCATGAAATTCTCCCAAGAAAAAAAAAGAGGACTTTTACATAAATCGCATGACATCATAGCAACTCACTTTCTTTCCACGCACTTGTCGAAGCACGTTTGCGTAAGCCTGCACGCATCCAAATCAACGACGTCGTCACTAATCTCTCAAATCCAGAGAACCAGCATTTACTAAAAACCCCATATTAGGTAGATATGGAGTACGCACTTATTTATGAAGTCTTATTTAAAATCAACTTTTTCGTGGGAAGGATTTTAAAAAAAAAGTTATTGTAGCAAAATGATGAGTAACCTAACATGACAAGACAAGAGTGTATTGTAGAATTATGGGAAGAAAAAAAGGGTCGATGACACGACACGTATACCAGCTTGAAAACATGGTAATTAACACTTCACAAATAGTTGCATAACTCCATATCTAACAAATATCCCGTTTAACCCCATATTAGGTAGATATGGAGTATGTGCTTATTTATGGAATCTTGTTTAAAACTAACTTCTTCATGGAAGGGAAAAAAGTTTAGAAGTTATAGTAGCAAAATGATGAGAAGCTTAATATGACAAGAGTGTATTGTAGTATAATGGGAAAAAAAAGGTCGACAACACGTGCACCAGCTTGTAAACATGGTAATTAACACTCCACAAATAAAAAATTGCATAACTCCATATCTAACTAATCTCCCGTTTAAAGTTTCAAAAACCCTAACTAATGAAGAAAACAACAGACTTTAGTGAAGGATTTAAATTGTGTTCCCTCCTTACTTATTAAACAGGTCGACTCTGTACTCCATCTCCTGCTGCGCCATGCCAAATATCTGCCACCACCCCAACGATGATGATCCATCCCTCAAATGATATAAAATTTCGATATCCAAAGAGAGAAAGATATGGAACTTGAATGACGAGCATTGAAATTGAAGGTTTTGCTTTAAATTAAAAAAGGCAAAGAATATAAAGACTTAAAAAGAGTGGCAAATGTTACCTGCTCCCTTTCCCCGGCGGTGGCTCCAGATTTGGTGGCCATGGCGATCGATCAAGCGCAGACGGGAGAAGCGCAAAGGGGAGCTCGATCGATCAAATGTCTGCCGTTGTGATTCCAGTTGGCTCCCGCAGTGAGTAAGTGAGTGTGTGTTGTGACCACCATGAGAAATTAGGGTTTAAGCTTCATTTGTCTCTCTAGCGCGCTCTCTCTCTCTCCCCAGAAGTCTCGACATGTTTCGTTCGTTACGTTTCTCGTTTATCGTTTGGGTTTCTCGTTTATCGTTCGGGTTTCTCGTTTATCGTTTGGGTTTCTCGTTTATCGTTTGGGTTTCTCGTTTATCGTTTGGGTTTCTCGTTTATCGTTTGGGTTTCTCATTTATCGTTTGGGTTTCTCATTTATCATTTGGGTTTCTCGTTTATTGTTTGGGTTTCTCGGTTTTCATCCAAATCTTTTTTTAATGCCGGTCTTGTTTGTATTCTTTTTGTACCAATGGTGGTCCTCAGGTAGAAGGACTTAGGGGCGGTTCAGACTATATCCCACGTCCCAAGTGCCACTGGAATCTGAGAATATGATTGGGAGAATCAAATTGGTGCAGAGCCAAAAGTTGGGATTTGGTGCTTCACACTACGTCCAATTCCCACATCCTACTTGTTCATGGCAGCACTTTTTGGAAATTTTGGCGCCAAAGAAAGTGGAACTTCACTTCAAGTTTGGGTTGACCACTTTGCTAAACCTAACTCTTAGCCCAAATTTCGTCAATATTTGTGCATAAAATATTTAGGGCTTTTTGTAACACTCTTTTTTGCCCTAAATACACTACAAGGAAATCATGGTCAAATCTACAAAAAGTTGACAAAGATTGTGACCTAATCTATAGTATACTATAGATTAGGTCACAATCTTTGTTAACTTTTTAGATTTGACCATGGTTTTTTTGTAGTGGTAACCGAGCAAGGCTCGGTTCTGGCATTGCAATGGGACTAGCGTAGATGGGACGTGGGACATAGTCTAAACTGGCCCTTAGTGTAAACCACTTCATGCATGTATCATTCTCTCTTGTTGATCCTTTGCTAAAAGGTCTTAGTGTAAATCACTTTACACATGTACCCTTATGGCCTTTGCTAAAAGGACAAATGTATCACTAGGAGTTACCATAGTGTGACATGGGGTTTTGTTTTTTATTAATTCAAAAATGTAAAAAATGAATTTTCATAAAATGTTAGGAAACAAATAACAAAATTTTTGAAAAATGGGTAAGAGATATGATGAAAAGTTCAGTAATTGTCCTTTGGCAACACAAAATATTTTTAATAAATCCATTGTAGTACATAGCATATTCACTTTTTTCACTACCATATTCAAGCATCTTTTCAAATCCAAATCTAGTGCTTTCTCTTCCTAGCTACCAGTACCTTCAACCCTTACCAATGCAATTAAAATCCTTTAAACCCACTCCACTTTCATTCATTGTAAACATAATAGAAAATTAACCATTTTTTGATTGCCCCTTTAAATTTGAAAGGACGCTATATTTTGTTCAACTTGAATGTATGACAAAAAGTTTAATAATTATGTACTTACAAAACAAAATCATCATAATTACATTTAACCAAAAACAAACCTTTTCAAATAAAAATAATTATTATTTTGTCATTGCAAAAACGAAACCCATGTCACACTACAATACATCACAGCACTCTTCCAGCCAATAAAAGAATACATTTGCATTTTGATTGGCTGAGTGTTTTGGTGCAACTGCCAAAGATTTGTTGTTGACTTCTAGTAAAGCGGCTCAATCTATTTGGTTAAAAACTTAAAAGAAAGTATTGTGGTGTCACTTCTAGTGATCTGCAAGATTTTATTATTAACCACCACATGAGTGAGGAGTACATCAATACATGCATAAAGTGATTTGCATTGAGTCTTTTTGGCAAAAGATCAACAAAGGAGAGGGGTACATACGTAAAGTGGTTTACACTAAGTCCTAGCCAAGAATAGGGGAGAGAAGGTTACATTTGTAAAATGGTTTACATTGAGACTTTACTTTGAATCATATTGTTGCCTCCATTGGTACAACGGGCCCGGGGGGAGCACTACTTGAGGTGTTCATGGATCACGTGCGTTCAACCTCCTATTACTTGATAGCTAAATAGGTAAATTATGAGAATTTACATAGGCCTTTATTTACCTAAATTTTTAAAGTACATCTATTTTAGATACCCTATCTTTCACTATACATAGAAATTCATTGTAATTGATTGTATGCTATATTCATTAGAAATTAATTTAGAAAGCTTTCGTGTTTAGGACTTTAGGATGGACCAATGACCATTTTCAAGGTTCAAGGGTTTAGTATACATATGGGTTTAGGGTTTAGGGTGCATGTTAAGGGTTTAGGGTTTAGGGTGCATATTAAGGGTTTAAGGTTTAGGATGCATGTTAAGGGTTTAGGGTTTAGGTAGGAAGAAGGAAACATAAAATTAGGGTTTCAAGGATTTAGGCACTCAACATTTGAAGTTCAAGGACCACAATCCA
Source organism: Ulota crispa (assembly GCA_963920765.1). Classification (NCBI taxonomy): domain Eukaryota; kingdom Viridiplantae; phylum Streptophyta; class Bryopsida; order Orthotrichales; family Orthotrichaceae; genus Ulota; species Ulota crispa. The sequence goes on along the minus strand of OY987246.1, from coordinate 17,593,047 downwards.
TCTAAAACAATTGGAAATGCAAAAATAGAAAACCAACAGTTTGAAATTCACAACACTTACAAGTTTTCAAAGAATTTACTACCATTGATCATTTTGGTTTAGGGTGTATGTTTATAAACACATTGCAAAGTGTATACAAAAAAATGTAGATCACTAGATTAGTGTTCACAATTGTAGCAAAAACAATAGTGACTCTTATATATACATCATGAAATTCTAAAAACCAATCCTAAATGTTGGAACTCAAGACACCTACAATGCACAAGCAACAACTATGAAGAAACGTATGATTTAAGCATCTCAAAACCTGGAATTTGAGAAAGTCCTCACTAAACCTTGACAAATGCAATCCGCAAGCTCAAAATTCATCCACAAGAGGCATTTATCCGTGACCAGTAAAGAGAACACTAGGAGCATTAATTGGGCTTTGGATCCTTCTGGCAAGTCCAATTGTTGGATTCTCTATTTATGTTCTATTTTTTTCTGTTTAGCAATGCTATTGTAGAAAAAGAATTAACACAAATTTGAATAATTTCTTCTACCCTTCATTCTTTATAAAAGAAAATTCCCATTCTATTTATGCTATTTTACTTCAAAACTTTTTCTAAAGTTTAGGTGCCACATAATTATAGTACCCCTTCATTTGATTGCACATTGCCAATATTAAAAAAGGAGTACACCCCCCGGAACAATAGGTACCTAAACTTGTATGTATACATAAGAGCAGCTCCACTGCAAATAGAAAGTGACACTCATTGTTACTTTAGCAAGAAGCCTTTGCATTTGAGGCCTTCATTGGTACTTTTGCAAGAAAACTTGCATTTGAGGCCTCTATTGCATCACTGTTATCAAATTTTTGTACTTTGTGGAGAGATGATATAATATTTTGTTCACATCATTGTGCAAGCCTATTCAGACCATGTTAGAGCTCATTTAACAACTCAAACTCATTGTTGATGCCACAAATGCGGTATGAGGAAGGTGCAATGCAACTACCCTTGGAAGGAATGGTGACATTACTCCAATTGGCATGTTGCATGACTCTTCAAAAAAAATTGCATTCTATTTGAAATGAAAATGGTGGAGTTGGTCTAAGGTAATGCTTGACAAAGGTGACCGTTATGCAAAGAAGAAAACAAATACTATGAGAAAGTCAAAGCATGACAAGAATGTTTTTATTTTATTTGCTTAATATCAAAGGAGATCATTAGTTAATGTAAACCAATGGAGAGTTTTGCAACAATGGATGAATAAAACTTGACATAAATAGAAGAAACAACATGAATAATGTTTGATTACATTGGGCACTTGTATAAAAGAAATTGAACCCTAATTTACTTCAAAATTTGACCTATAAATGAACACTAAAAACTCCTTAGCGGTTTGGGGTAGTATCAAACAATTCAGTTTTGCTTTATTGTAAATAAAACAACAATTAATTCTCTTGAATTTGGATGCACTTTAAATTCATCATTCCCTAATTTTGAACTTAGACAAATATACTTTGTGTTAATATTTTTTTGGCACATACAGATAGACTACTAAAAATTTATTAATATAAAATTTATTAGAATCTTTTTCCTTAAACGTGCACATAATGCCTTTATAATGTTTGAAAAACCCCTGACGGGGAAAAATCGGAACCGAGACGTTGTATAATGGAATGGTGAAGATACATGAAAAAAACCCCTTTATAGGGAAAACTCTGGAAACCCAAAGGGGGTAGAAAATTGGATAGTCTAGAATGAAGACTAGGTGTGTAAGGGTTCCTATGACAACTCATAGTATCATGGAGGTTTGTGGAACCATAAGATAGAGCTGTCCTTGTCTATGCAGAATGCCTCTATAGTGTTTGAGGTGCAACATCTTATAGTAATTGGTTGGTAAATTCCAACATCAATGTAAGCATTGCTATCTTCCATTTCATAAATAGAATGAAAATAATTGACACCTCATGGATTTTTGAGAAATTTGTTGCCATACAACATTGAAAGTGACAAGAGAAAAATACTCAATTTGAATTTTAAAGCAATCATTGGTTCTCAATACCACGCATTAAGTAGAAAATATTCCCGCAAATCTCTCAAAAGACCTGCCATGCCACCTCGGCATCGACACTTAGCTAATTTCCAGCAAAGTTACTCTTATTCATTCTAGCACGCCGACCCATCATGTTAGCATCTCGATTCCACAGTAGATGCATTTGGTTTTTTTTCCCTTGTAAGGTTTCTGCATACTTTTTCTCTTTTAGAAAAAGGATTATTTATTTCTCACATGTGTTATTTCCACATTTATCACTATTGCCACTAACGTCTCAAGACAATCCCGGTTTTTCCCCAACATGGGCTTTTTCATTGGTTCTCACTACCATCACAGTGGATTGACCCCCTCATTACCCCATGCCTAGATGAATGGGGCCTCTCAAAGCTTTGTTTATTGCACATTGATCATGTTTTTGGTCTAGAGTGGAAAAGCTTTGTATTTTTACAAATAAGAAAATCGGTAATAATTTGCCTCCATTAATTTTGACATTGTTCAATTGTATCTTTCTTCATGGTTCTAAAGTAAATCAAGATCTTTGAATTCAAACATGAATTCAAAATTTCTAGATTAATCTCTTGGCGGTAAATTTCCAAACTCTCACAATTTTTGAAATGTGAAAAGCAGAGCTTTTTCACCTTGACAGGCAAGGGACATTGAGGGGGTCAATTAACACTGCCAAGTGATTAACCCCTAAGCGTCTTGCTAAGAAAATTTAGCATACCTTGAACATGAAACCTTCAACACATTCTCCAAGTTTTTGGAAAGTTGAACAAGTAATCACATAATCCAAACAGATCATTCTATACCCAACTATAAATCAAATGTTTTAAACCAATTTGATTTCAAATCCAAATAAATCTGCAAAAACCCCACCATTGAGAATCTCATGTTTTCCAATTTGGGCAACAGATCAAAATATGGATTTTGGACTTGCATGTATATTTTCTCAAAAAAAAAAAATTACCTAATGGTTGATCCTATGAGATTGTGTATTGCTATACTTGATGAAAAAAACTTCACAAACAGAAAAAAACTCCAAAAGATATGGTCACTCAAAGTACCTAGATTCCACTAGCTCCTTACTTTAGAGCTATAAAACCTTGCCCAAATTAAGAAAAAAAAAAGTGACACATTACCAAACTCCTCCCTTGTATAATACACAATATGAGAGCACCCATCGCATCCGCTCTCTAAGCGGCTCCCTTTGTTTCCCCAAAGACGTTCTTCTCCTAATTGTTAAAAAAATAGAATATCTTCCATATTCCAAGTAGAATCTAGAGCAAAGCAGGCGCTTCAAGGAACAACAAACCGATTGGAAATTTTATTGAACTAGCAACTCCATTTGGACTTGAGTGACAGATCAAAATTTGAGCAAAACATGCCTGTTTTGTATACTTTCACACCTCCAAGCACCCCCTTTGGCCATATTGGGCTCTTTGGTCCTTTAGGTGTTAAGGAGAACTAGTAGTTAGTGTACCATAATATGGCATAAGAACTGGTTGGCTTTTAAATTTGTAGATTGTAAAACTAGAGAAAAATGTATGAAGACCAAAAATCAATCAATAAAAGAGAATGATTATAAGAAACTTTTGGTTAATATTGTGAAGCAAATTTTTGGTTACTCTTGTCTTTAAATACCAAATATATGGCATTTTGAATATAAACAATTGGCAATTGAAACATCCCAATTTTCTTATTCTATCTAATGTAGATAAATGTCAATGTGAGTATAGCTATGTGTGAAAGGGCTATCTTTGTGCAAAACAACATTGAACAAAAGTAGTGCAACTATACGACTTCCACAAATTTAGAAAGTGCTTAATATGTAATTGTAGAGGGGATGTCAATTAATCACAACAATAAATTTTAATTGATGTAGTTGTGTGTGATGAAGTGCAACAAAAATTCAATACTTAATTACAAGTTTTGAAAATGTATTACGGGAAGTTTAGAATTTTCACATGATAAAAGCAACAATTCTAAACTATGAACTTTACATTGATTTTTTACATTTTTTTTGTTTCATTCCCATCTCCATTTTTTTGGAATTGAGAGAATCCATGGCCTTTTCATGGTATGAACAAGTTGTGCTAAGTTCAAATTCCAACCAATGATACAAAATAATTGTATCATAAACAATTTTCTTTTCAGCATGGATGACTTTTGGAGAATGCTTTAACCTTTAAACAACAAGTTGGACAAGAAACGTTGATTGGTTATCAAAATAATACTTTGTAGGATGGAGAAAAACCAAATTTTATCTGATCTTTTTATAAAAGTGATCATGGAGACACAGTCTATCATGAAAGGCACATGATATCTTCACTAAATGTACACATTTTTTTAAAATAGCCCAAATGGTGAGAACATTTGGAGACACATTGTTAAGTCTCATGATGTATGTCTTGCAATTTTCATGAGGTCAACATGCACTCTTAACATGTGCAACTTTTGAAAATAGTAGTATAACGGGTGGACACTTGCCACATCACTGTGTAGAGCATTGTAAAGCAAATATAAAGGGGCAGTCACAATTACTAATCCAACGTTTAGAGGTTAAAACAAGGGAAATCAACCAATTTTAAAAGGTAAAATTTCATGGATACCCTTGAGGTTTGCAATATTTTCATAGATACCCTGCTTTTTCAAAAATATCACAAATACCCTTGGACCAAAAAAACTAGACGTTTGTTATGTTGTGCATGCCACTTCCTTTGTGCGCACGCAAAACAAGAAAGAAATAGTGTGTGCGCAAAGGGAGAAGGAACTCGGGGGGGGGGGGTCACACCCCTTTACAATAGGATACCACTTGCGATAATGGGGTAAATAAATGGGGGGTATTTAGATTCTTTAAGCTAATTTTTTCTTCCCTTTCTTTAGATAAAAGCTACTTTATTGTATTTTAGGGTACCCTATGCTTAATTCTAAATGGTCATATGACCTAATTTTTTAGACCCTATTTTTTTACAAACACAACAGTGTCATAAGAAAAAATTATGTGTATACAATGGGTTTCACTAGAAGAAATCTTGTTCTAAACGACTAGTTCATGATCATTGCAAATGTCCTAAATGACTCAATTTTAATGTAACTGAGTCATTGTATAGTTGTTTAAGACATTTGCAGTCATCGTGAACCAGTCATTTAGGACATGTTTTTCTTCTAGTGTTTATAGAAAACTTTGGCCCGCAAGAAAATAGCATAAGAATTTAACACATAGCAAGTCTCTCAAACCAAACTTATGAAGCAGCCTTCCTAAATCCTAACCCATTCCTAAAAATTCAAATTACCCTCAACTACATGCATACTCACAAAATGGCAAATGACAAGCTTTGAAGCACTCAATCCAAAAATGAAGAAGAAAAGAGGAAAGGAAGAAACAAGGCAGAGGACAACAGGTAAGTCTAAGCGTGAACTTGAGCTCTTACTATTGAGAACTGCAGAAAGAACTAAGCAGTAACGCTAATGTCAACCACCATTGTTGGCAAAAGAATATAAAAAAGCCAATCCTAAATGCAAACCCTACTAAGCTCACACTCCTGCGTTTGCATGTATTGCGTTGTGAGGAAACTTTTGTAAGGAGGATGAGAAGTTTTAATTGCACAGCACCCTTGCTGCCACTTTCAGCGCGCTCAAATAATCTGGGGAGAGATAAAAATCACAAACAACAAAAAAGCAATTTCAACTCTGAGAATCCTAAGTGCCAGCAAGAGCACCAATAAGCTTAGCATAACAATGTGTAAAGAAGCTAGAGTGTAAATAATCCAATGTGCTTGCCAGCACAAACCCTACTCTCAAGATTCTAAAACAATGCCGGTCTTTGCGAGCATGCATGATGCTTCTTCAATTACCCTACAATGTGTTGCTAAACCCTAAACAATAGAATCCAAAATCTAGATTGAAAAAACCATTTTTCATCCATATTGCTCGTGAACTCTAAACCCTACACTCATCCTACTAAACTCTTTTAGGATAATCCTATAATTCCCACCCTTTTTTTCTACAATATTCTAAAATGGAGGATTATACACCACCCTATTTTACATATAATGAAGCAAAGACATATTTTTCCAATGCTATGGTAAATCTAAAAAAGATAGAAAATTTATCTCTAATGAATAAAATTGACCCTATTTTTTATCTCACATAGTTTACTAAAAATTGGAGAGTGACCCCCCCAAGAGAAGGAATTGACATGCATAACAACACAAATGCCTAATTTTTTTGGTCCAAGGGTATTTTTGGAAAAAACAGGGATATCTATGAAAATATGACAAACCTAAGGGGTATCCATGAAATTTTCCCATTTTAAAATGATTTAAAAGAAAAAAAACTAAAAAAATATTGAAAAATATAGCCAAAACAAGCAAATGTTCTATAAATTTGATTGAATCCATCAAACAACAGAAATTAATTGACAAAGCTGAAATTTCTCCCCGATTACTGCCCTAGCCCTCTCACTACCCAATAGTCAACTAAGGGGTTGTTGAGACTACGTCCCACGTCCCAGATCCCATTGAAATTTGATGAAATCTGAGAATCTGATTGGCGGAGAGGCAAAAGATGGGACTTTGCATTTCAAAGTATGTCCCAAGTCCCACATCCCACTTGCTTACATGGAGCCTACATGGCAGCACTTTTCCAAGTTTTGGTGCCAAAGAAAGTGAGACTTCACTCCAAGATTAACATTTTTGAAGACCCATCTTTTAGCCCAAGTCCCATCTTTCCCCATCTTCTCTAGCCCAGGAAGATGGGATTTCGCACTCGAGAGGGACTTTGTCAGATGGGTGTCAGATGGGACGTGGGAAGTAGTCTGAACTCTGAACCGCCTTTACCGCCCCTAAAACGGGTGACGCAGGGAATGACGCAGGCATGGTCTCCATTCCACGCACGCTCGCGTCCGTCAGTCCGTCGTCATCATCGGCGTTGAAGTTGAACTCCCCCGGATCTGGCTGACTCGCTCCCCAACGCCATTCCCCGCTCCACCGCTCGCATCTCAAACTCTCCCTCGCAAGGGCCAAGGGGGTTGTCAGCAATCACGCAGCTCCAGTTCCCGCCTCGCGATTCTCCTCGCAGCCTGCTATTTCGCCGCGTTCCCTCAGGCAGAGCTGTTTTATACGTCGCTAAAGAAGACAGTGAACCAGACAGACAGACAGAGCACGACGATGCGATGGTCATTGGAGAAGAGCTTGTAAGCTAGTGCTCTGAATTAGGGTTTAGGAAAACAGGGCCTGTTAAGGACGAGGAAGAGAAGGCAAGGTTTCGTTTGATTCTGTGAAGGAGGAGGAAGAAGAGGAAGAGGAGGAGGAGGAAGAGGAAGAGGAAGAGGAAGAGGAAGAGGAGGAGGAAGAGGAGGTGATGTTACGTTTGATTCGGTGAAGGAGAAAGAGGAAGAGCAGGTGAGGTTTCGTTTGATTATGTGAAGGAGGAGGAAGAGGAGGAAGAGGAAGAGGAAGAAGAAGAGCAGGTGAGGTTTCGATTGATTAGGTGAGGAAGGAGGAAGAGGAAGAGGAAGTGAGGTTTCGTTTGATTTGGTTAAGGAGGAGGAGTAGAAGGAAGAGGATTTCGTTTGATTCGGTGAAGGAGGAGGAAGAGGAAGAAGAAGAGGAACTGAGGCTTTGTCCGATCCGATGAAGGGGAAGGCCGGGGAACCGAATCCGCTAGGAACAGTAACAGTAGTAATAGGATACGGCCTCTGCTCCAGCTTACTCGCCGTCATCAACAAGTACGCCATAACCTACTTCCCATTCCCAGGACTCCTCACAGCCCTCCAATACACGACCAGCGTCGCCGGAGTGTGGCTAGCAGGCAAAACCGGCCTCATCCACCACGACCCGTTCATATGGGCCACCGCCAAAAAGTTTCTCCCAGCAGCCATCGTCTTCTACCTCGCCATTTTCACCAACACGAACCTCCTGAAGCACGCCAACGTCGACACATTCATCGTGTTCCGCTCTTCAACGCCGCTACTCGTGGCTCTCGCAGACTCCCTCTTCCGCAACCAAGCACTTCCGTCATCCTCCACCTTCGCATCACTGATCGTCATCCTCGCAGGCGCCGTGGGATACGTGATCACCGACTCGTCGTTCACGGTCACAGCATACTCGTGGGCGTTTGCTTATCTTATCACCATTTGTACCGAGATGGTGTACATCAAGCACATGGTGACAGACTTAGGGTTAAACACCTGGGGTTTCGTGCTTTACAATAATTTACTATCTCTCATGCTATCTCCCTTTTTCTTACTCGCCATGGGAGAACACACCGACATCGCCAAAGCTTCGTTCCAAGGCACAGCTTCTGTTGTTGCAGTTGGATTGTCGTGCATGTTTGGATTGGCAATCAGCTTCTTCGGCTTCGCAGCTCGAAAGGCCATCTCCGCCACGGCTTTTACTGTTACTGGCGTTGTGAACAAGCTCTTGACTGTGGTGATCAATGTCATGATCTGGGACAAGCATGCCTCGACTCCCGGGTTGGTGTGTTTGTTGTTGACTATTTTGGGAGGTGTTTTGTATCAGCAGACGACGAGTGTGGCGAAGAGTGCTGTAGTGGGAGTGCCGTTGGCGACGTCGTCGTCGTCGTCGTCGTCACCGACAAAGGTTGGAGGGGATGAAGAGCAAGGGCTTCTCGAAGGGTTTGCTCTGTCAAGGCAGGAGTCGAAACGGAAAGACCGAGGTGGTGTAGCTGCTCTTGGTAGTTAGTTCCTTTCCTTTTTGTGTGCGTGTGCTTGTCGTTTGTTGTATCTTGAGCAAGACCATGTATATAATTGTATCATGACAATACACATTCTAGCTCCTTCTATCCATTCAACGTGACCTTATTTTTTCATTGATTGTACTCCTTCTGTCTCTCTGAAAACGTCCAAAAAGCTTCCTTGCTAAGGATTAGTTGTGTTTTTAGTCTTTGTGCTAGTGACACATGCATTCTAGACTTATTAAGTAGGAGGGGATGAAGAGCAAGGGCTTCTCGAAGGGTTTGCTCTGTCAAGGCAGGAGTCGAAACGGAAAGACCGAGGTGGTGGAGCTGCTCTTGGTAGTTGATTTCCTTTCCTTTCCTTTTGTGTGCGTGTGCTTGTTGTTGTATCTTGACCAAGACCATGCATATATAATTGTATCATCATGGGAATACTTTCAACACATTCTAGCTCCTTCTATCCATTCAAATGACCTAATTTTCATTGATTGTACTCCCTTTGTCTCTCTGAAAACATCCGAAAGCTTCCTTGTATAGGATTAACTGTGTTTTTAGTCTTTGTGCTAGTGACATATATATGCATTCTAGAATCAATATACCGTCTACCAAATGTATCTAGCTTTGACGTCACCATTTGGGCACCCAAATTCCATGCAAAAAATACTATGTTTGTGCATAGCTTGTTAATGCTGCAAGCTCCTCAATATTTTAGTCTTTGTGCTAGTGACACATGCATTCTATAATGAATATACCATCTACCAAATGTATGCAATTTTTTTTAGTTTTGATGTTGTTTGGGCACCTAAATTCCATGCAAAAAGTACCATATTTGTGCATGCTGGTAGCTCCTCATTATTGATGATTTAAAAATTAGTAGCAACAATGGTACCTCATATCAAGCTTGCTAGGAGAGGAATGCTCTTTAACCACTTAACTTGCCTACATGAGATCATTGAACATTGCACATGCTTTATCAACATTTGAAACCAGCAAAAGGGAGCTATTTTTTTTAGTGGTACAAGAAATGGGAGTAATATTTATTGATTGTAGTTCTCATTCTTAAAATTGGGCAAAAAAATTTGATTCGTGTCAAAGGGAATTCTAATGGCATGGGTTCAAAATTGTTTTTGGTAGATGGTGCTAGACTTATTTTGAGATTGTGCTCTAGGGCCATTATCTGATTGCAATAGGAGTAAAACATTCATAGTATCGATACTATTGTATTTAGTGTTCGCAAGTGTGGCTAAACATTATTGCTACAGTTGTTTTGAATATTTGAGTGTCAATTTTGATGTTTTTGGCACGTTTTAGCAGTGTTTTTAGGTACGTGAGCCAATTAAGAGTATCATGTTTGCGATGATTGACTGTAGTACAAGATACACTATGTAATTCCTTTTGTCTATTTAAATATGGTAGGAGATCCTATAACTAAGAATATAGAGCATTGAGCACTGAAATTCTACTACTAACTACTAACGGCCTACTCTAATATTTCTTAATTCTTGTTGGTAATTGTTGGTAATTGATAGGGGATACATACGCATTTAATTAGGTGTTTGTGTTATGTGGAAAATGTATGCTAATCTTATCCCTCTGCATGTATCACATGCAGCAATAAAATGACTCTTTAATTGAAGTTTGTCACTATGTTCTTTCTATTGAAGGATTTACTTGTAGTCTTTACTTGTAGTCTTTACTTGTAGTCTTTAGAGCATCTCCACCGGTCCAAGCATCTCCATTGGTCTACTTGAAACGGAATTGGAAGGAAGCAATACAATAGGCATAGTTTCTCCGCTCTCGTATGGTGGGGCTATGGGAGCTCAACGAGGCCCTAGCAGAACTTTGCAATGATTTATTAGTATCTGTTATTTTCTTGGGAGTTGTCATATTTGCCTTGAGATGGGATGCGACAGCTATTATTGGCATGACAGGGCATGTTACAAGTCAACAACCTAGCGGGACCAAACTTGTTTCATTATTCCAAGCTTGGGATAGAGATTGCAAAAGCCTCCTCAAAAACCTTGAAGTCATGAGGACTCAATGTCCCCAAAGGTCATTTTAGGGTGGCCTCTCAAACTATTTGCTCCAATGCCACTCTCAAACTATTTGCTCCAACACATCATTGGTGGAGATTTGGCACGAGGACAAGAGTCAACAAACACGCTATTTCCCCATTTGGAGAGAATTGGTGGAGATCCTTAGTGCAAGACCTCCTAAATTTGAGCTCTACTATTTAATTTTTTATTTATTAGTATCCACAAATCGATTACAAGTGAAGGAACAAGTCTTCAAAACATAGGGATTCAAAATATTTATACATAAGAATGCTTACTTACATGTTAATTTTGCTCTATGAACAATGGACATACCACTCAAATTTAAACCAACCATGTTACATGCACACATAAAGTTTGTTTCTTCATTTATCCATATGTTATTAATTTACGACACTTGTAGTGTGTAGATTTCAAAAAAACTACTTTATAACTCAAAGAACACAAGCATGTTGCACCTCAAAAAGTATTTTTTGAAATCTCGAATGACTTCCCTTTTGAAAACAGTGGTAAAATTCTAAGTGAAGATCTCAAAAAACATCACAAATAGCTCGACATCACAAGTCTAAATCTAAACATGAGACAAACATTCTTTAGCATATTGTTGATAATCGATAGGTACCCATATTAAAAAGAACATTTAATTCGTAGTTTTCTGATTTTATAGCTAAAAATTAGTGAGGGCCATAGGTATATATATATATCTAACTATTCATCCAACTATTGATACAATCTATGGGTCCCATTCTGCAGCTTCTATTTCAACATCGCCATGTAGCTGTTTGTCTTAATTAGACTTATTTATACATCACATTAAGAGTCTGAAATTTTTCATGGTCCAGAAGGGATTAACCTCTAAATGCCCAAGGCCTTTCTGAACTTTTTGGCATTTTCAGGAAAGTGAACAACTAACCAACTTTTTTATAAATCTCATCAAGTTTTTTTAAATTGTAATCGTAGAAATTTAAATGTGACATGTTAGAGATTACATGGAAAAAGAAAACACAACATTATCATAGTTTGAAAGATTATAACATTTGAGCATGAGGGTGTTAAAATTGCAAAAGTGACTTGACAACTTTCAATCCTCATTTCACATGTCAAATCTAAAAAGTTGGTTATCAAAAAAATATGAGGTTTTTTAAGGTCATTACATGTTTAACCTCAACCAATTTACAGCTTCCAAATCTACTCTTGTATTTTTTTTAAATGGACTTCTAATGCAGATTTTTCTCCAAGCTCTAGTGTATTTGAGGCTCATTTTTAAGATCTTCCAACACTAGAAAACTCAAGATTGCAGTGGACACCCTTGTACAAAATCTTGAATAGAAAAATCATGAACATTCATGTTCAAAATCAGATTTCTGATGTCAAAAATAGACTTCAAAACAAATTTGTGCTCAACAAAAAATACCAAAAATAGTGATTTGAAAAGATTTTATTTGACTTCAAAGTTTTGCAAACACCCAAATTGGGTGCCTTGGGCATTTAGGGGTTAAAGGACCATAGTACCTAAAAGTTCTGTAAAATCAGACACATGGACAACATTTAAATGGTTTTTGGAACTACCTCCACCGGAAGTGAAAGGACCAATACTGAAAGCCCCTCCGGGCGAGACAAGGGACGCGGCCCTGGACCTGGGAACGACCAATGTACTGTACTACTCACACAAATAGCACAAAAAGCTCCCAGAAGACAAAACTATCAATAGCAATATCTTTCAAGCTCTCGTATGTAAATAGACAAAAATCATGCACACTAGGCCTAAAAGTCATGGTTGTGAAGCCCTTTGTTCGTACCTCTTTTAAAAAATGCAGTTATAATGTGAGCTGCATTTCAAAGGGATCCAACGGAATGTCTAAAAAACTTAAGAGCAAGACCCAAACCTGAACATCTAAGCTAACTTGTTGAAAAGCCATTTGAGCTGGTTCTTTCTTAAAGGCAGCAGCAGAAAACTCCACTAGGACCATAGCGTTATTTGAAGGACCTAGTTAGCTGGACTAGGAGCCTCCTTGACCTCCAAGCAACTTGGCTTCTTGACATAAAATGAAAACCTCGCTTCTTGCTATATCGGTAGAAAAAGGCCTGAATAAAATGTTGATATCGAAAAAGAATAGTACTAGGGTTCGTAGTTTACAAAGGGAGTCCACAGCAACGGCTCAGTGTTCGCTGTACACTGATGCTTGCTCCTTTATCGTTAGCTCCCTTGCTTGTGGTAACTCGTTACCCTGGAGCACAGGGTCTTCCGGTAGCAGCTGGCACTGTGCATAGTGCTGCAGCAATGCGTCTGCAAGCACCAAAGCAACCATGGCCTCCACCATGGGCACCGCTCGAGGCACAACACACGGATCGTGACGACCACGCGCCCGTAGCTCTGTTTCCTTCTTGTCACGAGTGACAGTCTTCTGCTTGCTCTGTATGAAATGAAACCAGGACAATTGCAGTCAGATGTAATCCTGAAGTGAATACAAATAAGACTTACCATTGCAACTACCGACTTCCATCACAGTGCTGATGAGGTCTGCGTGAAATGTACCATGCATTCTATTGGTCTAAACATTATCTTACAAAAAGGGAATTGCTAAAGCCACACCCAAAATTGCTAACGCAACACCCCAAGGTGTGCTTTGAGCATAAACTATGAGAATTTAATGTTGATTTTCTAAATTTGGAACAAAAGATTTGTTTCACCTTTATCATTCTAACGCTATATTCAAAAAAATTGGAGGTGCTTGAATTTGAAACTAAAAATGTAGGACTTCGGAAATATTTAGAAGCAAAAACAGGTCACATGCATAACAATAGTGCAATAAAAGTTTAACAAAAAATTGCATTTATTTTTCTTTCTTTCAAGAAGGTGGTAATGCCTTGATTGAATGAATGATGGACCACTTGAATTAAAACAATAACATTAAATTTGCAAAACACATGCTTATTCGGGTGTAGCGTTAGCAATTTTGGGCGTGGCTTTAGCAATTCCCTACAAAAATTGCCGAGAATCGAGTCTTCTTAATAAGAAGAAGAAGACAAAACACCAAAGTTTCTCAAACAAACAGTTATATTTGAGTGGATTATAAATCTTGAAAACGTAGCCTATGTTTCGGTATTTTACACTGGAAGGGAAGCAACTAAGAACATACCGTGATCGTTGATGTAGGCTTGAAAGCAATACGAAGCACGATCATCTCCCCATTAGAGATTCCCCCCTGAACCCCTCCAGATCTGTTTGTGCGTGTTCGAACATTACCATGCTCATCAACATAAAACTCGTCATTGTGCTCAGAACCGCGCTGTAATGACCCTGCGTATCCAATGCGTTTAGAATCAGATTTCATATATAGCTCGTTATAAATTTTTCATAGCTCAGAGAATAACAATTTAAGCAGTGAATCATGCTATTATATCACTAACGTAATGAATCACAGTCAAAACTTTATAAAGAATGACAGCATGTGACTCCAACAACACTGAAAAGTATAGTACCAGCAAAGCCACTTCCAATCTCAAACCCTTTCGTGGCCGGAAGTGACATAGCAGCTTTGGCAAGCTCTGCTTCCAGCTTGTCAAACACCGGAGAGCCGAGACCCTGTCCAAAAAGATTGTAATCGATGCTCAATACATGTACTTCAGATTAGAAATAGAAAAAAAAAAAAAAACCTGATTAGTTTAATTGAAAATTAATCAGGTACTTTCAGAAACATACCTTGGGGACGTTTCTGGCGATGCAGGTTACGACTCCTCCAACAGAGTCCCCTCTAACACGAACAGCATCAATGGCGTTAACCATCTTGTTTGCGTATTCCTCATTGGGACAACGAACAATGTTGCTCTCAATCTGCCAATGTTTCCCCAATTTATTGAGCATGCGTAAGAACAATAAATCTGTAAGTTGAGCACGTATTTGTGCAGAGAAATAAATGAAAATTCATATAAGATCTAGCTTAAAGTTTGATAGCAATCCACCAATTGAAAGATCGATCGAGGTGTGGTCAGAGAGGATAAATAATTCACGTCTTACTTGCTCGAGTGACAAAGTATCATGGTCCACCAACTCCTCAGGTAACTCCACTCCATGAACCCTTGATACGTACGCTAGCACCTGACAAAGGTTGGTACTTTCAGCAAAATCCATACTCCACAGTTCTGTTGAGTACATCCAAAAATAAAGACCTCAAGCTTCACTCAAATTGAAAGGCTCTTCAGCACCTAACGTCCACTATAAGAAGTAGAATCTACGGACCTCTGTTCCAGCTTTCAACTTGAGCAGCTTTTTGGCAACTGCTCCTGCAGCTACTCTACCAATTGTCTCCCTTGCAGACGACCTACCTCCACCCTGCACGCAGCTGTTTGTATAAATATCCAACTCTATAGATAGCAAAATCAAAGAACAAAATTCAAGTTTGCTGCCAAAAACTGTGTAGATCTATAACAATACTTGTCTACAGTCACATTCATAATAGTTCAGCCTTTCTTCCTCTAAAAATGAGTAGCGAGCATGATCAACGAATGTATAATTTACAGGAAACAGTAAGCCTAAGTTACAAGTGTGATTGCACACAAATGGTGACTGTCGTTGATCAACTCGAGTACCTGGATAGCGCGGACCCCGTATTTAAAATCATACGTAGCATCGGCATGAGATGGCCTATAGGCAACAGATATCTCAGAGTAATCCTGCTCGCATCCAACACAAAGATCAAAACCTGTCCATGGATCTCTCAACAGAGACATACTAGCCAACTTTGATGTGAGGCGAAGCATTTAACTGAACACATTCTACCTCCGATCATTAAAGAACTTTCTTCCAGAAGCAATAAGGGTTTCTACTTACCCCTCCTCGCTGGTCTGTGTTGGGAACGGTCACAGCAATTGGTGTTCCAAGTGTGAGCCCTGCATTAAACCAAACAAACAACTCATAAATTTGATCACAGAAATCAAACTAATACAGACTAAATATCGATTCATAATTCAAAATCAGCGATAATTAAACCGTCATTCCATCAAATGTGATGCAAGTGGAACCAGAAACATACCATTTCCAACACCTGAAATAATTTTGCAGGTGTCTGTCTCGTTCCGAGGAGTGGTGATGCGGCTCTGCCCTGGCCTCCTGTAAAAAGCATTGCATCAACACAAGAAATTTGAGTCTTGCAAGAGCCATCGAACTCAAATTTCCAGCTGCTCCTGCGCGATTGGCACTCTTACAGCTACATAAATGCCAACAGTCCAGCAGGCACTCTTCATGACTGCCACAAATCTAAACGCCTTATCAAAGAATCTGAATCCCAAAGTACATTACAAAAGCAGGCAATTGTCGAGCACATATGGCATTCCCAAATATTACTAGTCCAGAAAAGGAGCGATGCCAAGAAAGTCGATGTCCAAAACCACCACAATCTCAGACCAACCAAAATACAGTACACAATCGTAAGGAAAAGTCACCTCCTGTCCAGCTCGGCCTGCATGTCAGCTTCAGAAAGAGGCAATCTGGGAGGGCAACCATCAATTATACACCCGACACCTCCACCATGAGACTCGCCAAACGTCGTAACTCTAAAAGCAGTGCCATAAGTATTTCCAGCTCCCGCACGCACCTCTGCATCAATTCAACAACAATTTAGACGAAGAGTACCACCGCGTTCCGTTAAGCCAAATCCATTTCGCCACGTCATCATTACCACGTCAGCATCGAGGTCTCCAGCAACGACTTGACATTAACAAAAACCAGACGAGGACAAGAAAGCAGCAACCGTAAACGCAACAAGCTAAGAGTCAAATTCAATAAGCATTTAGAAAATCACATTCACCGCATTCCAAACAAGTAAAAGCCAAATCCGGTTCACAGCCTCACCATCATCAAGAGCTCATCAACCTAATGTCTAAAACAAAACCAGACGAGGACAAGAAAGCAGCAACCGTAAACGCAACAAGCTTCACACTAAGAGTCAAATTCGATAACCATTTAGATATTCACATTCACCGCATTATAAAGAAGTCAAAGCCAAATCCGGTTCACCGCCTCACAATCATCAAGAGCTCATCGCCAAATGCTTAAAACAAAACAAGAAACGGTACGCACCAAGCCTCACAGTCTGTGCTTGCATCGCCGGCAAGCCAACCGCCGCGAGACGCACGGAGTCCGGCTTGCAGCGACGCAGTCCGCCGACGGTGTCCAACACGGCAGTCCTCTCGGCGCCGTGTGGCCGTCCTAACGCCCTAGGGACGTCCACAGTGTGCACTCGCCCTGCCTGCCCTAACGCCATGGCGCTCATCTTCGCTCGCAACTCTCTCTTAACAACAACAACAACAGCAACAATTTTCTTACGTCAATTCACGGCCGCTCTTGCAACAACAATAGTTCGCTCGAAGTGAGGAGAGGACGGTGAGAGAGAGCAAGGGAGAAGTACGGGAAGCAAATGCGAGAGGCCTGGAGAGCGTGGAGGAGGGAGAGGGGGAGACTAAAAGAGGTCGTCGTCGCAATTGGAGAAAAAGCCAGCAACGTCGAAGCGAGGGAGGCGACTGCAAAAAAGACCGTCGTCATCTTCCCAGCACACCCTTGCTGACTTCCGTCCCTCTCCTATCTTGTAGCGTGTTTATATCGTAGAGGCCTCCCCACCGATTAACGGCAAATGCATCCTCTCAAAAACAAGGAAGAACAAAGGGAATGACTAGGGGACACCCCCAGTTGCTATGGACACCCCCCTATAGCCGGCCTGTTAGACTTGAGAATATTATTAATAAAATCAAAACAACATATTAGGGTATATTTGCGTCTACAAGTATTGTGGACATATAACAAATATATCTTATTTGTGACGTGGTCAAGAGCTAAGCTAGTTGCTCTCTCCATTTATAAGTTTAATTTTTGACCATGTCACAAATGAGACATATTTCACTACAAGAAAAAGGGTCATTTTTTTATCAAGGATTTTGATTACCAAAACTATTTTGACCATGCCACAAATGAGACATATTTCACTACAAGAAAAAGGGTCATTTGTTATTAATGATTTTGACTACCAAAACTATACAATGACTAAGACCATTTGACTAGTTTAGTATCAATCAAGTGGTTTAATTTATGACTACATGTAGTCATAAATATGACTACATGTAGTCCGAAATTAAATTAGTCATGACTAATTAAATTATTTATGACTACATGTGGTCATATTGACTAGTAAATTAGACTTAGTTGTGTTAGTCTTTTTTGTAATCAAAATCCTTAGGCAAAAATGGCCTTTTTTCTTATAGTGTTTGTTATATGTTCACAACACTTGTAGATGTAGATGTAGATGTGCGCTAAAATATTGTTTTGATATTACTA
Organism: Ulota crispa; assembly: GCA_963920765.1. Lineage (NCBI taxonomy): Eukaryota > Viridiplantae > Streptophyta > Bryopsida > Orthotrichales > Orthotrichaceae > Ulota > Ulota crispa. The sequence continues at coordinate 17,574,930 of OY987246.1, read as the reverse complement.
ATCTCAAATTTAATAGATTGGGCTATAGGGGGTGTCCACATAGCAACTATGGGTGCCTACCTAGTCATTCCCAAAACAATATAGGTAAGGTAGGAGGTTCTAAAAGCATGCAGGCTCTGAAATGGTGCACCTTCTCAAATGTATTATGTTTGTATACATTGTTTTTCATAGCCCTTCAACAATGTAGAAGAAATGTCTTGAGAGAAATGTACACTTGAGGAGATGCACCATTTTAGAGCCTTGTGCCATTTCAACATCAAAATTCAAGTCAAAATTTCATAACTAATTCTACAAAACTCCAAAAAAAGTGAAACAACTTGAGTTAGATGCCAATTCTTCTTTTCTTTGAAGGAAAATTTGTTGAAAAATATTTCAAGAAGTTCCACCTCCCCAAAATTCAGTTTCAACCCTTAGATGCTCTATTCATGAGCCTCCTACCTTTACTCAAATTATTCCAAGTGTTATGCCCTGCACTAACAACGCTAGTTTGCACTTTTGCAAGGAGTATTGATTTTGCAAGGTGTATTACTAAAGTAGTTAACTAAAATTTACTTTAATTTAATATACTCTGTGCTTACAATATTTAAATATTATCTTAAAAAGTATGGCTCAAAAGATCAAAATTTCAAGAAGGTTTTGTAAGCATATAGCTTAAACAAAGAACAAGTGAAAATTGCCATATTACTTTGGAGATTCAACCACTAAGTTGCTCCATAATTGGATTATGGAACATTATAGGCAAAAAATTACTTAGAGAACAAAGGTGGTAGGAATGTCATGTTTTCATATTGATTAGACAAAGTTTATCCCAAATGGTGTGAAAAGATCTTGCACTGTTCAAAATCTTGCAATTATTGAAACAAATTGTGTAGTTTTGTTTGCAATAGAATGTAAGGTAGACAGACCCATACCCAATCGCTTAAGGTTTTGGGATACGTCAAGGTCTCAGAAAATCTAGAAAAAAATCCGCACGGTTAGCCTTTCAACAAGCTATCATGGAATGTCATTTTTGTGGAAAAAGGTACTATAGATTCTTATGATGGTTTCAATCCCATCACTCTCAAAGCAACTTAGCAGCTGATATGTAGCAGAATTCAATTATGCAAGCAACATTCAGTGCTCCACTTTGGGTTCTAGAGTAGATTGTGAACACCTCAAAAGTAGGGTGCCGAATTGAGTGCCGCTTAGGAATGGGTATGTCTACCTTATGTGGTTACAACTTACAAAGAAGGTAGTCATTTGATTCAGAAATTTCATTGCATGTAAGCTAACAAGTTATTTGGTGAATCATGATGTTGCTGCTATTGTGGCTTATCTCCAAAATCCAAAATTCAAAAAAAAGTATTGATTACCAACATTTATTTCTGTATTTTTTTAGCCCTAAAAGCAAGTTCAAGTCATATTAGTCAAAGTGTCATTTTATTTTGAAGATTCTGTTTTGATGGATAAAATTAGTCCTTGGGAATTTATGAATTCTTTGTACAATAATCCAGTTTTTCCTTCAATTTTTTTAATGAAAATCCAAAATTATATGTAACTAACAAATCAATTAAGAAACAAGCTTAAGTTTATTTATTTTCTTCAATTTTTTTCCCACTTTATAGTACAAGAATAGTATTAGAATCACATTTTTATTTAGGTTGTACTTCTCACTTTATGATATTCCAAAGAGAGGAAAGTACAAGTAAAACAAAGAGAGCTCTAAGAGCCAATGATATGTATTGGTATTGAATTACAACAAACAAAGGAAAATTTGATGGATACCCTTGAAATATGCAATAACTGTACATGTGTCCTTGGTTTTTCAAAAATTGCACAAATATCTTTGACATACTTTCATAGTTGCCAAACTATCCTTCTTCACATTAATCAAGGGTGCATGCCCCTTACTATTCAAAAACAAGTGACATCCACCTTTGATAACTATGGAGAAGGGTGTTTTTGCAATTATGAAAATAGTTAAGGATATTTGTGCAATACCTTAAAAATAAAGGGGCACCTGTACAAATATTGCATATTTCAAGGGTATCCATCAAATTTTCTCTTTGTGTCTCACTTCACTGCATTGAGTGGGCCCCATTTATTATATATTAATACCAGAATTTAATTACCATTTTGTTGAACTATGCATCAAGGCTACTCTAATTCATGACTACACTAATTCATGGCTACACTATTCTTGCCGAGTGCTGCCATACACCACTTTCGTAGCACCTCCCATGTTTTATTTTTTCTTGCAGCATCCTTGAAATGTGGGCCTCTTTACCTGGAGTAAGACACCGCTGTAATTGTAATTACTGGAACTTAGTATAATTCCTTGAACAGGAGTTGGCTTGCTGGAGATTTGAATTGAGAGGGTCATGGAGCCATGGAAGAACTGAAAAAGGTGCGTGAGGTTGCAGCTGTTCACTGTTGTTGGTGTTGGACTTTGAGGGGACTGAGAATTTGGTGCTTTTGAAGGAGACTTTACTTGGGAAGTCAATATGAGCTTTCTACTGTTCTCCTGTGGAGAAATAAAGGGTTGACCAACCCTCAAGGGGCGGGGCCGCGGGGGTGATCAATTTGACAACAGAGACCAGACCACCCAGCTGGGCCGGAGCACAGTCCGGGAAGCTTTTTTAAGCTTAATCAACCAATATCCTACATTCTCTTGGGCTAATCGGTTGTTTAGAGTATACTTCCGGCTAAGCTTATAGAAGATAAAGAATATATATATATTTTTTCCTTTTTCCTAAATTTATGGATTCAACTTGGTTATTCTCAAAATCAACCGGCTAACTTGTAACTAAATGCCGGTACTTCACGTACATTGGGTCGGAGAGTAGGACTTATGCCCTATTGCCCTATGCTCAGAGAAAATCAGCAATTATTGTGCTTTTAACAAAATAAAAGCTTGATTCATCTTTGAAAACATAGGATAAAAACTTGTCAAAATTTTGGAACATTGTTTAACCCTTAAACACCAGGCTAGTCACCATGACCAATCCCTTTATAGTGTTCAACAGTATTCTGGCAAGTGTCCATTCATTGTGATATTGTTTCTAAAAGTTGCAAAAGTCAACAGTGCATGATACCCTCATGAAAATTGCACAAAGGACAGCACGGGACCTAACACCATGTCTCTAAATCTTCTCACAATTTGGATAACCCAAAAATATGAGTACATCTAATGAGATATTTTTTATCTGTCATGATGACCATGTGTTTATGATCACTTCTGAAAATGGTATGCAACAGACCTTTTTAGTCCGCCTTGGCGTTTAGGGGCTAACCAAAGCATAAGTCTTTGAGATATGCAAATGAGAAACCAGTTGAAGAAGGGAAATGATGGGTAAGGTAGGAACACCCATAAGTGTTAGTGTCTCCATAACCATCAATTTTGAAATCTTGAAAAATCTGTGGAAATGAATAGATGTAATTACAAGGATGTACTGTACAACATGTGAACATGAAACCTTAGTGTTGATTATGGGTGCAATGGTAGTTTGCTCTTTAAAAATTCACAACTTATTCTCATAGTCTCTAAATAATACATTTGAATGTGCAAACTCATTATTTTTTTGTTCCTAGTAGGATTGTATAATTTGTTAGATGTTTATTAATACTCATCATGTTCAAAAACCTTAAATTGACGCTTGTGGGTGCTCCTATCTTATTACTGGTAGCTGGGGAAGCTCAATGTGCATGGAAAATAGGCAGTTAGTATTGATGGCTGGTTAAAATGTAAATAACTTATTGAACTTTGAAACTGCAAGAGAAAAATTGACCAGATCTATAATATGAGAAAGAATGATTATAGTATAAGGGCATCCTCAATCCAGCTGGGTGAATAGGCCTCTACCGGTACTTACACGGTGGGGTCTAGCCTTTTAACGGTTGCCACGATCCAATGCAATTGGCATGTTCCTTGTCAAGATAGAGGGGTCGCCAAAAACCTGCGCATACCTGCTAGTTTCAGAGGCTTTGACGGACCCCTTCAAGCAGCTCGCTACTTGTGAAGTCAACCCGAAATGGTGGCAACATGTGCGGAAGGGCTAAAGTTATAGAAACAACAAAGAGCATCAAGTATAAAGTAGATGAATGAAGTTCATCAAAAATTGCTTGTAATTGCCTTTAAGGTTCTTATTACCGATAGCACTGGATCCCATGGACCGCTACCTCGCTCATGTGGGTGAAGATCCCTTGAACAAGGCCTCTTGAAGGGCTCATATGCTGGGTATGGACTGAGGATGCCCTGAGGGCATATGTAGTGGTCACCCGGCAAACAATACATGTATCCGCATGTGGAGGGGCATTCCAAGAGGCCAGCATAGTACTGGCGCTTTGAAAGAACAAACCACTCCAATGCAAAGCCAGTAATCCAAACATCATATGAACTTTTTCATTATTTAAAGAAATATACTAAAGAATCTATACTTTTCATTGCAACAAAGGATGTAGCATGCTTTCCAATGCTGAAAGGGATTGACAACAGAGAAATTGGTTCACATTGATGACTATTTATACCTAGAGCCAATTGACAGACCCTTCACATTGTGAAAATTTGCTGGAGTTGGAGGGTTGCATACTGAGACCTTGGAAGAGCCGGGTCTCATGATGGTTGCATTGGGGCAATTTTTTTTTGCAAAGAACTACCTGCTGGCTCGGTTTACTTCACATACGTCGATCTGTGCCCCGCCTTGTCAATGCTAGAAATACACAATTTGCTTGGGCTGCCCCTCCCTCCTAGCTGCCATGCTTGAGACCAGAAAAACTAGTCTAATTGCTTGATTTGTTAATACAACACTAATGTAGCAACACTCATAAATGTGAAATTAAGGATTTTGTAGTAGGTAAATCAATTGATGAACATTGAAGAAAATATTGTGAAGCTAGCAAGAGGAAATCAAAAATATTGACACTAGTTTCAAAGTTCCAATTGCAAGCATTTGTTCACAAAAATTTCTCAAAGTCCTAAATTAATGAAAAGGTATAGTTGTGTGTATAAGATGTCTTCAATGTGGTCATATGCTCATAATACTAACCCTATGAGTTCTTAAGTAGTGAGATGAGACACTCAAAACCGTCATGCCAATCACCCAAAACCATCACTTAGTCACCCATAACCAATTTTTTTTGTATTTGTGAGTCACTGACGGTTTGTCACAAGAGTAGGTAACCCCATGGAGACCCTCACGAGCATGGGTGTTGCTTTGGTTGCAGGTAGGTGTGGTTTCAAGGTAGCAACACCCATGCTCGTGAGGGTCTCCATGGGGTTACCTACTCTTGTGACAAACCGTCAGTGACTCACAAATACAAAAAAAATTGGTTATGGGTGACTAAGTGATGGTTTTGGGTGATTGGCATGACGGTTTTGAGTGTCTCATCTCACTACTTAAGAACTCATAGGGTTAGTATTATGAGCATATGACCACATTGAAGACATCTTATACACACAACTATACCTTTTCATTAATTTAGGACTTTGAGAAATTTTTGTGAACAAATGCTTGCAATTGGAACTTTGAAACTAGTGTCAATATTTTTGATTTCTTCTTGCTAGCTTCACAATATTTTCTTCAATGTTCATCAATTGATTTACCTACTACAAAATCCTTAATTTCACATTTATGAGTGTTGCTACATTAGTGTTGTATTAACAAATCAAGCAATTAGACTAGTTTTTTTGGTCTCAAGCATGGCAGCTAGGAGGAAGGGGCAGCCCAAGCAAATTGTGTATTTCTAGCACTGACAAGGCGGGGCACAAATCAACATATGTGCAATAAACCGAGCCCTACCTGCTCGGTATAGTGCCGATAGAGGCACAGTTGCCGGGTGCATTGCAGATTCCCTCAGTGCATGGCATATCCGGTTTAGGCGGGTATGGAAAACCAGTTGAGAATGGGAAATGCCACAATTTTCTGCAATACTCCTTATATAAGTATGTTATTTGTTGGTGAAATCCGGTTAAAGGGCTGGTTTGTGTCAAAGACTATAACAAAACAACCACTTGCAAGTTCAAAAGAATCAACAAAATGAATGATTTGTAAATTTTAATGCACCACGGTCTTTACCAATTCCATTATATCTACATCTAAATGGTGGTATGAAAAATGATTCAAAAAACTTGGAAACTATAATAAAATATTCCAAATGGATTTTGTATTTGTAGAAAAACATAAGAAGGTATTTTGTCTTTGGACTATAGATTGCTTTAAGTAGGATTCAAGACTTCTTTACAACAATCTTTGCCTTCCTTTGCTTAATTTTTTTCAAATCAACTTCAAAAAATCTAACTTCATAAATTTGAAGATCATTTTCATGGACAGGATTTGAAATGACCTCATAGTCAAGCATGAAACTTATGAGAAACAAGAGGTCAATCTTGTGGCTTCGGAGCTACTGTTAAATTTCAATATATCAAAACCCTAGTTGTGAAAACTATTGTTTTGGAATAGTTAACACCATAGGACGCAATTGAAATTTCAACAGATCTACTTGGTCTCCTTCTAATTTTTTCCTCTTGCAAAATTGTAATTGTGGACTTAATTTTTTGACCTCAAACCCTCTAGCACAAGAAAAAAATACCCCGCATAATTATTGTTGTAATAAATACTTGAAACCATTTTTAAAACTATATGCAATCTTGGGGTAACTTATTGCATTTTAGAATCAACGTGCGGCATAATGTAGATAGACTTTTATTCATTTTGGGTAATAGTTATAACAAACTTATAAATAAGATGGAGGCCATTAAAAACCAAAAATAATTTATAAGTAATTTAGGTAGCCTCCAAATGTGGGTCATTAGTATTTTGTACATATAATTTAGTGTGTCATATATTGCATCCTTTGGACTGAATTTACTATAACCTATGTGTAAAGCTGGATGCATAGTTAGGTCAGATGCATTGTTTGTTTTTGGACAATTAAATGCCCAATTTCTTCAAAATATAATGGGTAGCTTCAAGGCTTTAGGAAAAAAAAGGTTGTATACTTCTTTGTCTAATCTTTCTCCTTTCAACTTGTTTTCAATTCTAGGTTTTTTTTATAAAGAATATAGCCTAGAATAAATTACACTAAAATGGAAAGTATAAGTAGTGATAGAATTCCATCAAATAAGCCGTTTGCCAATTATAAATAATTGTATGGATCCTCTAATTCTTGCCTACAAGATAAATAGCCCCCCCAAAAAAACCCTTTGCCACATGGATTACTCAGAATATACATAGGGTGCCCCTGCCCAATATGCCATGACATTTGGTCCCAAATCTTGATGACCTTGATTATTATAAGAAAGCAATTCTAAAAAAACCTAACCTTTTGAATTGCAAACCAATCACAACTCTAAACATTTAAGTAGTTCTTTGATCTTGTCTCAATGTAAACCAATTATAATATTCTAAACATGTCTCACAATGTGTCCCACTTTTCATTGAAATTTTTGAATGATTGATAAGGTAGGAGCACCCATTACCAACATTGTACCTAATGGAGTCACTCTCTACATAGGGTAGTCATTCTAGAACTTAAATCTACGTACACCATAGATGACTTATTGTTGTTGACCAAGATGATAAACTATTAATGGTGTACCTAGATTTAAGTTCTAGAATGGCTACCTTTGTAGAGAGTGATGCTATTAAGTACAATGTTGGTAATGGGTGCTCCTACCTTAAGAGTTGAAAATTGAAACCTGGCAATGGACTCTAATTTTCAAATCTCACAACCATTTCAATTTTTTTGCAAGGTAGCACTTTTTTGAAAGTTTTGGTACAAAGAAGATGGGATTTTGCTCAAAAATTGCAAAAAATATATAAATAAAAATAAATCTTAATCCTGATTTCCAATTGTTTAAAGCATTCAAAACTTTATTTAGTGTTTAATTTTGATGCTCACCAAATTTAGGGTCTTGTTTTTGAAATGGAACCTACAAAATAGGGGTAAAGAATGCCATGCATTAGAAACAATTCAAAGGTGAGATTTTTTATTACTCACAAGGATTATCTCCTCTTTCCTCCAATCCTCCCATTTCTATTATGCAAATTTCAAAGCGAAAAAACTCCATTTTTTGACTAACATAAAAAGCAACAAAATATACCCATATATTGCAATTGTTTCTTTTTACCCAATCTATCTTGAAAAGACTAGTGAAGGGTCTCTAATTCCAAATATAAATTCAAAATATTCATGTTCAACCTACTGTCCTACTCTGATTAACTTCCAAATTCTTACAGTTTCTTCAAGGTGAAAATTTGTAGATTTTTCATCATAAAGTCCATTTGATTTTAAAAAAAAGATTTGAAAAAATGAATATGAGCCTTCTATTCACTAGTAAACTTCTCGGTAAACTTACGTCTGGATTATTTCTAGTGAGCAACATGTATAACTGTAGACTAAACCTCTCAAAGAGCATCTTTAATGCAACTCTAGCGAAGGGGCTCAATTAAAATAAATGTTACATGTTGGCCTTGGGAGTTGAGAATATTAAATCAAAACAAACACACTTAATAACCTTTGAACGCTTGGTTGGTCACTGTGATCGCCCCTCTATAGTAGCTTTATAGTGCTCTAAAGTAGTGTGGTAAGAGTGTCCACCCAATAATATTGTTTCCAAAAGTTGCAAAAATCAATAGTGCAAGTTAACCTCTTGAAAATTGCAAGAAAGATAGCATGGGTCCTAACATTGTGTCTCTGAATCTTCTCATAATTTGGGTTACCTAGAATATGAGTGCATTAGGTGAGATTGATTTTTCCTTCCATGATGCACCAATGACGCTAGATTGTGAGCGGTGAGCGGTGAGCGGTAAGCGGTGAGTGGTGAGCGGTGAGCGGTGAGTGGTGAGCGGTGAGCAATAAAAGAGACTTTTTAGAGTGTAGGAGGACAAATGAAATTTTTCGTAACTTGAGATTGGATGTTTTGAAACAACAAAAAAAATCCCTAAAACAACACAATTTGTCTCTAAAGTGCAATAATCATTTGAAAGAGGGGAGGATGTGGATGAAATACATCAACAATATTCATTGGAGCCAATGAATGAAAATTAACACGGATGAAAAGTGGCGGTGTAAGGTGGATGAAAAAATCCGTGATGGTTGTTTAGCATATTGAAATCAATGAACATTAAGCAAATTATATCCATAAAAGATCTACATTTTTATTGCCATGGGCAATGGGTGCAACCATTTTGTAGATCATGTATGGTACATTCAAGCAACTTTCCTCAATTATACATAAGTCTATCAATTTCTTCTTACCCCTAAAGGACCAGACCCCCTTTTTTAGACCCCCTTTTTAGACCCCCTTTTTTAGACCCCCTTTTTAGACCCCCTTTTTTAGACCCCCTTTTTAGACCCCCTTTTTTAGACCCCCTTTTTAGACCCCCTTTTTTAGACCCCCTTTTTAGACCCCCTTTTTTAGACCCCCTTTTTAGACCCCCTTTTTTAGACCCCCTTTTTAGACCCCCTTTTTTAGACCCCCTTTTTAGACCCCCTTTTTTAGACCCCCTTTTTAGACCCCCTTTTTTAGACCCCCTTTTTAGACCCCCTTTTTTAGACCCCCTTTTTAGACCCCCTTTTTTAGACCCCCTTTTTAGACCCCCTTTTTTAGCAACATAGCAATTTTGGGCAAGTACCTGTGATTGAAGCTTTTCATATTTTAGGCTGAAATTTTAATAGAATGTGGGAAGAAGGTCTATCTATCATATGCACTAAATTTCATGACATCTGGAATTTTGAGTAAAAAGTTATAGCCTAATATGTTGTTTTTTATTTTTGTTGGATAGCCTGGGCATATTTTTTAAAATCACTTTTTTGAAAAACAAAAATTTTGAATTGGTTTAGGAGATTTATGTGAATGCAAGAAGCTTTGAATCATTCCGTTTTGATCAACGAGATGAAAGTTATGAGGATTTTTTGTTTGCAAGTAGTTATGGGTTCCCTATTCTAAAATAAACTTTGAAGTCCTTTATTATACTCAATTTTCAACATTTTGGAAAAAAAACAAAACCAACGGATGTAGATTGTTTATTGCAACATTATGACCATTGGGATTGGCATTTTTCATTTCCATAGTTAAATTCTTAACAATTTAGTGTTTTGAATCATTCTCTACTTCTTTTTACTTACTAATTTTTTTTCCATATGTTATACAATTCCAAATGATTTGAAACGTTTTTGACATGTACTTTACTTAGGTGGAATAAGGAATTTAGAGAACTACCACCCACACATCCTTTTTTCCTTAGGAATTTCACCTTTTGAAGGGTAGCAGCCCGGTTTTTCACAAGACGTTTTTGAATATTCAAACCACTCTATCTTCCAATCCACGCGGTGGAAAATTCTAAAACTTTTTCTGCATCTTCTAGAACTATTCTTCTACAAGATCCTATGGTCACATATGCATAAAAATGTTTTTGTTTTCAAATTTGATTAATGCTCTAAAAATGGCAGTTTTGGAGAGTTTTTGGTGAAAACTTTGCTTGGTCCTTTAGGGGTTAATGACTCAACATGACTCATGCTGCCAAAGTAACAAGCGCACTTTGCTTTGGAAGAATCATTTTGTAAATCATGTACAGTACATTCAAGCATATGACTTGATTATACATAAGTTTATTTATTTGCTTATTTATAAAGATTCAGTAGCCTAGTCTTGCCTAAATACCACATCCATGTTCTTTTGAAAGTAGAAAAATTTATTGAGAGAAATTTTAATATTCCAACTAGCATATTATTCAGCATAAGTAATACTTGCTCCATATTGGAGATTTGAAGCAACTATTAGAAAGTGAAATTTAAATGTTCTCAACAAAATAGTTTCTGGAGAAATTGAGGGTATGCATTAGAAAAAATTTGGGCCCTCAATAAGGCCCTAAGTTACCAAGCATGGGAACCTTGGGCACATTACACCAAACTTTGTACATGCGCAGTCTAACGTGGCACCATTGGTGCCACGTCAATTTATTAAATTTTAAAAAAATCATAAAAGTTCCTAATTTTTTTCTAAGATTTTTGTTTTATTTTTTTTAATTAATTTTTTTAGGCGACCAGCAAGGGTGGTTTGGGGCTGGTTCCCACATTGGGAATTTCTTTTATGAAGGCCTTACTGAGGGCTCCCATTTTTCCTAATGCTTAAGGGTGTGAAGGACTGGTTAGATCAAGTTCTTGCTTTGCACATTTGGAACTTGAGATCCTAAGGTCAAGTACAATGTTCAAATGTTAATAGAAGAAAAAATCAACACCTATTAGGGGTTAAGAAAGTGAGGGATATAACTCCTAAACGCCCTCAAAAAGGGCAATTTGAATTCTAATTGCCACTCAATGGATGCACACTAAAGAAGTGAAATAGTATAAGAACTATCCTCAAATCTACAAACTCAACCTGGGGAGTGCACTATACCAAGTTTTCATGGGTACCCTGCATTCAAAGCCCTATTAGAAGGGGGCTATGTAGGTAAAAATCAATTATTGTCATAGGGCTATGTTTAGGTAAATTTCTAAATCCTTAAGATTAAATGAACCCTATGCTTCATTATAAAAAATAAATTGTGATATTTTAGGGTACCTTATTTTCATTATAAAGACATGTATTGGACGAACAACAAAACCTTTAGTACTCTAGAGTAATAGGATAAGGAAACCCTACCCAGCCTTTTGCAAAGACAAATAATACTCTAAACCATCTTGAAACTAAATTTCATCTATAATTCTAAACCACAAATTTTGCTTTTCATCCTCCCCTTGTATCCCCACGTATAGTGTAGAGAGAGCACCACCTATTGTAAACCCTAGGATAGTTGGCGTATAGGGCGCATTGTAAACCTGCTTTAGATTCTACGGATACATTTAATACTAAAACCTATACTGGACCCTACCTCATTAATACTAAACCTATATCAAACCCTATTATATTCCTAGAATTTTGTTTCTAATCAAATAACCCTATTGTAGAACTAAAAAATATATAAAACTCATCAATATAAAATACCCTTTGTTATTAATAAAAACCATATACACATTACAATGATCCTTATTTATTTTAAAGGCATGTCAAAAATTTAGGACCAAAGCAATTAAAATAACACTTCATTTGATTGCATGTATTCTTAAATAAAATGGGGGGTGCACTCCCCAAGGAACTCA